>CM059197.1:35181983-35204483 GCA_030323885.1 Branchipolynoe longqiensis
GGGTTGCTAAACAACCCGGTGCCATAATATGCGATACATGGATTGCACATTCCATAGATCTATGCGCATGAAAGTCCAGTCTGCACCCAAATCCTGTGTGCACACCTGATTTCAAACCCTACTATCTTAGTCTTATACCAGTGTTGTGGATGAAAATGGGAAATAGTGCACCTAGAATGGGAATCGAACCTTTTTTTTCTTGAAGATTTATACTGCCTATCATGGGTAAGTCTGAATAGACTTATTTTCACCATAAGACAGTTTGTCGATAGAAAGCCTGAGCCTACACTTTTACCGACCCAAGGGATCTTTAACCTCCCAAACCACATAGACATGATATGAGAGCAACTGGCCTTTGATAACGCTGTAAGTTATACACAGCGGTGGGAATCCAAATTGGCAGAGGTGGGGGCACGGGGAATCGAATCACTGACAGTCAGATTAGGAGTCCGACCTAGAAAAATGTCAGACACTCTAACCACTCCACCACAGAGAACACCACCTACATCTCTTGCATTCTGGGCCAGTGTGTTAACCATTACACCCCATAGACTCCCTGATGTCACCACCCTACCCGTCTATGTGGCTCCTTGCCTGTGGTCAGTGCAGACTACTACTAGTACTACACTAGTTACAAAAATAAATGGTGTTCATAGATCCGTACCCACTAAGACTTTTTTTTTAAATTTTATTTGTTTTACACATCTTACCCCGTGAAGGAAAGCATCTCTCTGGAATGAGAGTTTGAAGTTTCATAAGCCAATGGTTTTCTATTTATTTTTAGATTAATATTATATTTCTTTAGGTAAACATATTAGGTTATTCGTTATAAGCTACTTAGTGTAAAGTAGCTATTATTTTAAAGTGTTAATCTTGGAGATATTTGAAGCGGAGGGTGGGGGGAGAGTTAAATTATTTTAGCGTGCACTCCTAAATGCCGGATATTGTTTGTTTGTGGTGGTTTTACGTCCTAGCAACATATATGGTAATATCAGCAATAACAGGTTCTATTAAATTGACTTAATATTCATGTTGTGCAGAATAATAAATGGTTAATAAGTGGACCAGTATCTAAGTTGAATACCTAGGATGAAATCTGAATTAGTTTTTTTGGTTTAAAAGATTTTATGCTGTCAGCCTTAGCAAGAACCCTGCTGCTGCCAATTAGTATTGCTTTCACTAGCCAACAGTTTTAGCTGCCAGACAATCCAACATGTCTTTCTTGCCCTCTTTTACAGTCATTTAAAGCTGCATAGTCACTTGAAATATCAAATTTTCAAAACCAAACCAATTATCTAGATTTGATTTGACATATCTAACTTAGATACTGATGCACTTATTAAGCATTTGTTTCTGCGTAGAAGGCAATACTGAGTCAATTTAACAGAACCTGTTACTGCAGAAGTCTATGGTGTCAGAGTTTTGGCATGCTTGCCAAAACTAATTTTCCATGTTTGCACTCAAAATATCTCAAAAGTTTACCATTTAAAATAAAGGTTACTTTGAACTAATGTAAAGTAGATACTAGCAATTGATGTAATATATTTATCTCAGAAAAAAATTAAGAAATTCAAAACCATCGGACTATGTAACTTTAATTTACCACGACTGACAATGTTTTATTTAGACGCGCTGAACATAATTAATACTACATTGTGACATTTGCACGGGGTTTTGGGAGGGGGTGTTTTTGTTTTGTTTTTTAAGCAGCTCCTAAGCCTGATCTCACATGGAATGAGCTATGAACTGAGTATGCCATGACGTCACAGATATGTCCATATAAGGAACACTTCAGGCTAGGGCATATGATTATTGGGTGCTGGCACTGCCGAGTACAGCTTGACGGGATAGATCTGGAGGAAGTGGAGCATGTGAATCATAAAGCGGTACTTGTCTTCAATGGACAACTTTGCATCCAGAATAATGTCGGCCTGACATTGCAGAAAATATAAATGATTCAATGACATATATAACATATTTAACCCGAAAAATCGTGGGCACAGCGGGTGAGCGCCGCCAGACAAGTTACAGCATTTTCAGGCAGAGGGCGACACAATCAGCTCGGTTGCATAGTCGATGAACAATTAATAAAAAGATCATACATACATACATACATACATACATACATACATACATACATACATACATACATACATATATATATACATACATACATATATACATACATACATACATACATGAATATGATACACAGAAACAAAGCCAGTGACAATGTTTATCTGGAGGACCTCATCACTGTGTCTTCATATACACACACAAACACACAAAGCCGGTGACAATGTTTATCTGGAGGACCTCATCACTGTGTCTTTGTATACACACACAAACACACAAAGCCAGTGACAGTGTTTATCTGGAGGACCTCATCACTGTGTCTTTATATACCACACAGACACACAAAGCCAGTGACAATGTTTATCTGGAGGACCTCATCACTGTGTCTTTATATACACACACAAAGCAGGTGTCAATGTTTATCCGGAGGACCTCATCACTGTGTCTTCATATACACACACAAACACACAAAGCCAGTGACAATGTTTATCTAGAGGGCTTCATCATGGTATTTGCATTGCATCGATTTCCAAGTACAGTCTCGGGTTCTAAACTCGATACAACGCATTTCGCCGGGGTCGGTCTATTCCCCAGAAACTGCTGACGTCATGTGGCACGGATTACCTACGTCGGTATCAGCCTGCGGGTCTGTATGGCATGGCACTGGACCTGCCCTACTAACGATTCGCCAACTCCTTTTTCAGGGATGAAAGTGTTCTCGGGCAATTTTTTTTTTTAAACAAGCCGAGATTATTACGCCGACGGAGAATTTCCACGAAAATGGAGTCAGGTCTCAATTATCTTTGCTGTCCAATTATTATCGCTCACTCGTTTTAGTTTGGGTTTTATGTTTTAGCAATGTCTAAGGTCATATAAGAACAGAATTTGAACTACCCAATTGTTATTATTTTCATCACGATACTATGGTATTTTGTTTAACATTACTCTGTAATTAACAAGAATCGTGGAAATCCGCGAAATTGCGGAGATCTTCAGTGCTTTTTGATGAATCTTAAAAAGTGTCCCTGAAAGCACCCCTGCAGATGGCTCGCAGCGATTCAATCAGCTAATGCGGTATATAAAATGTTGCATCTAACACAACACCAACCCCAATAGCACTAAGACAAGTTCTATGTTGGCCCCCAGATGAGACGGCTGAATGAGTTGAGCGTCTGCTTCTCATGTGGAACATCATGGAATTTAACCATCTATTTTGAACCCCAGTCAAGTTTAAAGCTGCATAGTCCGATGAAGCATCACATTTTCAAATCCAAAACAAGTATCTCAATTTGATTCTACAAGTATCTCAATTTGATGGTGCACTTGTTAAACATTTGTCACCACATAGAACGGAATACTGAGGCAATTTGATAGAACCTATTACTGCACAAACCTATGGTGTCAGAGTTTTGGCAAGCTTGCCAAAACTAATTTTGCTTGTTTGCACTTCACATATCTCAAAAGTTAGCTATTTAAAATATAAGTTACTTCAAGTGAAAGTAGGGTAGATTATAACGATCAACCAAACATGTTTATCTCAGAAAATGACAGAAACTCAAAACCCATCGGACTATGCAACTCTAAACTGCCGTTCGGCATTCGTAGGATAGGACAAGGAGCAGTTAAATCGGGAGGAGTAATAGTCCGGGATTGAAATTAATCACAGTTAATCAACTAAATGTAACACAGAAATTAAACCATCTGCATTCCTTTTGCAGCGATTCAATCAACGAATGCGATATATGTGAAATGTATCATTCACTACCACACAAACCCCAACAGCACGAAGACAAGTTCCAACAAGGCTATATTAGAGTGGGTTGCGGTTGGGGTGGGGGGGGGGGGGGGGGGGACCTAGCGGGACCTAGCTCAGGTGGTTGGGTGTTCACCTGTGAAGGTCTTGATCATCCTATCCATCCTGCAGGGGGGGGGGGACCTAGCGGGACCTAGCTCAGGTGGTTGGGTGTTCACCTGTGAAGGTCTTGATCATCCTATCCATCCTGCAGGGGGGGGGGGGGGACCTAGCGGGACCTAGCTCAGGTGGTTTGGGTGTTCACTGTGAAGGTCTTGATCATCCTATCCATCCTGCAGGGGGGGGGGGGGGGGGGACCTAGCGGGACCTAGCTCAGGTGGTTGGGTGTTCACCTGTGAAGGTCTTGATCATCCTATCCATCCTGCAGGGGGGGGGGACCTAGCGGGACCTAGCTCAGGTGGTTGGGTGTTCACCTGTGAAGGTCTTGATCATCCTATCCATCCTGCAGGGGGGGGGGGACCTAGCGGGACCTAGCTCAGGTGGTTGGGTGTTCACCTGTGAAGGTCTTGATCATCCTATCCATCCTGCTCAGTGGACCCATTTGCAGTTTGGGCTATTTTCCATTCTAACCAATGGTCCACAACTGGTTCATCAAATGCTGTGGTATGTGCTGTCCTGTCTGTGGGAAAGTGCATATAAAAGACCTCTTTCTGCTTATCGGAAATAGCAGCCTATGTGATGGAAGTGGGTTTCCTCCAAAGGAATATGTCAGAATGTCATATGTTAAACTTCCAAAAGCCGATGATACGAAAATCTATGTGCTCTAAAGGCGTCATGAAATAAAACCAGCCTTACTTTCTTCTTTTTTTCGGGGAGCGGGAGGGGGGGGGGGGGAGGGGGTTGTCAAGCTGCTGTGTGACAAGGTGGCAATGATAGTGGTACAAATATAGTGGTATAAAACTGGCCCACTCTGCCAATACACTGGAATAATAATAATACACTGGAATAAAATTGCCTCATGGGGGGGTTGGGGGGGTTGGAGAGGAGCTTAAAAGATATGCCAGTATTATACTACCCCTCCAGAATAAAAACAGCGCTCCACTCTTTATTTACTACTCAAATGCTCTTCGTCATTACTTTGCCTTGTTTTCTTTTCTGTTTTTAGAATCAAATATGTGCATGCAGAGTGGTAGTGTTGTTAAGGGAGACCTCACAATCCTCATGGTAAACATGGTGTAAAATGGCCATCACAAATAGACTACATCGCCATTCCAGCGGCGCAGTGCATTGTGGGATGCGTCAAAGCAAAACAAACCCACGAGAAGCAGATGGCTAATGGTAATACACTGGGTGCAGCTATGAAATGTGCTAGTTTCAGCTCATCTCAGCTCTTGTTTGAAACATAGAATACCAACTAAAAAAATATATATATAATAAATTAAGATGATAATCCTGTATCCATCATTGCATTTAGATCAATATAATCAGCACATCTCATGCCATGTGCATTTAGATTTAGACAAATCTGGGCACCCAGACTAGTGTTAGAGCCATAGCCAGAGTCAGTTTTACTTATTTTATTCATGTTTTTATTTATGTCCCATGGTTAATGACATATGTAGAAATAGAAAATGAGTAGGGTTAATCAGATATTGGTTATATATTTCTTTGAAACAAGTTTTTGTTGACACATGACATTTTAATATTTAGAACAAGAATGACTTATGTCTAATCAATGGTGATGTAAACATCAGCCTGTAAAGTGACTGAAATTGTATGTTTCTTAGCTCGAAATAATTATGGAGAGTTGTGTCTTAAACATATTCATTATATTATTATATTGCATCCTTCCGTCCATGTTTGTGCCAAATTGTTATGTATTTTTTCAAATTAATTTAGAATAAAATCGAAGTTTTGCCCTATGTGTATCGGCAAACTCAATGGATGTATGCCTTTGCTTTGCTGCCAACACCGTTTTCAGGGCATGCGCAGTTGGAACGGTGACCTCGTCTATTACAAAACAAAGCACACATAATAAATTACGGGCAGAACATGTCACAGCAACATGTGGGCTCATGTGTTATGCACCGTATGCAAACATTCATACAGGGACAGTATATCTATATATATTATACTGAGGAGGCAGCATTATACCAGTATAATATTGCTGATTCCTGCGGTTTTATTCCAGTGTAATATTGCTGATCCGGGCAGTTTTATTCCGGTATAATATTGCTGATCCCGCCAGGCTTATTCCAGTATAATAATTAATATTGTTGCACCCAACAGTTCTATTCTAGTATAATATTGCTGATCCGGCAGTTTTATTCCAGTATAATATTGCTGATCCCGGCAGTTTTATTGCAGTATATTGCTGATCCTGACAGTTTTATTGCAGTATATTGCTGATCCTAACAGTTTTATTCAGTATAATAATGGTGACCCCAACAGTTTTATTCCAGTATAATATTGCTGATCCCGGTTGTTGTATTCCAGTATTATATATACTATAGACTATAACGATCAACCGGATACATTTATCTCCGAAAATGATAGAAACTCAAAACCATCAGACTCTGCACTTTTAACACGGGACATCCACCAACGCAAGCCAATTATAAATTGAAATATTCACGTGGATTTTTGCTAATCAGTAGTACAATGTCCCCCTGGGCACTTCATCGGATTGAGGGCTCAATAAATACGTCAACCCCAGGCTACAGAACGGAGGGACCGGTGTACTAAAACACTGTCAACTCGAACGTAAAAATAATATTTGAGAAGGGTCGCCACATACATATGCTGTGTTGGGCCTGGCTATTGGTTGCTATGGCTGGTAGTGGTTACTAGTTGGTTGGTTGTTGGAGTTTTATGTCCTTGCAACATCTAAGGCCATATCAGGACAGGTCCCAACTAGTGACAGTGCGAACTCATGGTGACATTATATTGCTGCACCCCTGGGAGACCAGGCAGGCCATATTGGCACCATGACCTGATATCCCACTCAGTCACATTATCCTAATATTGAGCAAACCAGTCCTTGCCATATCCTAATAATGTTGAACGCCAGGCTAGGTAGCGACAAGTATAAATTTGATAAGTCGTTGGTTTGACTCACCCGGGAATCGAACTCCTGACCTTCCTCAAAGGAAGCCTGCGCTCTACGGATTCAGCCACCACTTCCGATCTGGTTACTAGTAAGATCCACGATCTGGTTTATGCGAGTATAATAATAGTCGACCAGAAATAGTACCATGTACTCACTAGACAGTGTTCTATGCCTTCGGGTAAACTGAATAAGACACTGATACCTGCTGGTGTGATGAACATCCTCGCCTACCACCTCACGCCTACCCATTAATGCCATCAGCTATGTAATATCTTATTCATCAACAATTTGTGGGGCGTGGTAGGGGCAGGGGGGCACGGGGGTTAATGGCAATAGTTGAAGTTTGTTTGTGTTGTTTTTTTGTGGGTACATTAGTTGATTAATCAGGGGAAATTTCAATCGCGGACAATTGGTCCTTCTCATTCCACTGCTCTTTGCCCTATCCTAAGAATGCCGAGCGCTAGGCTAGGAAGCGACAATTATCAATTTTTAAGTCATTGGTTTGACTCGACCAGGGTTCGAACCCAAGACCTACCAACACAGGAGACGGTCGCTCTCACTCATTCGGCTTATAGATGAGCCTGTCTCAAAAGGTGATCGCTCTTTTTTTTTTTTTGTCTATTGTAACGATTGACACAAAACAGCACAGAAACGGTTACACTGAAAAGACAAGGACATTTGCTTCAAATCAATATGTATTCTATTGGGATTATAAAACACCATGTTAAAAACAAATCAGTTTATCCTGACCAAATGCATAAACAGATAGTATGTTGATTGTTACAATGGACAAAGTTTTGTCCCATATTGCTTAGCACCTTTTGAGACAGTCTCAGATATAAAATATTATCTCCTCCTCAAAAACAATATTGTTATTAAACACTGCGCAGTAGGGTGACTGGGGGTTGGGTGGTTGAAGGCTTAAAGCACTTTTTCTAATGGGTTTTTCTTCACCCTTATTGGTTCGGGGTAAATCTTTTATCTAATTGCAGCATTGGTAATACCAATACATACTGATAAAAGGGCCTAACTTAGATGGCTACCCGGAACTGTTGCCCAAACATGATTCCTGCCTCATCAAGTCTACCTAGACTCACCGGACAGACCACTACCCAAACATGGCTTCTGCCTCATTAAGTCTACCTAGACTTACACAACTAGACCACTACCCAAACATGGCTTCTGCCTCATTAAGTCTACCTAGACTTACACAACTAGACCACTACCCAAACATGGCTTCTGCCTCATTAAGTCTACCTAGACTTACAGAACTAGACCACTCCCAAACATGTCGTCCTGGACTCGTTCAATGAACTAGCTACCAGAATACAGCTTATGCCATTTAGTCCATCTACTTTCCCAACTAGACCACTACCCAACATGAGTTTTGGCTCATCAAGTCTACCTAGACTCACCTGACTAGACCGCTACCCAAACATGGCTCCTATCTCATCAAGTCTACCTAGACTCATCCAACTAGACTGCTACTAGGGTTCATAGAAAACGTTGGCCACCAGATTCAAGAACATTCAAGAATATTTTCAAGAACATGTTCAAGAACATGTCCAATGAGCCATGCAACTTTATGCCACATTTTTATACAAATTACTCAAAAGCATGTGATGTTGATAAACAATTCCACAAAGGTAACTTATTAAAAAAAAAAATTTTTTAAAGAATCATCTCAAATATCATGTGATGTTATAATGCAGGTTCACACAAAATGTTCGCCATCAGATTCAAGAACATTCAAGGGTACTTGAAACGAAAATTTTAATTCAAGAACAATCAAGACTTTCGGCGATGCGTGCGAACCCGGATCACTACCCAAACATGGCTTCTACCTCATCAGACCACCGAGACATACCCAACTGGACTGCTATACCAAACATGGTTCCTGCCTCATTAAGTCAAACGAGACTTAACCGACTAGACCACTGCCAAAACATGGCTTCTGCCTCATCAGTCTATCTAGACATACCCAACTAGACCGCTATACCAAACATGGCTCCTGTCTCATCATCTCTACATAGACTCACTCGACTAGACCACAACCCAAACATGGCTCCCACATCAGCCTACCTAGACTTATCCAACTAGACCACTACCCAACCATGGCTTCTACCTCATCAGTCTACCTAGACATACCCAACTAGACCGCTACCCAAACATGGCTTCTGCCTCATCAGTCTACCTAGACATACCCAACTAGACCACTACCCAAACATGGCTTCTGCCTCATCAGTCTACCTAGACATACCCAACTAGACCGCTATCCATAATCCAAACATGGCTTCTGCCTCATCAAGTCTACCTGGACTCATCCAACTAGACTAATCGCAATGTATGCCTCAATCGACTGCCTACCCTCATCCAAATAGACCTCTACCCAAACACAACTACCACCAGTTGATACTGACTCAGTGTAACCACTGGGTGCCCGAGTCCAATAACCACTGAGCAATATGAATAGGATGGGGATCCGGCTGCACACTCCGCCTTCTCCAGTAACCACATCCCCAGTGACAGAACCCCTCAAGGACCCCACGGCAAGCCCCACGCGCTGGTCTATTTGTAGCGAGCTCTGGGTCTGCGCTACTCCCAAACAGCAACCAGGAATCACCAAAATATGCAAAGCACTACTTAACAGATAAAGCAGATGAAAGCGATCCCGGAGAGAGAAAAGCAGAAGTTGATGATGAGGCGGGCAATAAATAAGGCTACAACAAAAGACTACTTTACAGATAAAGCACAGACGAAAGCTATCCCGGAGAGAGAAAAGCGGAAGTCGACAATGAGGCAGCCGATAAATAAGGCTGCATCAAAATACTACTTTACAGCTAAAGCACAGACGAAAGCGATCCCGGAGAGCGAAAAGCGGAAGTCGACGATGAGGCGGGCGATAAATAAGGCTACAACAAAAGACTACATTACAGATAAAGCACAGACGAAAGCTATCCCGGTGAGAGAAAAGCAGAAGTTGACGATGAGGCGTGCAATAAATAGAGCTACAACAAAACACTACTTTACAGATAAAGCACAGACGAAAGCGATCCCGGAGAGAGAAAAGCGGAAGTCGAAGATATGGCCTTGTCTCCGAGTGGGGCAGCACTATAAAGACATGTGTCTGTACTGGCACAAGTCGGTACGTGTCCTGATATGACCATAGATGTTGCCAGGATGTAAAACCCCAAACAAACTAACAAACAAACAATAAATAAGGAGTGAGAAGGGTGGATTACTAAGACAATTATGCAGGAATGTGAGTTCCCAGTAACACACGTCCCTTCTTTTTTTGGAGGGGGTCGGGGGAGGTAGGGGGAGGGGGTCAGCGTCCGCAAAAGATTACTATTGCCGGAAGGTAGAGGAGGTGAATATACAGACAATACAGTATACACAAAAATGCTATTTTATCTAATGTAAACTATTTGCCGGTATAACGATTTCAATTTCCCCCTTTTCCAAGGTCCCCCCAGGAATCTGAAAACGTTTTTAATTTCCCTCCAGTGAAACTGAAAACGTTTTCAGATTCCTGGGAGGGAAATTAAAAACAGTTTTCAGATTCCTCCCCCTATTTTCAAATTCCCCCCTCTGGGAATTTAAAATTGTTTTAAAAAACTTTAAAATTCAGACCTATAATATTTCTTTCTTAGCCATCTTGGAGACTTTTTGTGTCATTTGGGGTGTAATATGTTTTGTTGTACTAGTAATAATTTCCATTATGCTATTCTCTGTGTATTATTATATTTGTCATGTAAAATATAACAAAAATAAAGAAAATTCCCCAAAAATGTGGGGAGGGAAAATGAAAAGTTTTCAAATTCCCATGCGATGAATTTGAAAACGTTTTCAAGTTCCCCTGGGGGAACTTCAATCAGGAGGGTAATTTGAAATCTTTACACTGGTATAATTTTACTTAATTAAAAACAAATGCATGCCAATAATCCTACCAAATTTGCTCATCAGGAGGGATGCGGTTATGTGAGCAAAGAAAGTTTAAAATGTTGAGCCTATAGATACTGGTAGGAGGAGCACCAAGTACACCTTCTGCAAGCTGAAGGTGCACCAGACGGGATGGCCGAATGAGTTAGAGCGTCCGTCTCCCGTGTTGGTAGATCGTAGGTTCGAACCCTGGTCGAGTCAAACCAATGACTTAAAAATTGATACTTGTCGCTTCCTAGCCAGGCACTCGGCATTATTAGGATAGGGCAAGGACTGGTTATCTCAGTGTCAAGATATCAGGTCATGGTGCTGGCGTCCTGGTCTCCCAGTGGGGCAGCACTATAAAGTCGCCACAGGTGCGTACTGTCACAAGTTGGTACCCGTCCTGATATGACCTTAGATATTGCTAGGACGTAAAACAACAACAAACAAACAAAAGCTGAAGGTGCGACCCGACCTGCTGGGTCGCAGCTTCAATCCTTCCTTAGGGACCAAGACCCGATATCCCACTCAGTCACATTATCCTGACACTGAGCCAATCAATCCTGAATCTATCCCGGTAATGCCGACTGCCAAGCATAGTTAGCGACGGAAATTGATTCTGTAAAGTCTTTGGTGCTTATTAGTATGTGTCGAGGTTGATGTGGCGGTATGTGTGTGGATGGGGGTGGGGGGAGGCTTAATGGCGTGTGAGTGTGAGTGTGTGGAGTGACTGGATGGCGTGTGTCTCAGAGATAAGATTCGCAGCGGCCAACAAATAAACAAACAAAAAGCGCAAATCTGACTTCCGTTAACTTGTGTGTATGTATGTGTGTATGTATGTATGTATGTATGTATGTATGTATGTATGTATGTATGTATGTATGTATGTATGTATGTATCATTGTATGTGTGTATGTGTGTATGTATGTATGTATGTATGTATGTATGTGTGTATGTATGTGTGTATGTATGTGTGTATGTATGTATGTATCGTTGTATGTATGTGTGTATGCATGTATATGTGCATGTATGTATGTGTGTATGTGCCTATATCTGTCTCTATTTGGTATACTTATGTGTGTGCTGATGTCGATTTCTGTTTGTTTGAGTATCTGTCCTTATTGTGTATGCTTGTGTGTGTCTGTCTGTGTGACTGTGAGTGTGTGTCTGTGTATTCGTATGTGGTTGTGTGTGTATCTGTCTGCCTATGTGTACCTGTGTGTGTCTACCTATGTATGTATGTGTCTGTCTGCCTATGTGTACATGTGTGTCTACTGTGTGTGTCTACCTATGTGTGTATGTGTGTGTTTGTCTGCCTATGTGTACATGTGTGTCTACCTGTGTGTGTCTAGCTGTGTGGCTAGCTGTGTGTGTCTAGCTGTGTGTATGTGGGTATTTGTATGCCTATGTGTTCCTGTGTGTGCGTTTGTCTACCTATGTGTGTATGTGTGTGTGTGTCTGCCTGTGTGTACCTGTGTGTGTGTGTACCTGTGTGTGCGTGTACCTGTGTGTGTGGTAAAGTGGGCGTTCATAAGACAGGTTTATGGGGGCGGGGCAGAAGGGACGGCCATATTGCCTGTGGGGGGCAGTGAAGGCTAGTTCCGTGACAAGTGTATGGATGGCGCCTTACCAACCAACCCCCCAACACCCCCACCACCCCCAGGTCACCACTCACCTGAAAACGCACCAGTTTCATTCAGATTAATGAATGTTTAGTAAATGCTTCCTTAGTGAGGTTTGGCGGCCTAACAACACCTGAGGTCATAGCAGGACAGGACGGGCATCGCACTGTGCTGGTGTGTCCTCGTGGTGCCTTTATAGTGCTGCCCCATTGTGATACCATGCCGTTAGCACCACGACCCTGATATTCCACGTTATCCTGACACTGGAGCAACCAGTCTTCACCATATCCTAGTAATGCGGAGTGTTGAGGCAAGGTAGCGATGAATATTAATGTTGCAAACATTGGAAAAACTGTAAGGTTGACAACCCTGTTTTATTTACAGCACGACCAGGATATTGTCACAAAGTAAAGCTTGTTTTATTTAACAACGCCTCTAGAGCACACACTTTTTTATCATCGCCTATTGGACGTCAAACATATGGTCATTCTGACATTTCTTTGGAGGAAACCCGCCGCCGCCACATAGGCTACTCTTTCTGATAAGCAGCAAGGTTTTTTTTATATGCACTTTCCCACAGATAGGACAGCACATATCACAGCCTTCGATGAACCAGTTGTGGACCACTGGTTGACATTGGTTGCCATGATCAGAATTAAACTCTGTACTTGCTGAGCACTGTACAGTGTTGAAGCTACCCTATGTATGCATCATCATTGCCTGTGTATATGTGTAATCGTAAGCATTAAATAATTTAGGAACATAAACCATCAATCCCTTAACCGCGAGGGTCGTTGAGGTACCACAGATGACGTTGCAACCAGTTTTCTCCATTTTTCCCTGTTCTCCACCGCCCTCTGAGACTTGCCAAACTCCAGGCATCGTGCTATTGTTTAGATATTAGATGTTGTCTTCCCACCTCTACCTTTGTCCAGCTTGTCTTCTTCTCTCCTTGACTGTGAATTGCAAGATCGTTTTGGTCAAACCTGATGAACAGGAAATATGGCCATACCACTGCAGTTTGCGTGCGTCTTTTTACGACCATTAGGAGATCTTTGTGTGGTCCAAGTGCATGCTGAATCTTGAGACACACTTTCTCATTGATAACATTGTATTTGTATATCTTGCGGTAACACCTCATTTCCATGGTTTGTATTCTTCGTTGGAGCTCTACTGGGAGGGTATATATGTGCTCTATAATCTATTATGGGAATATAAACAAGGACACTAACTCGCTTCAGTTTGCTCTATTATTATATACCAATTATCTGGGCTCTACTACATGTATGGTATGCAGGTATTGCAGGTATTGCAGGTATAGCAATACCTCAGGGAGTTTGACGCCCCTGCCCTGCAGAGTTGTAAACCACTGCCTTGTGGTACAGGTTCTTGACAGAACCGAAGGCTAAGGGAGCAAACCCTAAACAGAAAACCATGTCACTGTGGCAGCATTAAGGGCGGTTGATGTATGGAACTCCCAACATCTCCCGACCAGCCACTGCAGGGACAAATAGTTTTGCGCCTGTCTTGACATGGTCTTGCCGGTGTGAAACCTCTATTTGCTCCGCTAGAGAGTGCCGCTGGTAACTTGCAAAAGCCAGCAGTACTTCAACACTTTTGCAGGCAGCTTTCATGAAATGTACAACCGCACAAAACACCATACCGGCTCGAGAAAATGGAGAGCGGCAGTCAAGTAATGAAAGCAGTCTTTGTCGCATCGCGACTGACAGCATGATGATGACTACATGCTGCATGTAGTTCCAGATTCGGCCACACCGGAGCCACTAGTCATAGGCTTTGACACTTGTATGCCAGCTCTGTCTGGTTGTTATCGCCTTCAGACCCACTTTAGGTGGGCAATTAACATATTCCCACCAGAGAATATATATATACTCTTCTCAACCGCTCGAGTCTTATTGTTATCTGTTTACTTGGGGCCAACTGTTATATATATTATATATATATATATATATATATATATATTATATATATATATATATATATATATATATATATATATATATTAGTAGACTGGGTGCGGTCCTAGCTGTATGGTCAGGGCCAAGGTCCAGTGTCGATACACATTAAGCACGCCGCTGTCCAGTAACTCTAGACAGCGACATTCAACAGCCATAATCGACATACTGCGCAGTATATGGCCAACATTTTCTTAAGTTGTTTTTTTAAACATTCAGGCACATTTTGACAAAATATGGAGCGGGAAGGCAGTGTTTTTTTTGTGTTTAAAAAAAATTTGGTTCGAGAAATTTGTGATGATGGTTTTTTTTTTTTGTGATGATGGGTTTTTGTCGAAATCCGCGAAATCGCAGAGATCTTTCTTTCATCCTTGAAGTATACTTAGCGCTAGACAGTGCCCCCTCTCTAAGTCTAAGTCGCCTTGGGACAATACGTCACTTCGATGTTCCTCCCTACACTAACCAAACAAGTCTCTTGAGGCATTCTAATGGGTAGATCTATGTAAATGTACGGTAATGAACAACAGTAATCCTCATCCATCGGAACTATGAAACTATTCACCAATACCATAGCAAATGGGGGGTGGGGAGGGGTGGAGCAAACGAAACGTACCCTCAAAATAACTGTAGCACGATGGTTATAAGGGCCATTGCAGAAGAGCCCTAGTTGCTGAAGCAGGACTCATGTCGTTCAGGGAACATAATTAGTTCTGCGCTTGGGTAGAATCAGAAGGATGTCAAATCAAACTCCTCCCGCTCCCCCACGTCATTCCCCCCTCCCACCCACCCCCACCAACGCCACTCCCCCCCCTCCCATCCATGTGACTCCCCCCCCCCTCCCCACCCACGTCATTCCGCTAGAACTTCCCCACAGATCACGTGACTGACCAGGTACATAAATCAGATTACCAATACCAGACACATTCGTCCTGATATGACCTTAGATGTTGCCAGGACGTAAAACAACATCATATTACTATACATAGTCAGTAACCACACACTTTGTCTCATTCAGTTTATATACAACTTTCCCACAAATCACGTGATTGACCAGGTACATAAATGATATTACTGATGCCATACATTGATATCACTGACCATAGTAAGCCTACATGCAGTGCATTCTTACTAATTGCGCGGTGGCCGAATTGATAGAGCGTGGGTCTCGCGTGCGGAAGGTCGAAAGTTCGGTTCCCGGTCCAGTCAAATCAATGACTTATAAAATTGATACTTGTCGCTTCCTAGCCTGGCACTCGGTATTAATAGGATAGTGCATGGGGAACATCAGGAGTTAGATTCCAGGTCGAGCCAAACCAATAACTTACTAAATTGATAATTGTCCCTAATTAGCCCGGCACTCGGCATTACTAGAATAGGACGTTCGACATTATTAGGATATGGCAAGGACTGGTTTGCTCAATATTAGGATAATGTGACTGAGTGGGATATCGGGTCATGGTGCCAGTGGCCTGATTTCCCAGTGGGGCAGCACTATAAAGTCATCATGAGTGTGCACTGTCACAAGTCGGTATCTGTCCTGATATGACCTTAAAGGTTGCCAGGATCTAAAACTCCAACAAGCAATCTTACTTATTGAGAGACAATAATCATCAGAGGATGGTCTACCCTGTTGGATACAGGATCGTGTTATGATTAACACAATAGTGCAGTGTGTGCCTTAAAGATAAAGCTGGTTTGGTTTGTTTGTTGTGTGGTTTACGTCCTGGCAACATCTAAGGTTTGTTTGTTTGCTTGTTTTTTTTTTACATCCAAGCAACATCTAAGGTCATATCAGAACGGGTATCGACTTGTGACAGTGCACACTCATGACTTTATAGGGCTGCCCCACTGGAAGACCAGGCCGCCAGCACCATGACCTGATATCCCACTCAGTCACATTATCCTGACACTGAGCAAACCCGTCCTTGCCCTATCCTAATAATGCCAAGCGCCAGGCTAGGAAGCAACAAGTATCAATTTTTAAGTCATTGGTTTGACTCGACCACGGTTCGAACCCATGACCCTGGTTCGAACCCACGACCCCACGATCTACCAACATGGGTGACGGACTCTCTAACTCATTCGGCCATCCCGTCTGGTCAGGCAACATCTAAGGTCATATCAGGATGGCTACCGACTTGTGACGTGCGCACTCATTGCGACTTTACAATGCTCCCTCACCAGGACTGGCAGGAGACCAGGCCACGGGCACCATGACCCCATTTCCTATTCAGTCACATTATCCTGATACTGAGCTAACCAGTCCTTGCTGTATTCTAGTAATGTCGAGTGCCAGGCTAGGTAGCGACAAGTATCAATTTGGTAAGTTATTGGTTTGACTCGACCAGGAATCTAACTCCTGACGTTCCCCATGGGAAGCCTGTACTCTATGGATTCGGCCACCACGTCCAGTGCCGATGTGGTGGTTGGTGTTGAGTCATGAGGTGGGTGTGATGGTAAAACAGCTGACTAAACAGCTGGTCCTAGATCTTCCACCCAAATGCCTGGCACATGGCTACTAAGCACAGGCCATCACAGACAAAACACATAACTGACCTTTCCATTATTTACAGAATAGACATAGCTCAACCCCCAGGTCAGTCTTTACTAACACACCAACGACTAGATAACATCAATAAATTAAAGTTTGCATAATGTATTGCATTAATTTATTCTTCATATTTCTGAACACTAAATTAAACACATCAGGTCAACATTGACAATTACCTGCTTTACCTTAGTTCAGAGTCACTTTAAATTTGCATAGTAATAGTCCGAGGGTTTTTAAGGTGTTTTTCTTTTATAGATAAATACATTAGGTTATTTGATATAATCTATCATACTGTAGTTTGAAGTATCTTTGATTTTAAATGGCTAACTTGGCAGATATTTCAGGTGAAAACATGCCAAATTAATTTTGACAATCACGCTAACATTCTGATACCATAGGCTTCAGCAATAATAGGCTCTTTAAATTGGCTTAGTATCCGCTTTTGGTCATGACAAATACTTAATAAGTGCACCAGTATTTAACTTGGATATGCAGGATAAAATTTAGATAAGTATGTTGGCTTCCATGCTTTCATCGGAATATGCAGCTTTAATGATACTTGTCTAACTTTGCAGGTATCTTAGAGTGTAAGCATTCAATGTGCGAATACCAGGTGAAGTTGAAGATAGGTTTAATATGCTATTGCAATGCCAAATAGGTAATGTTGAAGCCATTGAGAATTAATTAATGTTCTTAAGGGAGAAACTGCTATAGTTATTGTAGTGGTCTGCACTGACTTCTCAGGCAAGGAGCCGCATAGACAGGTAGGCGTGGGTAGTGTGTTAAGATCAGGAAGCCTAGGTGGTGTAATGGTTAGCACACTGGCCCGGAATGCAAAGAGATGTGGGTTCGAGTCCCGCTCTAGGCGCAATATTTCCCATTTTCATCACCCCCATGACACTGGTTTCCATGACCTGGATCCTGTACAAGCTATGCGCTGTATGGTTGTTGAACCTACCCTGTGTATGTATGTGTAAGTGCATTGCCTGTATGTATGTAATTGTAAGCAGTAAAAGACTTACAATTCCAGGGGGACGAGTGTAGTGGTCTGCACTGACTTCTCAGGCAAGGAGCTGCATAGACAGGTAGGCGTGGGTAGTGTGTTGAGATCAGGAAGGCTAGGTGGTGTAATGGCTAGTACACTGGCCCGGAATGCAAAGAGATGTGGGTTCGAGTCCCGCTCTAGGCACACTATTTCCAATTTTCATCACCCCCATGACATTATTATAAATGAGTACACGAGTATCTAACTTGGATATATAGGATTAAATCTAGGTAAGTGTTTCGGTTTTGAAAATATTATAATTTCACCGGATTATGCCAAATTCTTCTCTCTTTTGTTAAATACTTTTTTTTTCTTTAAAAAAAAGAATTAAGGTCATGTTTTCACTAATTCCTCGAATGAATCCAGGAGTCGAGACAGTGTTGGTTCACATTTTGTGATGCTAAGCCCCGTCAGTTACAGGTTATTTCCGACTTTGGTCACATGATCGACATCTGATGAACTCTACATATTTCTACACAAAAAAACCCTAGATGAAAATACCGAAAATAATAGTTTTAACATTAAAAGTTAAAGCTGATTCCCTATATCAGCCAGAAGGAAATATAGTAGTAGTAATTTGCACTGACCTCTCAGACAAGGAGCCATATAGACAGGTAAGCGTGGATAGGGTGATTGCATCAGGGAGCCTAGGTAGTGTAATGGTTAGCATGCTAGCCCCGGAATGGCAAGAGGCGTGGGTTTGAATACTGATCTAGGCCCAATATTCCCCATTGTTATCACCCCCACGACATGCGTAATGGTGGCCATTTTGGAATTACGTTATTTCCAGGGTTTCCTTGCCCAATGAGGTCAAATTGTCATTGGGCAGACCTCAGTTTAGGACCCACGAAGCATCAACAATTTGAACGCCAAATAAAATCCGCAAAACACAAAATAATAATTTCTAGATTCAGTGATGGGACATAGGGACAGTGAACTGACTACCATAGTCGGTGAGAACCCAATGGGATGGCCGAGCTGCCTGTGTGGGAGGTCGTGGGTTCAAATCCCCGACTGAGTCAAATCAATGACTTATCAAATCAAATTGATACTTGTCTGTGTGTGAGGTCGTCAGTTCGAACCCTGACTGAGTCAAATCAATGACTTATCAAATTGATACTTGTCTGTGTGTGAGGTTGTCAGTTCGAACCCCGACTGAGTCAAATCAATGACTTATCAAATTGATACTTGTCTGAGTGGGAGGTCGTCAGTTCGAACCCCGACTGAGTAAAATCAATGACTTATCAAATTGATACTTGTCTGTGGGTGAGGTGGTCAGTTCGAACCCCGACTGAGTCAAATCAATGACTTATCAAATTGATACGTGTCTGTGTGTGAGGTCGTCAGTTCGAACCCCGACTGAGTCAAATCAATGACTTATCAAATTGATACGTGTCTCTGTGTGAGGCTGTCAGTTCGAACCCCGACTGAGTCAAATCAATGACTTATCAAATTGATACTTGTCTGTGTGTGAGGTCGTCAGTTCGAACCCCGACTGAGTAAAATCAATGACTTATCAAATTGATACTTCCCAGTGGGGTAGCACTATAAAGTCACCGTGAGTGCGCACTGGCACAAGTCGGCACCCATCTTGATATGACCTTAGGATGTCAAACCATAACAAACAAACAGTCAGTGAGGTGTTAGCAGAGCGGGGTCCTACTGGCATGAGGTCAGAGGTCATGGCAGTCATCTCAGACAGCAGAGGTGGAGTGCGTTCTCTGTAGTGTACACATGATCTGCAACAGTCTGCGGCCACGAGATTACAAGCTAGACTACAATTGATATTTACAATTGCAGCTATACACACGACCCCTGCATGGCTTATTGTACATCGCAGACTATTTAAAGGAATGCAGAAAAGCCGCTTATTGCCTCCACCGGATATCAAACCCAGGTAACTGCCCTGTTAGGAGCACCATAAAGTTCCATAGGCTGATGGTTTTGGAGTTTCTGCTATACATGCATATATTTTTTTAAAGATAAATATATTAAATATATCATTATAAATTCACCATACTTTGAAGTAAGTTTAATTATAAATGGCTACCTTTAGAGATATATATCCGAAGTGAAAGCATAGTAAATTAAATGTAGCACACACATCCAAATGCTGGATACCAAAGGCTTCATCATTAACAAGTTCTATTAAATTGACTTGGTATTCCCTTCTATGCAGCAATAAATATTGTATTAGTTCAGCAATATCAAAGATGGATGAAAACAGGTCAGACCTAAAAGGGCAGGGTCATTGCCCAAAGTCGGGGAACCACTGACTGACCAGCGGGAAATTCTCATATCGACAAGTGTCAAAATCAAACCCCCAAAGTCCTGAAATCGCCGGTCGACGGGAAATTCCCATCCTGATCAAAGTTGGATACGCAAGAACAAATCTAGCGAAATGTATTGGTTTCGACAATTTTATGCCATCATAATCCCTGGGCCCGTATGCATGACGCGGTGTTAGCGAGCCAAAACTGGTCTTGGCGGGGATTTCTAGGTTAACGGCGAAAACTCAGTCCGCAAGGAGCGGTGTTAGTGCAAACACACCGAGTGTAAGCTAGCACCGTGGCATGCATACAGGCCAGGGGGACTGCACTAACTGTCCTTTATTAGCAACCCACTAGTGTGTAGATATAGGACACACAATACCCATTGAGATAGTATTCACGTCTAGTTACACACGTAAACCTTCCCCCCTCACCCCTCACCAGCAAACCTCCAATATTTCATTCCTTTATGTTTACACCAACCCATCTAAAATCATGTGTACATAGAGTTGAGCCTTGGGGCTTCTTATTTATTTATTTATACAGGCCAAAGAAGGGGGGAGGAAAAGGACAAACTAAAAACTTCCAGCATATAGTCAAAACAAATAGATTTATAAATGGTCTGCCGATAACCACTGAAAACTTTATTTGGGTCCCAAACGATCGCCCACACAATACCATTGTAATGATTTTTTTTTTAAACCTCCCTAAACCGACCACCTCCATAAATGGACCATTTAAAGTCGGTCCCATGGTCGGTCGATTTAGAGAGGTTTTACTGTAATTGCAAACAAACAAACACACACACCTACCTCTAAATTATATCATGTGACCTGCCCGGCCATTTTCCCCTCTGCTTTATAGTTATAGTCCATGTGTTTCCCTATACGACCAGAATTGACTTACTATGAAGCTGGGTCAAATTTACAATTAGTGTGGTTTATCACATTGCCACCTCCCCCCCCCCCCCAAATCACACACATCTAAATGACGGTCATCATATAACCTGCCCGCAACTCCCCTCTCCCCTACCTCCACCAACTTACTATGAAGCTGAGTACAATTCGCGTAGTTTATCATACTGTCAATGTGTTACAGCACCTCCCCTCCTCCAACACACACACACACACACACATCTAAATGGGAAGTCATCATGTGACATACCCGGCATTTTCCCTAGTACTTTATATTCCATATGCCTCTTTACATGGCTAGAATTGACGTACTATAAAACAAGGAACAATTAGCGTGGCTTAACGCATTGCTAGTCCGGTGCACACATACACACACACACACTCTCTCTCTCCCGTCCCCATACAAACCAATCATTTCATGACCACGGTCGTACTGTTCATAGTAATGCTACGACGCATTAGCATGAACTGTACCACAATGGACATCAGCTTTCCATTAACACTCTCTCAGGGGCAGTTTACCCACCATCTCACCATCACGCAAAGATATTAATAATACTCGTGTCAAAAAGCTAGGCGCTGTTAAAACAAACCACAATTAGAGACATATTTACAACCCGGTTAAAAATGAATAAATGATTGAAGCTGCATAGTCCGATGAAAACATCAAATTTTCAAAACCAAAACAAGTATCTAGATTTGATTCTTCATATCTAATTTAAATACAGATGCACTTTTAAAGCATTTGTTGCCACATAGAAGGGGATACAATTTAATGGAAGCTGTTACTGCATAAGCCTATAGCATCAGAGTTTTGGCATGCTTGCCAAAATTAATTTAGCATTGTTGCACTTCAAATATCTCTAGAGCTCGGCATTTAAAATAAAAGTTACTTCAAACTAAAGTAAGGTAGATTATAACAATCAATTTAATATATTAATCTCAGAAATTGACAGAAATCCAAAACCCATCGGACTATGCAACTTTAAGGATTCAGAAAATTGATTTAATCAGAAAAAAAGCCACCTTACATCGTAAAAATAAATCTTTAAAAACACAAACCAGAACAGATTAAATTAATACAAATTTAGCATAAATTAGTCCAAGAGATCTTTTTTCATGCTTTTTAGTTCCCGATTGAGGAAGGGGGAGAAGGAAATAATTTAAGCAAAAACCATAGGTGATATTTTAGTGAGACAGCGCACCGACCACACACAGTAGTAGGTGAGTTGGCACTTGGCACCGCCATCCGCTGGGACC
>CM059197.1:35209483-35609903 GCA_030323885.1 Branchipolynoe longqiensis
GCACTCATGGTGACTTTATAGTGCTGCCCCATCAGAAGACCAGGCCACCAGCAGCATGACCTGATATCCCACTCAGTCACATTATCCTGACACGGAGCCAACCAGTTCTTGTCCTATCCTAATAATGCCGAGCACCAGGCTCAGAAGCGACAAGTATCAATTTTTAAGTCATTGATTTGACTCGACCAGGGTTCAAACCCACGACCTACCAACACGGGAGACAGACGCTCTAACTCATTCGGCCATCCCGTCTGGTCCGTACCTTCTGTGACGGCTTTGTTTGTTTGCTTGTTTGTTTGTTTATGATCTACGTCTCAACAGTACTATAAAGTCGCCATGAGTGCCCGGTGTAGGTACATACCAAAATGTCGCAAATCCGGCACCAACAATTTTAACATAATTACTAGCAACTAAGTTGACTAGGCAACTACCAAATTGAGACTATTGCTGTTCAGCGATGAAAACAACACATGATGCGACTTACTGGTTATTGACAGGGTAAATAAACCATCCACAAATTTTTTTTAATGAGTGCACGCTGCCACTAGTCGGTACCTGTCCTGGTATGACCTTAGATGTTGCTAGGATGTTAAACTCCAACATGGTCTACGTCCCACCAGCTTTTAAGTACTAAAATGTCGTCATGAGTGCACACTGTCACAAGTCAGTACCCGTTCTGCGACGACCTTGTTGCTTGGATCTAAAACCACAACAAACAAACAAAGCCGTCAGTGTCATAGAAGGTAAGAAAGAAAATACAAGATTCATATGCGAGAAAGAAGGGAACAAGTGAGAAGTGGGTTTGTTGGTTTTGGGGTTTTATGTCCTACCAACATCTGAGGTCATATCAGGACGGGTACTGACTTGTGACAATGCACACACAGGGCAACTGTATAGTGCTGTCCCACTGGGAAATCAGACCGCCGGCACCATGATCTAATATCCCACACAGTCACATTATCCTGACACTGAGCTAACCAGTCCTTGCCCTATCCTATTAATGCAGAGTGCCAGTCTAGGAAGCGACGAGTATCAATTTTATAAGTCATTGATTTGACTCGACCGGGAACCGAACTCCCGTTCTCCTGCACGCGAGGACTGCGCTCTACCGATTCGGCCACCGCGTCCGGTGTAAGAAGTGGGAGACGATAAACAAGCGAAAAAGGAGTGAGATAAAGGAAAAAAGAAAGAAAGAAAGAAAGAAAGAACGAACCAACACATTCCCAGTGTGCAAACTTCTAGACAAATGGAGACACACTAGATGATATGTGAATGGTTGTCTCTGTCTCCCTGTCCTCTCACTCTCTTTAAATAATTTTTTTTAATGTTTTTCGGTAGGGTTTTATATATTAACAGCATCTAAGGTCACATCAAGATGGATACCAAATTGTGACAGTACACACTCAAGGCAAATTTATAGTGCTGCCCACTGGGAGACTAGGCCAACAGCACCATGACCCAATACATCACCCAATCTCATTATCCTGGTACCGAGCAAACCAGTCCTTGCCCTATCCTATTAATACCGAGTGGCAGGCTAGGTAGCGACAAGTATCAAGTCATTAAGCCCCAGTCACACCTACCCGGACTAGCCCCGGATTTTGAGCCAGACAGGCCCCTGGACCAGTCGCCCGGACCGCCCCGGATAAAATCACTGTTTTCGTCGTTTTTTTGCCTCGCAGTCACACCTTCCCAGACGAGCCCCGGACCAGAGGCCGGATCGCCCCGGACCACCCCCGGTGTAGCCACGGACTAGTCCCGGACGAGTGATCCGGAGTAAACCGGGCAGTCTGTGGCGATCCGTAGTGATCCGGGTCTTACCTGGGCATGGTCCGTGGCTACGCCGGGGGTTGTCCGGGAAAGTCCGGGGGTGGTCCGGGTTAAACCGTGGCTGAAACGTGGCTCATCCTGGGCGAAACAGCCCCGGACCACCCCTGATGTTTTAAACATTTTAAAACATCCGGGGCTGGACCAGCCACGGATCACGCCGGACCACCACGGACCACCCCGGATGATGATCCAGGGCTCATCCGGCCTCTGATCCGGGTAGGTGTGACTGGGGCTTTAGTTTTGGTGGGGTTCCACCTGGCAACCACACACACAGGAAGCCAGCCAGCGCTCTTACTGATTCGGCCATCACCTCCTGTGTCGCGGTTTAAATTCTCAGTGGGTTTAGAGTCTATGCTCGGGGTTCTGCGCATGCATCAAAATCTAACGGCATTTCAGCGTATTCGATTAATCAACTCGGGTGAGCCGAGCAACTCTTTGACGCACAAATGTAGTCAAGGCATCAACTCTTCAATTCGCTAAATATATATTATTTAGCTAAAATACTTTTAGCATACAGCATGCGTTTTTGTCAACTCCACTCGCGGTGTTCTATTTGAATTTCTACCAACTCGGGTGACCCAAGTCGTGTTAAGTACACACTCAATACGTGGTTGTGCAGAACCCCGAGCGTAGACTCTAAACCCACTGAGAATCTAAACCACGATAACGGTCTTTTAAATTTATAAGTATTAATATCAAAGCGAGTATATACAAACATAAGAACTGTTCCTCCTACAGGCGGGAGTATGTCGGCCCGAAGGCCCGCGAGTACATAGTTAATTAATAATAGCACTCAGTCGTATATCGTCCTTTAATTAACCCGATTGATATATAGCAATACAAACGTATATATAGGTTAATAGCAGGCAGGCAATACAGGTGGACACCATTCAAAATAATATTCGCATAACCAGTTATACACCAGATAATACATCTTCCAACGACAAAGGTTTAGTTTCACGGTTCTGTGTATGTTTAGAAGTTGTTGACAGTGTGTACACACTGGGCGAAAGTCACAATGCCAATGGCCTTAGAGCAAATATATGCAGCGGCAGATAAGCTCAAATGGCATTCTCAAACGCCTCAGCCTTCTGCACCATCTATTATCACCTAAGGCTCACCCCCCCCCCCCCCCACCCGCTTCCCTCCACCCACCTACATTCTGTGTCATTTTGTAAGTACCTGACTTGCGCCACGTCCACAGCTTCTTAATACCCCACCCACCCCCACACACACACCTACCTTTTCTCCACATAACAATGAGGTCAGTTGGGCGCATTGTCTTCTCTGGTTTACAGAAGTCTTCCCAGCCAATTTAAGTTGCATAATCCGATGAAGCCATAACATTTTCTAGAGCAAAGCACTTACCTACATATCTAACTTGAGATACAGGGGCACTTATTAAACGCGTATTGATGCATAGAAGGATTACAACATCAATTAAATAGAACATATCCTTGCTGCAATTGATACAATTCTATGATGTCCATCGATCATTTCAGTGTGGACACCACCATTATTTTGCACGCTTACATGCTATATAAATACATTATAATAATATTATTAACGGAGTGCCGGTAGCGTCTCGTTGGCGAAACGCTACCGTTGTCCAATCCGTTGATGGCAGTGAGCAAGCACCACTATCGCTATCATTTCACCTCAAATATTTCCAATGTCAGCTATTTTTAATCAAAGTTACTCCAAACTAACAGAAAGTAACGATCAACCTAATATATTGGTTTTTTTTATATATTGCTAAAAATTCAAAACCATCAGATTGTGCAACTCTAAAGCTACCTGTTTACTGAGTCAGTTAGTTAACCAGCCTTCCCCTCTCCCCATCCACACCATAGCTATCAGCCCACACATATTGCCCCCCTCCCATCCCCCCCCCCATCACACACACACACACACACACTTTCACCGTGATATTAAATTCCCATGAGGATTTAACATGACCACTTTAACAAGTGCCCTATGAACCAGCAACATTTTGGACATTGTCAGAATGCTATACGAGTACAGTGAATTCTTACCGGTCTACCATTTCGAATACCCTTCCTACCTGTTACGTGTTAGCAAAGTATCATTACTGGACTTTACGCTTAATCGAAGCAAAACAGTGCAATATTAGATTGGATTGGTGTAGTAAACTCTGGCTGGCACCATACTTTAATTTTTAACTTGAAAGCAAAAATTTGCAAGTGTATGCGGGAAGGCGGAGGTGGCTGATGTGGAGGTGGCGCCCCCTAGCCTACAGGATCTGCGATGGGGTGTGATAGTGTCGCCAGTTCTAGACAGTGGCAACTCACAGAACTAATTAGGTAGCAATGCTTCATTGGTTAATATAATATTATCACATTACAATGTACAAGACGACTTCAGGACAGAATGAAGCCGTTCCCGAATGTATAACGGCAAAGTTTCCAAAATTAAAATAAGGAACATGAGAATGAGTGTGGCTCATTGAGGCCATGTGGACAGATCACGTGATATCTATGGCCATGCCTGAAAGCTAATCCATTTGTCCACGGGTAAACTAACAGGACAAAGCCAGATGAATCACAATGACATGATCTCTTCTGGCTGCCCCCCCCCCCCCCCTCCCTGCCACTCAGGCCAACCAACTTTTCGCTTGCACGTCTCATTTCTAAGTTGGCTTACAATTATCTGCTTAGCAATGCCGAACGGCAATTTTGTTGTAATTCATTACTTTTGACTCAACTGGAATTTGAATCCTCGACCTTCCTTCCGTACAGGAAGCCCCCCCCCCCCCCCCGGTTCATCCCGTCCACAAATTGCACCATGACAATCTGCGACTGACCACTGAGCATGTTGACACTGACAGAGTGACGGTCAGTATGTCAGTGGTTCACGCAATGTCTGGGTCAGCATACATTCCACGCATTGCGAACTGTGATTAGAACACGACCTGGAACCAGCTACCTCACCGTGGACTTGCATTATTGTTTGTTTAAAACCTTTATTCGGCTGAACAATTCTTTCTTTTTTTTTCAGCACCGAGCACTGGTCTTCCGACCATAGGTATATATATATATACAAAAAAAATTCTTATTCCTGTAAATTAGGTTTATTCTGCTGAATAAGTTCTTTTGTCAGTGCCGAAGCACTGGTTTTCCAGCAATTTATCAATTCGAGATTATTTACACAAAATGGTATAGAGTCAGTATCCGTGTATTAAAGCGAGCTAACAAGAGCTGTTGAGTACACAATTTGCAGCATATAGCGCAATGGATATCTGATAGTTACATACAAGTTCGACAGCAATTATAGCAATAGTAGTGTTTTATGACTACACCAATATTAGTCGGATCAATGTGAGTGTTTTCATGGTATTTCGAATGTTAGCAGAAATCATCTTCTGTATTAATTTGGTAAAGTTGAAATAACATTTATACACCACATAAATCCACGTTATCTCAATAATATTTCCTATAATATTCAGGGGAAATGTATTTTAATAAACCAACTAAGCAATTTACCTGTGTGTCATAGCACGATAATAGTACCATTGTTTCTGTGTGTGTGAGTGTGTGAGTGTGTGAGTGTGTGAGTGTGTGAGTGTGTGAGTGTGTGAGTGAGTGAGTGAGTGAGTGAGTGAGTGAGTGTGAGTGTGAGTGTGAGTGTGAGTGTGAGTGTGAGTGTGAGTGTGAGTGTGAGTGTGTGTGTGTGTGTGTGTGTGTGTGTGTGTGTGTGTGTGTGCGTGCGTGCGTGCGTGCGTGCGTGCGTGCGTGCGTGCGTGCGTGTGTATATATATAGTATATGTAGTAGTCTGCACTGACCTCTCAGACAAGAAACCATATAGACACGTAGGCGTGGATAGTGTGGTGATATCAGGGAGCCTAGGTGGTGTAATGGTTAGCACACTGGCCAGGAATGCAAAGAGATGTCGGTTCGAGTCCTGCTCTAGGCGCGGTATTTCCCATTTTCATCACCCCCCATGACACTGCTTGCTGTGACCATGATCCTGTACAAGCTATGTGCTGTATGGTTGTTGAACCTACCCTGTGTATGTATGTGTTAGTGCATTGCCTGTATGTAATTTTGTAAGCATTAAAAGACTTATAATTCCATGGGGATGAGTGTAGTAGTCTGCACTGACCTCTCAGGCAAGTAACCACATAGACAGGTAGGTGTGGGTAGTGTGGTGATATCAGGGAGCCTAGGTGGTGTAATGGTTAGTACACTGGCCTGTAATGCAAAGAGATGTGGGTTCGAGTCCCGCTCTAGGCACGGTATTTCCCATTGTCATCACCCCCCCCCCCCACGACATATATATATGGGTTGTTCTCAGAAACTGTGCATATCAAACCGTGACATCAGTACCAAAACCTCAAAATACTTTAAACATTAAGAAATCCATTACTTCGGGACTAAAAACCCAATTTCCCGTTATTATAATATATTTGTAATCAGAAAGATAGGATCTTTCTAACTGTACCATTTGCAAATTAACTTCATGAAAAGAAAAAAATCCTATTAACATACAAACATATGTAACACAGAAGAAACAAAATAGAAAATCACACTTCGACCAAATAACGGACGCGATGAACCACTCACTCTTGCTCATTTGCCTTTCCTGCAGTTTTTGCATAGTGATTCACATAAAAGTAAGCGACTATTCTATTCTGAATTAACTTGATGGTCTGATTTTGAATTAGCATGGTAATATTCCAATATTTTACAGACATTGAGCTCAAATTTCACTGTTCAGAGGCAACTTCAGGATTTAACTCTAACTATACCATAATCAGGTCAATGTGGCACGGGTTAAATAGTGAAAGTAATTCCTTTGTTGTATTTATACTTAGTGATTGATGGGAAGTTTCAGTGTGGGCAAGTGGAATCGAAATGTTACTCTGCTAATGACTCCAGAAATGGTTAATTATTTCCTTATTTTTATACTATTTAAAAATGTTTAATTCTCCAACTAAGGATGATGTTGAATATGACCATTTGAAATGAAATGTCTTGTTGTTCAGGGCTTTTGATTAAGTTTGTGACACTTTATTTTCAATCGTGTTGACAATGTCACAAATTGGTGGCATAATTCTCTCCTGATTCAGTCACATCCATCCCAATAACGTACATAATACACAAAACTGGCACTCAATTTTATCTTTATTATCTCTCACATCAATTGGCTACATGAAATCAAAATATTGATATTACAATGAACGGTTGCTTTGAAATACAGATTTCAAATAGACTACCCCAAGTGGTAAACAGTTTCTGAGAATGACGCAATATATATTATATATAAGACACAGTGATACTCTGATTTAACGCACCCCAGCTTTTTTCGCGATGACTTTTTATGGATCCCAAAGGTCGCGTTATAACGGGGTCTCACTGTATGCGATTTTAAAATTGTACTTCTCAGCTTCAGTCCTTATTGAAGGACCAGCGGAACTAGTACATTAATGTATTAATAGTGCTGCCCACGGGGATACAGTGGTGCCCGTACGATGACTCAATACCCCACTCAGTCACATTATCATGGCACTTAGCCTACCAGTTCTTGCCCCCAACCTTGTAATGCCAATTTATGTAGTTGCTGGTGATTCTTTACTAGTGGTCAATAGTCATTGTGTATTAGGTAGATAGTGTGAATGAGGCACTAGTGATAGTGTGTAAGGAGCCCCAAGAGCTCTACTCACTACCCCCTCCCCCCAACTGTTAGTCACGGATCACCACACACACACACACAGCAGGCAGGTGCAGGCCAAGCAGCCACACCGCATGGTGGTGGTGGGTAGAACACAGTAGCCATGGTGACCCCAGAATGCCTACTGTTCATTGGTGGAACTAGAAATGCTTGTTGCTGATTGGAGATAATGGTAAGATTCTTTACACTCTTCTTTTCTCTTCTTGCCTGTATTGATTTCCTATAGCTGCCTACACATCCCACAGATGCCAGCCGTCGACTTTACACAGTGTTTAATTCTTTAAAGAAATGCCGATATGGTAAGCACCAGTTTTGTGCTCAAAATCTCAAAATGTTAGAACTGAACTTAGAATCTGTCAGATGAGTCAATAACATGCGTGGAATGGAAAACGCACCATCAACAGCAAAACATTCGGATGAAACTTGAAAGGTCGCCCACAAAGTGTCAAACAGTGGTAGGCACAGCTCAAAGATCGCCCGGGGCCGATGAAATGTTCTGTTCAGGGGTCAATGTCAGGAAATGTGTGCGCTACACAAAACATGCCCCCGCACAATCAAAGACAGTCGCACACATCTACCCTAAGAAGCGACACTGCCTCGTGCCATTTCTCCATTTTGCGCAGCAATCAACAACCTGCTGACGTCCATCTTGCTCAGAAGCCGACAGCAGACCAGGCATAGGGTACTCAGGGAGCATTTTGTTTTGAAAATTTTGATCAGCAACAATTGCTAATCAATTTAGAAATTGATTAGCGATCTACATAACTTGTATTGCGATTCGCAACACGATACCAAACAAAATGTTCCCTGCTGTAACGTATACACACAGGCTTCAGCAGTAAATTGGCCTGGTATGCTCTTATATGCAGCAACAGATGCTTAATAACTACACCATTATCTAAGTTGGATATGTAGGTTCAAATCTACATTAGTGTCTTGCTTTTGAAAATGTGATGCTTTTATCAGACTATGCACCTTTAATATAATTATCTAACAAAGTATGGCAGGAATTCAAAACCAACCAACTATGTAACTTTAACGGTTGATTGTATACATTCACACTACCATTTAGGCCTAGCATTCTTCACATTCCACAATTACTGGTTCAGTTTTACATGGTCCTAAAGTCCAGATCGCAGGTAGAATGTCTGAGCATCAGCAAAGAAAGGCCTGACTGAATAGACCTCTTCGGAGCTCCTGTCCACTGGGTACTGGTGTGCTTACACAATGGGTAGAGGGGTTGCCCCCCCCCCCCCACCCCCACACTCTTCCAAGTCCTGACAACATCTATGGTTATATCACGACAGGTACACACTTGTGATACTGATAGTGCGCACTCATGGCGACTTTATAGTGCTTCCCCACCAAGCCAGCCACCAGAAGCATCACCCAGTATCCTACAGTCACATCATCCTAATACTGTGCTAACTGGTCCTTGTCCTATCCTATTAATGCGACGGGTCAGGCTAGGTAGCAACAAGTATAAATTATATAAGTCAATGGTTTGACTCGACCAGGGTTCGAACTGCCAACCTTCCACATGGGAAGCAAGCGCTCTTACCGATTCAGCCACCGCGTCCGATCTGTTAACTCAAAAGTAGCGGGTAAACATGAAGACATATACAAAGAATAAATGTTGCTTCTTAGATTGAGAAATTAGGCTCTCATAAAGACTCATTTCATTAGCCCGATTTTTCTACCATTTTGATATAAGGCTGATCTTCACCCGTGTACTACAAGTACCGGGTGAATCTTTTATCTAGATATGGTCGTAATGCGAAGCATTTCGTTTGATGCGAGGGAAGGGAGAGCGACTCACCCCCCCCCCTCTACCCGGGCCTTCACCCAGCATTCGCGCCTCGCGCGACGCCCGCTGCTCACCCTCGCCCTCCCCCGGCCCTGAGCGACTCACGCCTCTCCTGCCACTGCTCACTTTCCCCCTTATAAGGCCGCCCGGCCGCCTCCCTCAGGCACTCAGCCTCCAGCCGCCTTCCAGCTCTCTGCCCTTTTCTTCTTTGGCTCTACTCCACGGACTCCACCTCGGACCGCTGCTCCTCTGCCGACCCTGCACCATGCCCGGCCGCGGCAAAGGGAAGAGTCGGAGGAACTCCAAGACCTCCGGGATGGCCACACCAGGACCCTCCTCGGGCTCCCCGGGTAGCCCCGTCCCCTCTGCGGCCCCGACCTCCCCGGCAGCACCCTCGGGCCAGCCCAGCAGCGAGACGGCCCTCCTCATCGAGGCCATCACCCGCCTCACCAGACGCATGGACAGAGACCTGGACGACAGGGGGAGGCCCGAGGGGCCCCGCGGAGCCCCCCGCCCACGCCGAGGTGCGAGCCCGCCTGCAGCCTGCACCACGTCCCGGCGCCTCGGGCGTACGCCGCAGCCGGGAGCCGGCCGCCGCCCCCACCTCAAGCGACTCAGCCCGGGGGGCCGGACCTACAGTACCAGGGCTACACCCGCGCCCACGCCAGCTCAGCACCACCGCCCACCTACCGCCCGGATCCCGAGGAGTACAGCCCGGCATCCGCGGCCGACGCGGAGGCGCATCGCACCGTGCGCCGCCGAGGGATCCCAGCCGATTACCTCTTCCCTTGCGACCTCGTGGAGAGGGGTGCGGGGCGCAAGGCAGTCAAGCTCGGAGAAGCAACCAAGGACGAGTACAGCCTCGCCCTCCTCTCCATGGTCAACCACCCATCCTTCCCGGATCACTCCCTCCAGGGCCTACACCAACACCACCTCACCCTCATGAGAGACGTCCTCATCCACCCCTGGCCGACCGTCCGCCGGTACTCGGAGACCATCTTTTCCTGGATCGCGGACGGAAGGCTCCCCCAGGGGTGGCATGACCCTGTGGCCCTCAACGCGCTCAGGGTCGACTCCCTCACCACGCCCACCACCCCGGCAACACCAGCTCCCCGAGGCGACGATGGGGCCCGAGGTGCACACCTGCCCCGGCAGCAACCCGACACACGCACCGCCTACGATAGGCACGCTCACGGGGCTCCCTGCTCCGCTTGGAATCGTGATCCCGCCTCGTGCACTCCTCGGAGAGGCTCACGGCGAGGTGGGAGACAGGCGCCGGCACGTCTGTGCCTATTGCGCCAACGTCCGGCGCATATTAACAATGCACAGCGAGGCCGGTTGCCGCACCAAGCAAGCCCGTGCGCGCGGGACCCCGGCTGCCTCGGCGGATTTTTGATCCGCCGGCCTCCCCCCGGCTGGCCCGGGGGGCCTACCCCGGCGCCTCACCCCAACCATTCCCGACAGCCCCGCGATTCCCACCGACGGCCTCCCAGCGAACACCGATCGAAACGCCGCCCAGAAGAAGCCGAGGATCATCACCTCGCACCTCACACCTCAGATGACTCAGCCCAGCCTCACGAGAGACCCACCCAGCCCAGCCCTGAGGAGTTCGCTGCCCCCCTGCTCGACCCTCACCGGAACTCCTCCCCCCGGGCTCAGGAGCGGGCCTCCCTTTTTTGGCCGCCCGCTCCCCCTCCACGTAGGCCCCGGACCCTCCTCTCAACCAGGCCTGCCTCTCCAGGCCCCGCCTCGGGCGCCCCGCGCCCCGGCCTCGGGCACGCCTCGAGCCCTCTCCTTACTCTTTGGCGGAGGGCTCCTCGGCCCCCCCTCTACCAACTCTGACACTGCTCCTTCTGAGCCCCTCCTCTATTTATCCTCTGCTCCTCATGAGCCCCTTACTGTATTGCTCCTCACGAGCCTGTTGCTCCTCATGAGCCCCTCTTATTGCTCTCAGCCTGTTACCTCCTCTGTTGCCCTGCTTGTACCGTTTACCTTACATTTTTCTCATTGTTTATGTTCTTCTGACTGTTCTCTGTATTTGCCCGAGGCGTCACAATAAACGCCTCAGCTTTCCCACATCCGCCTCTGTTCTTCCTTCTCGCGCATCGGTCGTAATGCGAAGCATTTCGTTTGATGCGAGGGAGGGGAGAGCGACTCACCCCCCCCCCCCCCTCTACCCGGGCCTTCACCCAGCATTCGCGCCTCGCGCGACGCCCGCTGCTCACCCTCGCCCTCCCCCGGCCCTGAGCGACTCACGCCTCTCCTGCCACTGCTCACTTTCCCCCTTATAAGGCCGCCCGGCCGCCTCCCTCAGGCACTCAGCCTCCAGCCGCCTTCCAGCTCTCTGCCCTTTTCTTCTCCACCCACCCACCCAACTTTCCCTCCTACCCTCCCCCCCCTCTGCGGCGGAGGGCTCCTCGGCCCCCCCTCTACCAACTCTGACACTGCTCCTTCTGAGCCCCTCCTCTATTTATCCTCTGCTCCTCATGAGCCCCTTACTGTATTGCTCCTCACGAGCCTGTTGCTCCTCATGAGCCCCTCTTATTGCTCTCAGCCTGTTACCTCCTCTGTTGCCCTGCTTGTACCGTTTACCTTACATTTTTCTCATTGTTTATGTTCTTCTCACTGTTCTCTGTATTTGCCCGAGGCGTCACAATAAACGCCTCAGCTTTCCCACATCCGCCTCTGTTCTTCCTTCTCGCGCATCAAGTGTGCATGTGTCCATCTATATAAATCTCTGTATATATCGTGGAGTGGGGGTGGGTAGTACTAGTAGTATTATGAGATATGATGTACATATATATATATATGTGTGCTAGATCCAAGGTTTAACCTGTTGCAAACATATCATGGGTGTGTTTTCAATTGTTCTATGTAGGACAACAACCTCCCTAAATAGACCACAGAACACAGCTGGCTACCTGCAGCCGACAGTTCTGTACAGTGACGTCACCCATGATCCATGACCATACACGAAACGCTGCTGTAGCCACCAGGCGCTACCAGGGGCCGGGGGGCCGGGGGGGTGGGGGGGGGGGGAGGGGAAGAGAAGCATTCTGGATTATCGAACGGTGGCCGAATCGGTAGAGCGCAGGCTCCCCGTGCGGAAGGTCAGGAGTTCGATTCCCAGTCATGTCAAACCAATGACTTACCAAAAAGTATACCTGTCGCTATCTAGCCTGGCGCTCAGCATTACTAGGATAGGGCAAGGACTGGTTAGATCAGTATCAGGATAATGTGACTGAATGGGGGTCATATCGGGTCATGGTGCCAGTGGCTTGACTCCCAGTGGGGAAGCACTATAAAGTGGCATGAGTTCACACTGTCACAAGTTAGTACCTGTCCTGATATGACCTTAAATGTTGCCAGGACGTAAAATTCCAACAAACAAATAAAGCATTTGGGATTAAAGCAGATAAAAGCATATAATTTTCTCAAACTAAAAAAGAAGGACATAAATTTGATCAAACATATCCACCTTATACCCCAGTCACACTACTGTTTGCGACCCCCAAAAAAGGGGGTGGTCACAAAGGTAGCAAGAAGGTTGCAGCAACTGCACTCGCAATCTCTTTGCGACCAAAATAGTCATCCAGAGTTCGGCGACCAGTGCTTTGGTCGCAAGGAGGCGGGTTCTTTGGTCCAAAGTGGTCACAAGCCGTAGTGTGACTAGGGCTTTAAATTCTGGTGCATTCATTAAAGCTGCATGGTCCGATAAAAGTATCGAATTTTCTAAATTAAAACACTGACCTAGATTAGATCCGACATATTTAACTTAGATACTGGCACACTCTTTATTAATTGTGTCAATTTAATAGAATCGGATACTGCTTAAGACTATGGTGTTAGAATTTAGACATGCTTGCCAAAATTAATTTGGCAGATTTTCACTTTAAATATCTCCAAAGTTTTTTGTTGTTGTTTTTTTAAAACCATAAAACTAAAATAAAGTAGATATTAATAACAATCAATCTAAAGTATTGTCATGGGGGATGGGTGATGGAATTGGAAATCTTGCGCCTAGAGCAGGACTCGAACCCACATCTCTTTGCATTCCGGGCCAGCGTGCTAACCATTACACCACGTAGGCTCCCGATGTCACCACACTACCTACGCCTACCTGTCCCCCGTCCTGATATGACCTTAGATGTTGCTAGGACGTAAAACAACAACAAACAAACCTACCCGTCTATGCGGTTCCTTGCCTGAGAGGTCAGTGCAGACTACTACACTATTTATCTCAGAATATGACAGGAATTTAGAACCATCGGATTATACAACTTTAAACATTTATTGTTGAATAGAAGGAGTACTAAGTCAACTTAATAGAACCTGTCACTGCTTAAAGTTGCACAGTCCGATGGCTCTTGAATTTTTGCCTTATTTTTGTTAGATAAATATACCAGGTGGACCATTATAACCTAATATTCATTATTCCAGAATCATTTTGATGAGAAATGGCTAATTCTGGAGCAATATAAGTTAAAAGAATCCTAAATAATTTTGGCAAGCTTGCCAAAACTCTTGTTGTTGTGGCCCAGATTCACATCTCGCGATGACCACGTGATGTGGACTGACCTAAATATAGTATAGCCTGGTTACCTAACATTTTCAACTGATGGCGCCGTTGCACCGTCATTTGTTTGTTGGCATTCTCGATGTCGGTGTGACGTCAGAGTCACGTACTGCAGCTATTGGCGCTTGCCTGCTCTTTTCAATTTTAACATTACTTTGATTAAGTCAGGCTTCTAATTAAGAGAATTTGATCTTAGCAGTGAGTAGTCACTCTCCAAAACAACAGAATTTGATCTGAAGCAGTGGAATATTCATTGAAATTGTGCTTTTTGATGGTCGTTTTTGTTATATTAATGTTTGCTTGCGCGTGTTTACCTAGGTGAGAGTGACTGCTGCTCGCCTGCTCATTTTCTTCAACTTTAGCACCCGCATTCAAGCAATCAATATGATCAAAGCTATAATAGGTCTGGGAAATGTTAGCCGCTCTTAATTAACAGAAATTGAAACAGTTCTTCAGATACCTTTTGTTGGTCGTCTTTGTTTTATGAATGTTTGCTTGTGGCTTGTAGTCAATTCCATAGATAGAATTAATCAAATTGGGTACACATTGATTATTATTGATGTATTTGTGCATCTATAATATACCAAATAGAATTTGTTTAAAGTATTGTCGTGGGGGTTGGCCATAATGGATACGAAACTAAAGCTAGTGATCTCTACTTTACTGTGAAAGTAGTTATTTTTAGCTCTGATGCACTCACTCACAGCAGACAACGTTCAAAGAGGGGTAGTGTGCTTAGAGCAAGTGTCCTATTTTTCCCAATGGACAGTCAACATCAGCAACCAGTGCTATGTTTGGAGTACCTAATATTACATGTGCAATACACGCTTACTCAAAGTCAAAGCCGAAGCCAAAGCTCGCTTAAACCAATGATCGGTTCATCCAAACAAATTTCTAGGGTCCATTCAAGTTTGGTTTTACGGGGTTATACTGTATTAGCACTGTCACAGTGTCAGGGAATCGCAGAAAAATGCCAGAAGTCAGGGTTCAACTATCCTTGTTGTGACTATGGCATGGCCCATGGTCTTTCTTGTTTGGGTTTTATGTTTTAGAAACATCTAAGCTCATATAAGAACGGGATTCAGACCCACCAATTACATGATTCCGTGGCATTTTGTGAGCTTTCATCAGTCACTATTCAATGAATATAAAAAAATCGCAGATCTTTCATCGCTGAACTCAATGGCTAACTTTTGAGATATTTGAAGTGGCAATAAGCCTAATTAATTTTGGCGTGCACACCACAATGCTGGACGCCATAGATTTCAGTAGTGACATGTTCTATTAAATACCCTTTTTTTTTTGTATGTGTGGCAATAAATGCTTAATAAGTGCAAGAGCACTTACGTTAAATAAATAGGATCAAATCTAGGTTGTTTTGGTTTCGAAAAGTTTATGTTTTCATCGAACTATGCAGCTTTAACTGTGGCTTTGTCTCAGTCAATATCTATTCCAGATCACTCCACATACACTGATAGTCATTTAATCTATACCTCAAGAAGAAGTTAGGTTCATGGGGGGTTATTTTTAAAAGAAGAAGAAGAAGAAGAAGGAGAAGAAGAAGAAGAAGAGAAGAAAAAGAGATATTTAGTGACTTGTACAAGTTTATGAAAGTCTAAGTTTGGTTATCTCCAATTTAAACATCAATATTTACATTGAGTTGAGGGCCTGCACTTACCAATCAAACAAGTGGTCTTAACATGAAAACTCAAAGCACTTATACTGTTATAGATCATTAGTCCAGCTCACTGATTCATGGAATAATTATGCGGCTTTTCTTCAAGAGCCATAATGAGGAGAACGCTTGATGAATGTTACCAAAGTCATCAACAATGCTCCAGTGATGATGTCAAGCAGGCAGGCGACCGGTAAACACAACACCATTTTTTATGGCTCAAAACCCATGGTTTCTGAACGCGTGACTTGGCCTTAATTGGCTTACAAATGGAATTCCCAGATTAAAGCTGCATAATCCGATGAAAGCATAAAATCTTTTAAACCAAACACTTCTGATCTGATCCTGCATATCCTGGTGCACTCATTTTGTTTTGTTGTACATTAGTTGGTTAAGCATGGGAAATCTCAATCACAGACAATTGTTCTTCCTCTTTCCGCTGCTCCTTACGCTATCCTAGTAATGCCAAGCGCCAGGTTAGGTAGCGACAAGCATAAACTATTAAGTCATTAATTTGACTTGACAAGGGTTCAAATCCCACAACATAGCAAAACAGGAGGTGGACGCTCAACTCATTCGGCCATAAGTTAATTTTATTTAACAAAAATTAAAAACATGTCGCTGCTATGTCTGATCATGGTGTGCAGCATTTCTGTGTGCACATCGAAATTAAATTTGCATGCTTTAATTTAAGCTTAAATATCTCGGTTATTAATCCATTAAAATAAGTTACTATAAACTAAAGTAAAAATATATTATAACGATCAACCTAACATATTTATTGAGTTGAGGGCCTGCACTTTCCTTGAAAAATTAAAAGAGGAAGATTCTTACCAAGAAAATCCAAAAAAAATAACATAGATCACTAACCACAAACCATAATCTTTAGAAACATAGACCGATAATTGGCGAGCATTGAAAACAAGCTTGATCATCCGAGCTTAGATGCTATGGACAGCATAAACATCCCATCAACAAACAAACAAAATCTAAAAGGAAACATGTTTGCGCGCACGCGTGCATGTCAGTGAGTGAGTGAGTGTGAGTGAGTGTGAGTGTGAGTGAGTGTGAGTGTGAGTGTGAGAGTGAGAGTGAGTGTGAGTGTGAGTGTGAGTGTGAGTGAGAGTGAGAGTGTGAGTGTGAGTGTGAGTGTGAGTGTGCGTGCGTGCGTGCGTGCGTGCGTGCGTGCGTGCGTGTGTGTGTGCGTGCGTGTGTGTGTGTGTGTGTGTGTGTATTTCTTCACCGCTTCTTAAAATTTACACTTTCCACTGACATTTAGTCCATGCCTCAATAATCCGCATTTAGTCCTCCCAGGTCTGTATTAGAAAGATCCTGCATTTCCTATTTCCCCACAATTTTCTGTAAGTTCACATGCACTTGTTTACTTTAAATAATTATGGTTTAATTTGCTCAGCGATCCGGTAGTAAGACGTGCCCATCGCCAGACCTGGAGCAACCTTTTCTTAACCTTTCTCATTCTTTCATGAAGATCACGTGTGGGTTTTTATTTATTGTCTTTTTCTTCCTCTGCTGCGGAGATAAATTCCATATGCGCGTGAAATCGCAAAATAAATATGAATCATTCGTGAAATGTGCTCACACGGCAGAATAATTTTAATTCAAAACAATTCGACAAAATTTATGTTGGTACATAGAGTTCACTAGTCATAATGATATGATTACGATAACCTGAACGAATTATCAAGCTTAAAGGCAAACACAGCTATCTGAGATGTACGAGCCAGTGCTATCCAGGCACGAAGATAATAGATCTGTGACTACATTATTTACATTCCAACTGTTTTCTTTTTTCTTTTTTTTAAAATAATTGTTGTTTTGGGGATGTTTTTTTAATTTTTATTTCCATTGAAAGTAGTTTCCATATGATGGATGGAAAAGTTATTGATTCTTCTTTCGAGGTAGGAACGGGTTCAATTAAATGGCTTTATTAGTAGTGTTCGGTCGGGGGGGGTCCATACAATTACAAATATGGGGGGGGGGGGGGGGGGGGCGCTTATAGTTGGACTGAACCCCACGCTTCTGCCATTCCCGGGCTGGTGTCCTAATCATTGGACTATCTCGGCTCCTTGATGTAATCACCCTACCTAGCCGTGTTTGGTGCATTTTACCTGAGGTAAATGTACATCACTACACTAGTAACATCCTAACAACCAAGGTTTAATCCGATTAAAAAAGTGCCTGTTATTCAACCCTTAAAGTTGCATAGTCCGATAAAAGCATCAAATTTTCGAAAACAAAATGCTGATCTAGACTTGAACCTACATATTCAACTTAGACACTGGTGCACTTATCAAGTATATGTTTGTAAAATATTCCGATATACGGCAGGGGGGTGCTATTATGTGAGGTGTTATTCGTATACCAGCCAAGTGAGCTTGTATGTATATGTATATATATGCATTGGTTGGGTTGTAACTGAGTTAATGTGGATGACATAGTGAGTGCTGCCAGTTTGAGTGCAGTGGCACTCAGGACCTGGCCCTTCTGCCTCAGAATGGGTCAACACAATCAGGCTGTGAGGAGCAGCTAGAGCAATGTTGGTGGTGCCCAGGCACACCCTATACGGAGGGACAGGTTAGCCGAATGAGGACCAGGTGGAATGGCCAAATCGAGTAGAGTGCGCGCTTTTGTGGGACAATATCCCGCTAGAGTCAAATTGACGACTTAAAAATATATACCTGTCACCACCTAGACGGGTGCTCAACATTACTAGGGTATGGTAAGAAGTAGTGGAATGAGGAACAATTATTGTTTGTGATTGAAATTTTCCCCTGCTTAATCAACGAAAATGTAGTGAGGTGCATCAGGGAGCACAGCCATAGATACGAGGACGCTAGCTACAGAATTTCCTTTTATGTCAACTAATCATCTAAACATGACGTTTCCATGGTTATCTGGACTGGCCCTGAGGATCACCGTCTCTTTAAAACTTACCGCCTTTATGGTGTGCTCATCTGGGAATGTCGATTCATACAAGTTTGTTTGGGCTTTACATTCTAGCAACAGCTAAGGTCATATCATGACAGGTACCGACTTGTGACAGTGCGCACTCATGGCGACTTTATAGTGCTGCCCCACTGGAAGTTGCAAGACCAGGCCACCAGCACCATGATATCATATCCCACTCAGTCACATTATCCTGATACAGAGCTGACCAGTCCTTGCCCTCTCATAGTAATGCCAAGTGCCAGGCTAGGAAGCGACAAGTCTCAATTTTGTAAGTCATTGGTTTGACTCAACCGGGATTCAAATTCCTGACCTCCGCACGGGAAACTTGCTACTGATTCTGCCAACACGTCTGGTGGATTCATACACAGACAGCGTTCTCATTTAATAGGCCTCAGATGAGGCAAGTGACCAAACCATGAATACAGAAATGTCAACCCGGTGTGGCGGTTTCTGCGCATGCGCGGATTTCGCATCAACTCGGATCACCCGAGACACTTATTGGCGCATGCGCACATCCTACAAACTCGGGTCGAATAATCGAATACGCTTCTCCGCGCTCGGGTGGACAATTTTTTTTTTTTTTTTAATAACCGATAAAAAATACAGCAAAATAGGATTTAAAGTATTTTATGATGGCCTAGTTTACCTATATTTCCATTTAATTAATCTAAGTTATTCTTTTTTTGCACACGGCACGTGTATTTGTCGACTCCACTCGCCGTGTTCTATTTGAAATTCTGATGACTGGGATGACCCGAGTCGCCCGGGTAGTGTTAATCGATTACGGCCATGTTTATTAGATTCTGACGCATGCGCAGAAGCGAGGTACACGTCTGAGCACGGGAACACGCTGAAACCGCCACACCGGCCCGACACTAACTTATTAATATATTATTATAAATAACTTACTTTTACTTCATTTATCGCCCAGTTCAATGACGAGTCTACCTGGAATGCACACACCTGACCTTGAGCACTGAGGTCAATGTGTTACCTGCGGCCCATATTCAGTCCACGACCCTAACTAAGGCAGTGTGTACATTCTACGGTTGGATTCAGAAATCACATCACAGGGATCACTGGCTCTCTTTTGACAAAGAATCTTAGCTTGATAGAGAGTGGCTTAAAGTTGCATAGTCCGATGGTTTTGAATTTTTGTATTTTTTCTGAGATAAATATATCATATCGATCACTAGTATCTACTTTATATTAGTTCAAAGTTACTTTTATTTTAAATGGTAACCTTTTGAGATATCTTGAGTGCAAACATGGATAATTAGTTTTCGCAAGCTTGCCAAAACTCTGACACCATAGACTTCTGCAGTAACAGGTTCTGTTAAATTGACTCAGTTTTGCATTCTACGCAGAAACAAATGCTTAATAAGTTCATCAGTATCTAAGTTAGATATGTAAAATCAAATCTAGATCATTGGTTTGGTTTTGAAAATTTGATATTTCATCGGACTATGCAGCTTTAAGTAAAGTGGTAATAATTTAACTCTTTATTTTAAGAAGCAAAATTTAATTTTATCTGGAGTTAATTCAAAACATATAATGATCATTTTGAATGAAATTGTGCAATCTCCAACACAGTAATACCCCAATCGCACTATGCTTGCAACCACCAAAAAAAACAGGTTGTCGCAAAATGGTCACAACTGTTTCCAAGTGGTCCTAAGTGGTTGCCGACCTCCTTGTGACCAAAATGGTCACAAGGAGGTTGCAGCTGCTACACCAAAAACCTCCTTGCAACCATAATGGTCGCCGCCGACCTTTTTCATAGGTTGGCAACCAGTCAGCGAACAGTGGGCTTTTTGGTCACAAAATGGTTGCAAACCCTAGTGTGACTTGGGCTTAAACAAACAAACAAACAAAATGGGATTTAGCTGGCATCGGGATAATGACTGATTGATTGGTGGTTGCTTTATGCCGTGTCGGCAGCATAGGCCATATTCACGACGAGAAATGTTTGTTTTTTGTTCAAACCATCGCTTTTACATGTAAAAGCAGACAATCAATTATGTGCCGGGATAATGATGTTGTAATAATCATTTTAATATAATTGAGTTATCTCCAACCCAGTATACCGGGCACGGTGGCCTAATCGGTAGAGGGCGGGCCTCGCGTCGGAAGGTCGGGAGTTCGGTTCCCCGTCGAGTCAAACCAATGATTTTAAAATTGATACTTGTCACTTCCTAGCCTGGCACTCAGCATTGATAGGGCAAGGACTAGTTAGCTCATATTGTGCCTGAGTGGGATATCGGGTGATGGTGCTGGCGGCATGATTTCCCAGTGGAGCAGCACTATAAAGTTGCCATGAGTGCGCAGTCATAAGTCGGTACCCATCCTGATATGATCTTAGATGTTGCAAGGACATAAAACAACAACAACCAACCCAGTAAGCTATTATCGAAATAGTGACATTTGTTCTGGCATCCCAAAGTTCTGGCACACCTCTTTGTGAAGTTTAATGTGCTTCGTTTGGAAGTCAAATAAATACAACCGTCTGGTCCATGAATGACGTGACTGACGTCATGGACAAGAAGAAAATTGGGTCATTCTAGATTAGGGAATATTGGACGCCAACTACATGTGCCGCAATGTAATAGGCACGGCTAGTATAAAAATAACGTATTCATGATATTTTGTTTGTTTCCTGCAGTTTTACGTCCTGGCAACATCTAAGGTCATACCCGGATGGGTACCGAGTTGTGACAGTGTGCACTCATAAAAGACCAAACCGCCGGCATCATGACACAATTTTCCACTCAGTCACATTATCCTGATATTGAGCTAACCAGTCCTTGCCCTATCTTAGTAATACCAAGAGCCAGCCTAGGTAGCGACAAGTAATTTTGTACGTCATTGGTTTGACTCGACCGGTAATCGAATTCCCGACCTTCCGCACGGGAAGTCTGCGCTCTACCGATTTGGCCACCGCATCCAGTTACTTATTCAAGATATTCCCGACAGTGAGTATTCAGGGCGTGTGAGTGTGTGCAGGGCGGGGTCAGGTGGGCAAAACACCAGCAAAACACGACAGGCACTCCTACGGTGAACTAGAAAGAAAGGCCATCAGAATATCACGGATCTCATAGCATAGTCCGATGGCTTTTGAGTTTTTGGAATATTTTTTGTAAATAAATATATCAGATCGACCTTAAAATCGCTTCTTTATTACTCTAGGGTAACTTTCAGGACAAATGGTTAGCTTGGGAGCTATTTGAAATGAAAGCATTCCAAATAATGTTGTCAAGCATGCTAAAACCCCTGTAGTTGGGACCCAGATTACCATCTCGTGACGGTCACGTGATAGGCTGACCTAGTAATATAGGTAGCCAGGGCCGCGTTCACGGTCCGTCTCGGAGGCGCAGCGGAGACATCTCGGCGATGCTTTTTGGCTTATTTGCGTTCAGGGTCCATCTCGGCAACACCTCCCTTTTCATAGTAGAGACAAAAAGCGTCTTGAAAATGGCCGCTGTACCCAGTCGTTTCAGCCAATCACAGCGCAGCTTTTCCATTGCAAATGGCCACCGCCTATGGGGGTGGCCATTTTAGAGACAACAAACTGCTTTTGCTGTTCAGACCAGCGTGACATTACTGGCATCTCCGAGGCGCCTCCGAGACGGACCCTGAACGCGGCCCCGGTCCCCTACACTTTTTCCAACGATGGTGCCACAATAGTATCAACTTGTGTAAATATCAACTTTTACCTCGGTGTTTACTTACCCCCCAACAACAAAAAGTATTGTTCCATATTCATGAATATTGCAAAATGTTATACCTTGTTTAGAACACTCTAAATGGGGACTTTTCATGAGCAATTTCTCTCGCTATAGACTTGGTGGCACCACCCGTTCCCGGTCCAAGTCGGCCATCGTGGTTGGATAGAAGGGTGTAGGTATATTGGTGGAGTAGGTGGGGGGGGGGGGGGGGAGTGGTGTAGGTGTTTGGTGGGGGTTTACTTAAATGAGGAATTACAAGAACTACAACAAGATCGGGACTACTTTTGCCAAAAGGTTGAATTAACCAAAGACCCAGGGAATACATTCATAGCCAAATGCATAACTAGAAAGGCAAGGACTGAGGTTCGAAAGGCAAAATCAACGTACTATCTTAACCAAGCCATCATACACAACCAAAACCCCAAGAAATGTTGGTATGAACTAGTTCAAATAGAGCCTGATCCCAAGCCAAAGATCAGTAATCTAATAAACGACAGCACTGGTGAAACAATACCTAACATTCAACTAGCAGCAGAGATCAACAATTACTTTGTTGATATAGGAGCTAACCTAGCCCAAAAATCCCATCTCCAACAACATGATAATTGTGCAATTCACCAAATAGTAGGCATACAAACCTGTGAAGGGAAACTATGCACCTAACCACTCCATAATGTAACGGTATAAACAATACACATGTATGTATCTAGTTATGTATGTATACAACATATAACTACTATCTTATAGGTGAATTGTCAAACTATACTATAGGTAAGTCTTGGAATGATTAATATTGTTATTTCAGCTGACTTGAGCTAGCTGCTGATGACAATATCAGACTACATATATACATATATTGTAAATAACTAATGTCACATGGCTGGAAGACCAATGCCATGGTGCTAACAAAAGACTTTAGTCAATGAATAAACTATATTTACAACAACAACAACAAAAAATAGTGACTAGCATTTCGACGTGCATGCCAATATTAATTTGGCATGTTTTTCACTGGACCCCCAATAGCCGATGTCTACTTTTGTGCTGGGGGGGCTCGTTAAACAAAACAAAAAAGTTGTTCACTTTCAATATCTCGAAAGTTATCCAAAGGCCCGGTCACATACACGTTAGTGGACATAGTTGAACATAGTGGAGGCTAACGTAGTTGAACGTACCGGCATCCGTACTTCTTTGGTACGTTCAACTACGTTAGCCTCCACTACGTTCAACTACATCCAGTAACGTGTATGTGACCGGGCCTTCAAAGTGCCTATGCTGTACACTATGGGCACTATACAGCATGGGCTGCTCCCCACTTGTACCAGAGTGGGGTGTACTGCACACAATGCAGCACAGTCCACTCCATCATCATTGTGTATAGCCCAAATGCGATCCCTTTCTATGACTGGAAGACGAATAAACATATTTACCACCAAAATGAAAAGAGCTTAATCCATTAAAGTAAAAATTGCCCCAATAGGTAGATAGAGTGAAGGCGATAATAATTATAAACCTTATATATTTATCTGCAAAAGAATGTCAGAAACTCCTAAAGACCAGTGCCACGGCGCTAACAAAAGACTTTATTCAATGATTAAACTATATTTACAAAAGTAATCAAATAAAAAATAGTGACTAGCATTTCGATGTGCATGCCAATATTAATTTGGCATGTTTTTCACCAGACCCCGAATAGCCAATCTCTACTTTTGTGCTGGGGGCTCGTTAAGCAAAACAAAAAAGTTGTTCACTTTCAATATCTCGAAAGTTATCTAAAGGCCCGGTTACATACACATTAGTGGATGTAGTTGAACATAGGCGAGGCTAACGTAGTTGAACCTACCGGCATCCATACTTCTTTGGTACGTTCAACTATATTAGCCTCCACTACGTTCAACTACATCCACTAACGTGTATTTGACCGGGCCTTCAAAGTGCCTATTCTGTACACTATGGGCACTATACAGCATGGGCTGCTCCCCACTTGTATTGTACCAGAGTGGAGTGTGCTGCGCACAATGCAGCACAGTCCACTCCTTCATCATTGTGTATAGCCCAAATGCGATCCCTTTCTAGGACTGGAATACCAGCGCTTCAGCCATACCAAAATGTACATTCAGATGAATAAACATATTTACCACCAAAATGAAAAGAGCTTAATCCATTAAAGTAAAAATTGCCCAATAGGTAGATAGAGTGAAGTAGATAATAATTATAAACCTTGTATATTTATCTGCAAAAGAATGTCAGAAACTCCTAAAGCATCGAACTATGCAACTTTAAAACTAGCTGTATCAGGGATGAAAGTGGTCTCCGGGAAAAAGAGCGGAAATGCTGATATTCTCCCATTGGTTTAACATTGTCATGGAATCGCGGAAAAATACCGGAAGTCAGGTCTCAACTAGATTGTTGTGATTGCATTATTGCCCATATCTAACAGTTTCTTGCTTAGGTTTTATGTTCTAACTATATCTAAGGTCATATAAGAACGGGATTCGAACCACCCAACTGTTGTCATATACATCCCATTTTTAACAAATTTGTTCAACGTTAATCGGTGAATATAATAAATCCTGGAAATCCGCGAAACCGCGGAGATCTTTCATCTCTGCTGTATAGAATTGACAGGAACATTTTACATTGCACCGATTAACCCTTTAAATGTGCGTCATTCATCAAATAAGGTGACTGCATCGGTGGTGTCCAATGCCGAACCTAGCTGCATAGTTAGCTCAATGTTTCCATGTAGGGGACCATTTCTTTTCCCTTTTAAACACACTCCTAAAACAAAAGTCAATGGATGTCATCCTAGCAGAATTACAAATGAACCCTTAGATAAAAGATTCACCCCATACTGACAGTACAGGGGTGAAAACCAACCCATTAGAAAAGCTGGCGAAGAATTTCGACATGCTGGGGAAATTAATTGAGTGAATAATGTCTTAATTTAAGAAGCAAAATATATTCTTTATATATGTTTTTATATTTACCCGCTACCTTTGAGTTGAAAATATAATAAAACATCTAGTTTAATAAGATTTAAAAGTGAAATCGACGGTGTTCTATGGCGGCCATCTTGTCTTTTTGCATTCTCTCCCATTTCACCAAATCTGTGCCAACATATGTAGCCATTTGATTCAGGAACCACAGTTTCTAGTTCCTGTCCCATACTAAAGCTACTTTCGCCCGTATTTACACTACGTTGTCGTTCACCCGTGTACTACAAGTACAGGGTGAATCTTTTATCTAATGAACCCTGTGCAAGAAAATTAAAGCCAATGAAGGGAGTCAAGATAGTTTAATGGCTATCACACTTGTCCCGGAACCGCAGAAGTGTGGGTTCGAATCTTGTTCTATGCGCAATGCTTCCTTTGTGTGCAACTCTGACACTATGGAATCTCTTCAGTGACATTGTCAACCCACACCTCCAGCCCTCAGTCTCATAGACGATGCCTCTAGTAGAGAGGATGCCATAACTGGCTTCATTATTTATATATAATCCAAAGATATGATTTGACACAGGAGTGTGTGTATGAGACAAGTGTTACCCAGACAAAAAACAATGGTTGGTTGTTGGAGTTTTACATCCTGGCAACATTACCGACTTGTGACAGTGCAGACTCATAGCGACTTTATAGTGCTTCCCCACTGGGAGAACAGGCTGCCAGCACCATGACCGACCCACTCAATCACATTATCCTGACACTGAGCCAACCAGTCCTTGCCCGATCCTAATAATGCCAAGCGCTTGGCTAGGAAGCGACAAGTATCAATTTTTAAGTCACCAGTTTGACTCGACCAGGGTTCGAACCCCACGATCTAGCAAAACGGGAGACGGAAGCTTAACTCATTCGGCCATCCCATCGGAAAAAAACCCACAAAGAAACAAAAAACAATGTTCACATATTTATAATCTACATGCACCTCCATGAAATAGCTGGAAATGGAATTTCAGAACTTCTAGATCAAAAGATTTCCTGGTGGGAGCATACCTCCCGACCCATAGTCTCAAGTCACCATCGGCGTTTGGTCATTCCAAGAACTTATCCCACCCACAAACAAAAATGCCATGCTATAACTGTATATGTTATAACTATGAGTATGATGGCCCATTCCTTCTACACAATCAAAAGGCATTAATTTCCAAACACGTACGACCATGTAATAAATAGTCTGCGTGAGTAGAGTGATTTCAAATAAATGGAAACCAAAGTATGATGGCCCATTCCTTCTACACAATCAAAAGGCATTAATTTCCAAACACGTACGACCATGTCATAAATAGTCTGCGCGAGTAGAGTGATTTCAAATAAATGGAAACCAAAGTATGATGGCCCATTCCTTCTACACAATCAAAAGGCATTAATTTCCAAACATGTACGACCATGTCATAAATAGTCTGCGTGAGTATGGATTTCAAATAAATGGAAACCAGAGGCTAAAGCCCATTTCAAATCATTCTAGCCACCCATACAAGTACAGTAAAACCTCTCTAAATCGACCGACCATGGGACCGACTTTAAATGGTCCATTCAGGGAGATGGTCGGTTAGGGAGGTATTTTTCTATTGTTACAATGGTATTTATTGCATGGGCGATCGTTTGGGACCCAAATAAAGCGATCGATATAGGGGAGTGGTCGATCTGTGGAGGTGGTCGGTTAGAGAGGTTTTATTGTTTGTATAATGGAGGCATTCGACTGGGCCTCTCTATGCGAACATCAAAATATTTCCTTACAAATTCCTCTTCGACTGGGACCGGAAGTGGGTTTGTATATGTATGATTCGGATGTGTGTTGTGGCTCCATCCGCTCCATCCGTAAATCTTGCGGATAGAAAGGTCCCAGTCGAATGCCTCCACTGTTTCTTTTATTTTCAGAGCTATTTCGCCACTCACTTATATTGTCATTCGTCCGAACAACAGGCACTCACCTCCTCACCCGTATGAAATCAAAGTAACGTGTGCAATAATGACCCCAGCATGCCACAGCCTAAAAACAGGGCACCAGACTACATTGTCATTAAAAAGGCCTAAGCAGCCACGTGACCCTGATTAGCAGCAGTTCGGGGAGCACGGGCTGGCGAGCCACGGATACAAAGGGTCAAATGGCCGAGACTACGCAGGACAACTTTACAAAGTGACAGGTTGACAAAAGGTCCCACATCCCAGTAATACCCAAGCAATTACTTGAATCAATCACTTGAATCGGATTCCATCACTTGAATCAGTCACTTGAATCAGGCAAATGAATCAAGCACTTGATTCAACCACTTAAATCAGTCACTTGAACTTGAAGCAACCATTTGAAGCAATCATTTAAAGGAATCACTTGCTCCTTTTTGTTCCAGTTTAATAATAACACGTGACTCGTTTAATATTAATAATAACCCACTCGCCTAAATCTTATGCTGGACGAGCATCGCGGCTAATCATGAGATAGATGATTACGATCCGCGGAGTGCTAGTACAACAATAGACCAATACACTTGATATAGGAATCAGTTTTGGGAAGTTTAAAAATATCTTTTTTTTTCTCTTTTTGTTTCTATATTGTCCACCTTGTAAAAAAAAAGGTAAAAATAACACTCATGATCATTCTCTTTAACTTCATTATCTCACAGTGGGCTGAAAAAGATGTACCAGTGTAATATACCAACTTCCCCATTAACGTTGTGGTTAGGTCCTTTAAAACCATGACGTTAACTGAAACAGCATCAAGTGAAACCTATTTAAAAAATAGGCATTGAAGGTTGAAATAACCCTTTGATCTATTGGCAAATTTGTTTTCTCTCGACGACGTTATAACGAAACGATGTTAATCTAGGAGTTGGTGTACACTATTTGACTAATAAAATGTTGTTGCCTTTGTTCAAGAGTTTTATTCCTCTGAATAACATGCTGCTTGCTAGTGCCGAGGTACTGGTATTTCATTCAGCCTTAAAGTGCCTGTCACACTATGCCAGATTGAGCAACGGACAGAATTGTCTATCCCGGTGGTGTTCGGACGTGATAAGTATCAAAATGTATTAAAATGTGTCAAAATGTTGCGATATCGGATCAAAGGCCACTGGACGAACGGACATGAAGCGGACAGCCAACGGACGGTAAGCGGACTAAACAGACTCAAACCGGACAAGAACTGTAGCCGTCAATCCGGCGGCATCCGTTCCAAGTTTTGTGCATGTTCAAAACTTGTACCGGATCAGGCCGGATATCAACGGACACAAACCGGACTTTGCTGGATATCAACGGACGTTGTTCGGTTTCTTTCCGTTTCCCCAATCCGGTGATGTGTGACAGAGCCTTAAAGCCAAATTGTTCTAGCACAGTCTAAATAAAGTTCTATAGAGGCGTTATTCTCTAAAACTGGGAACAACATATTTGTTTCCATATTACGATGCTGATAATTAATTCTTTCTTTCATTTATAGCAAATCAAATAGTTATTGTTGCCTCTGTGTCTTAAGATGGTTAGTACTCTACATGTATTTAATCTATCCCCCCCCCAAAAAAATGATCAAATGTATGCTTGCAGGATTTTGTGCTACATGTAGAGTGAAAATATGAAAAATTACACATCACCACCGTGCATTTACCCAGACTTTTTAGACAACTTTTTTCTTATAAGACACCTTTGCTTGCTTAACTGTAATCAAGAAAATCTTGGTAACTTTAGTGTGTATGTTATTGTTAAAATGAAGTTCTAGATGTGTCTTTGATTTTCATGTTACACGAGTGGATTAACTTATTCCTAAATTTGCATAAGATCTAAATCAAAAAGTGAAATAGTTTGTTTTTTCAGCTCTCACATGCACAACATGCAAATCTTCATAGAAATCTGGATCATGCTATTAGTTGAAAAAAGATTTTTTTTAATTTTTGTTAAGGTTTTCACTTTTGGTTTCCACGTCACACTTGAGTGCCCAGTTTCAAAGAATGACCCAGATACACAGTTACAAGAAAATATAGAGCAAGCATCGCTATCAGAGTTCCAAATAGGCTTGTCCACTTGTCCGAGCGAAGTGAGAGTAGGCACGGACAAGCACAATATGGTTTGAGCCTTTCTGTTGGACAAGCGACAATTTTGGGCTGAGAAACATGTACTTAAGTACTCGGGGGAAAAGTGAAAATTCACGCGGACAAAAAAATAATAACACTAGACTTGTCCTATGGGCAAGTGAAAAATTGTGCTTATTTCTCTAATTTATCTTTTGGTTAAAGTTGCATAGTCCGATGGCTTTGAGTTATTGTCATTTTCTGAGATAAATACATTAAATTGATCATTATAAGCTACTTCACTTTAGGTTGAAGTAACTTTTAGTTTAAATGGCTACTGTTGGAGATATTTGAAGTGACAACATGCCAAATTAATTTTGGCAAGCACGCCAAAACTCTGACACCATAGGGTTATGCAGTAACCGGTGCTAGGCCCTTTTATGTGACAACAAATGCTTAATAACTGTACCAGTATCTAAGATAAATATGTAGAATCAAATCTAGGTAAGTGTTTTGTTTTTGAAAATTTGATGCTTCATCAGACTATTCAACTTTAAGCAGGAGAAATTTCAATCGCGGATAATTGGTCTTCCTCAATCCACTGCTCCTTGTCCTATCCTAGTAATGCCGAGTGTCAAGCTAGGTAGCGACAAGTAACAATTTTTAGGTCATTAGTTTGACTCGACCAGGGTTTGAACCCTCGAGTTCGATTCCCACAACCTACCAGGACGGGAGACGGAAGTTCAACTCATTCGGCCATCGCTATCACTGGCTATGAATGAATGTTACTGTTAGTTAGTAATTGTACTCACCTATTCAGATATTCGACGTCGTTGAAAGCGGCTATCCAGTAAAAGAGCCACATCAACGTGAAGAGGCAGAGAAGCACTAGGGCACAAAACCAAGCCAAGTCCCACTGCAGGAGTCAAGCAAAACGGAATTATCCACCACATACCAAAGAATAAAGTTTGTTTATTGGTGTTTTAACATTTAAGATCATATAAGGATGGGTATGTGCACTCATGGCGCCTTGTCCTACTTGTGAGACCAGGCCGCTGGTATCATGACCACCTGGGGCGCGTTCAGGGTCCGTCTCGGAGGCGCTTTTTGGCCTATTTGCGTTCAGGGTGCGTCTCGGCGATGCCTCCCTTTTGAGATAGGAGACAAAAAGTGCCTCGAAAATGGCCGCCGTATTCAGTGGTTTCAGCCAATCACAGCATAGCTTTACCATTGCAAATGGCCGCCGCCTAAGGGGGCGGCCATTTTCGAGGTGACAAACTGCTTGTGCAGTTCAGACTAGCCTGACGTCAGTACCATCTCCGAGGCGCCTCCGAGACGGACCCTGAACGTGGCCCTGGTGTTCGAGCACGTGACTTCCTGCAGGGGAAGCCACATAGTCAGGAATGAAAGTGGTCTCTGGCAAAAAAAACGCGGAAATCAGGCCGAGACCTTGGTACCACCTAGTGGGTCTTGGTAGAACCAAGCCATGGCTATTACATCAATGATGAATTTCCCCGAAAAAGCAGATTTTCACCCATAAGATTAGCACCCTCAAGGGATCGCAGGAAAATGCCCGAAGTCAGATTTCAAACGTCCTTATTGTGACTGTATTATGTTATCGCCCATGCCAAATTCTTATTTGTGGTTTGTGTTCTATTAACAGCTGAGGTCATACATACAGGCAATGCACTAACACATACATACACAGGGTAAGTTCAACATCCATACAGCGCGTAGCTTGTACAGGATTGTGGTCACGGCAACCAGTGTCGTGGGGGTGATGAAAATGGGAAATATTGCGCCTAGAGCGGGACTCGAACCCACATCTCTTTGCATTCCGGGCCAGTGTGCTAACCATTACACCACCTAGGCTCCCTGACATCACCACACTACCCACGCCTACCTGTCATGTGGTTACTTGCCTGAGAGGTCAGTGCAGACTACTAGTACTACACCATTAATGGAAATTGCTAGGCTCAGCAGTATAAATTGTGTAAGTCATTGGATTGACTCGGCTGGTATTTTAGCACGTGACCTCCCACATAGAAAGCCACACAGCGCTCTTATTGATTCAGCCATCCTGTGCCGTGCATTAAAGAAAAAAAAAGAATCCCCAAAACATATCAAAGAAACAATGACAAACCGCAATTTAAAAAAAAAAACTTTAATTTATTTCTTATTAAAAAAGATATCCAAAAGACAAAACATGATTAAAATCAGCTTGTAGTCTTTTAACAAAGTAGCCATGGCACACCCCCGTTCATTAGTATTAGTATTAGTAATAATCGAGCAACATCTTAAATTTGAGAACCACCTTTGTCAAAGAGAGTAATTTTATCAGCTTGGTTGAGTAAATCGATAAACCAGTTTTATTACTTTTAATGTCCAAAGTGAATAAAGACGACAGAAGTAGTACAGACAATGCTAGTAACCGGCTGACAAAATATTGGATGGAAAACCTGGTCAGACAGTATATTTGTTGGGGTTTTATGTCCTGGCAACATCTAAGGTCATGTCAGGACAGATACCGACTTGTGACAGTGCACATTCAGGGCGACATTATAGTGCCACCCCTTGGGAGATCAGGCCACGAGCACCATGACCCAATTTCCCACTCAGTCACATTATCCTGATACTGAGGTAACCAATCCATGTCCTAAATATATCTTAGTGATGCCAAGTGCCAGGTTAGATAACGATAAGCATCAATTTTTGTAACTCATTGATTTGACTCGGCCGAGATTGGAACTCCCAACAGGAAGCCTGTGCTCTTACCAATTCAGCCGCCGAGTCTGGTACAGTGGTAGGTCGGACGCGAAGGAATGAAACAACCACACTCTATAACTTATATTCTGCTTGCCTAACTGCAACTGAACATTAAAACTTACTACAACTTTACCAACTGAATATAGAAGATAACTTCTGCTTACATCCTAAATACTATGTAAATACTCACATTGATCTGACTAATATTGACCTAGTTACATGACACTACTGTTACCATATTGCTATGGAACTTTTGGGTTACAGAATTTCATTGCGTTACATGCTGCAAAATTGTGTATTCAACAGTTCTTGTATACCTTATTCTATATACCTTTTGTGTAAATAACCCTGAATTGAAAAGTGGCTGGAAGACCAGTGCTTCGGTACTGACAAAAGACTTATTAAGCAGAATATATTCAACATATTTACCACCAATTGTATCTATTTTTTATAAATAATACTTTATTCAACCGAATAAGAATTTAGCGATCGGGATTCATATTCTCAGTGAGCCAAATAGCGGAATTAGTACGTATACTTTTGGACGATTTATTTGAAAGATTCTACTACAATTATTTCAAAACACTGATTATGCAGAGGCGCAAAAATGGTTGTATTGTTTAAGTAATGTTTAATTATTTCGGCATTGAGTCATGGGGTTTGCATATCGAGCAAACTGGTCAACAAACGGTGATATATAAGTAGGTTGGGTTCAGGCTGTCTGAGCGGCCTACCCCGTCTCTTGATCCAGTCCCGTCTACTGCTATTTAAATTTTAATGTTTTAACATGTTTAATTAGTACATTTTGGGAGGATTGACTTCGCCAGCCAGAGTATTGCTGAACAACACAATTGTTTGGTCAATTATTTGTGATGGGTTCATAATATTATTATTATTAATAACGATGTGTAATATATTTTGCGGTTATTATTATGCATGGAAATGTTGTGCCCTAATGGGGCTGATGTATTATAATACAGGGATAGTGGCATTTTGGTCACTAAACTGAAAGGTTCGTCATATACGTGAGTAAATATTATTGTGGGTTGTGTACTAGTGTCTGCACATTGAGCTTGTATACATCATGTGTGTATTAATTAACGTTGACAATCCATCGAAATAGGTCGTTGGTAAACAAAATAAAAAGTAAACAAAGGTGAGGCTCTTTTTAGGGGGGAGGACCAGCCAGAGAAGTGATCTCAACCATTTATATAGGTCTCTTGTTCAATAAACATAGATCTACCAGGCCGTAGGTAGTGAGGATGAGGTAGGAAGGAAGTTGCCCCACCCACCCACACAAAAACCAGTATATAACCTCCATGAAATGGTTAGAAATTTCAGAGCATCTAGATTTCAGAATTTCCCACAGGGCATACATATACCCCCAGCCCCCCTTAGTGTGTCGCGCCCTCGGCGCTCGTTTATTCCAAGATTGTATCTGCTCCTCCCCGCCAAACAAATCTGTACACCCAAACAAAAATTCCTAGATGAGCCCGTCTCAAAAGGTGATAACTCTTCTTTTTTTTGTCCATCGTAACGATTGACACAAAACAGCACAGAAACGGTTACACTGAAAACGAAAGGACATTTGCTTTAAATCAATATGTAATCTATTGGGATTATGAAACACCATGTACAAAACAAATCAGTTTATCCTGAGCAAACGCATAAGTATATATATATATGCATGTTCATTGTTACAATGGACAAAGTTTTGTCCCATTTTGCTTAGCACCTTTTGAGACAGTCTCAGATATGGCTCTGACTACACGTTACATGTATACTTACAATTCCCGTGTTGTCACGTGACTGCTGGTAGCGGTGCCACCGACAGCCATACAACCCTGTCATGAGCGTCTTGCCATAGTAGTGCTTGTACTGCTGCAGCCGCTTGTGAGACACCATTTCGATTCCGTCTCTCACTTTCACCACCGAATATTTCATTTACAAACACACCGGCTTCCTTCAACCCATTATAGCCATTACTGAAATGCAAAACAATGCATACGATGTGGTAAGAATAACCAAATGTTAATGTTATCAGTCTGTAGAGAGTCAGATAACGCCATGTCAATATTATCTAGACTATCTGCATGGCAATCTAATCTTTAAAGTTGCAAAACTAGATCATTTCAAGTTTCTGCAATAATTTGTTTAATAAACATAGCAAGTAAATCGGTATATACTTTACTTTTCGTTTGTAGTAACTTTGATTGGAAATGGCTAACTTTGGAGAGATTTTAAATGAAAACATGTAAAATAACAAAAAGCTGGACATCGTAGGACGATTATATGAATTGCATCAGTGATGGGTTCTATTAAATTGACTTAATATTCATTCCATGGAGCAATGAAATGCTTCATAATAAGTGCACGAGCATAGATATCTGAGTTGGATATGTAGGATCAAGAGTAGGCAAATACTTTAGTTTCAAAATGTCATGGATTTATCGGATTAGAGAACATTAAATTATCCAATTAGAATGTATGGATAGCGTAGTACTAACTGTACTATCCATGTAGCCTAACCTGGAGATGGTGGGAGTACCTAGATCGAGTTTAAACAGGGACAAGATCTAGTTTTACTAAATCAGTTAAACTTAAAGTCTCTAGTTATACCTTGTGGCGACGGGAACTGTACTCCGAAAAATGCTCTCCAAGCACAACCTTGTTTAGTTTTTATGTTTATAGAACCAAATATGTGTGGGGAGAGTAGTGGACCCACTTCACCAGAAGTGGGTCAGTGCTGAGGTGAGGTGAGGGGGGGGGGGGGGGGTTCTGAGGCTGGGAGTAGATGGCAGCTGTTGTTTTAAAAATGGCTGGGTGAGTGGAGAGAAGGGAGAGTTGACCAGTATTTTCAATTTTCTTTAGAGTAGTTCAATCAGGAAATATATTTGCGTCATGTAAAATATATGTTAGTACATTACATTGCATAATTCAATGAGAAACGCATATAGATGAAAGACGTTTTTTTTTGTTGAATGTAAAAAGGTTTCGGACTGTATGGGGTTTGAACCCACACCACCAAACAACTTCAGATTACAAGTTCAACACTCTAACCACTAGGCCACAGAGACCACACATCATTAGTAGTCTCGGTTCAGGCTATTTGTGAATAGGACGTCACATATATATACAAGGTATGTATGTAGGTATTATGCAATGTAATTGTACTAACATATATTTTACATTAAAGCAAATATATTTCCTGTTTGAACTACTCTAAAGAAAATTGAAAATACCTCAGTTTTACCCTCCCTTCTCTCCACTGACCCAGCCATTTTCACAACAGCTGTCACATGACCAATCTAGGTCACTCTACACCACCAAGTGGAAAAGTTCAGTACTAAGCATGCACCACCCTGTGGCACAAATCTGAACTATTCTGAGTTTGTTTGTTTTCCGGACGAGGTATAGCTCACCACTTTAAAGTTGATAATATTGAACTTAGGTCTAATTTGAAACAACTATTTTCTATAAATATACCTGCCATGCAGCACTTTCTACTATTAGTATTCTCACAGGCTATGTTATCCAACGTGTAAAACAATCAGATCTAATCCAGTATATATATATATATCTATCTATATCTCTGTATATGTGTGAAAATGATTAGGATCTAATCCAGTATATCTGTGTGTGTGTGTGTGTGTGTGTGTGTGTGTGTGTGTGTGTGTGTGTGTGTGTGTGTGTGTGTGTGTGTGTGTGTGTGTGCGTGCGCGTACGTGTGTGTGTGTGAAAATTATTAAAATACTGGACTGCAGGCACTTAACAATCCCAAACCTGCCCAGTCATATTACCTACGTACTGCCATTGGGTGCAAGTTCTCTGGCAGTGCTGAGGCTATCCGTTGCTGAGCAGTAAATGTACAGCTTAGAAGATTATCCTTCGTTGGAGTAAGAAGTTCAATCTGTTCATTCTGGTGATATGCTCAGTGAGTAATATTAATACTCCCCAACGTCTCTGCGTAGGCCTACCAATGACAACTAATGAAAGATCTCGTATATATCACTTATCAGAAGTCCAGTCGTTATTGTTATTCACATGGAAAACGATGTGATCCCCTGACTCCCGGTAGATGAGTAACTGGGCGATGTCGCCGGTGTTTCATGATAATGATAGTTCAGGAAAGTCAGAAAGATCCAATGCAATTGTGATGGCGCCTGTCACTTCGTGGAAGTATCGCAATGCCAATGGTGTGACAATTTTCCTTCTAGCATTGCTAGTATATGTTTCATCATTGAACCAGAGCATATTACTTACTACTAGTAGGTTATATGCCTAGTCTAGACTAGTGGGTAACTAGACTTAAAGTTAAAGATAATTACTAAATTGGTTACAGAATGGTACTTAAGTACTGATTTAGTAAGTAGGCCTGCTATATATAATTTTGATTTCTACTGTGTAATTTCACAACATGGAACCAATCGTAGCACCAGCAGGAGACTGGGAGTTGTCTAACTGTAAGTATTACTTACTTATATGAAAGACCCTATAATACTAAGATGGCTCACTCAGCCTGTACTGTGTAATCAAAATGATCAAACCCACCACTTGGTACGCTGGCTGTTCTCTTGGTTAAACAGTTGCTATGTTATATGTATAAATGTATATATGAATGTGAAAGATGTGTGATGATGGCGATGATGATGATGTGTATTTGTTCATAGCAATTTCATATTGATGTGTATTCATACTTACCTATGTCATGTATAATATAATTGTATGTGTTTACATGTGAAACACCAACCAGCAAGGTGGCACTGCAAAATTTACATTACCATGGGAGAGATAGGGATTGAGCCGTCTTAGTATTATAGGGTCTTTGCTTATATTATAGAGCGATGCATTAAGTTAATAAAGGCCCTGTCACATTACGGCGTATGGCGGGAGCGTATTGAAAACCTACGTATGCCGTGCTTGTGCCAGCCTATGATGACCTTCGGTGAACTTTCGGGTGGGTTTGAGCGTATGGGGGACCTATGAGGAGCGTACAAGGAGCGTATGAGGAGCGTGCTGTGACATTTTTTGACAGTATAGGCCATACGCCCTCATAGGTCGAGTTTTTTTGAGCATGCACACAAAAATTTGGACGGACGGATTTATGAAAGCGTATGGCGGCGTATGCCGACGTATATGACGTAAAGCGGCTATGCCGCCATACGCTCCTGCCATACGCCATAATGTGACAGGGCCTTAAGTAGTAAGTTGACTAGCTTAGTCACTTCTGACAGTCCTTTGGCTATGACCTATCTGGATTTATGTAAATTGATCTCGTCTAAAAAATATAGCTCAAATCAGATATCATCATCATGATTATGATATTATGATATTATGCTTAAGAAGGGTTTTCTATTCCAATTAAATCCACATAACATTGGCACATGTCAGATATGTCCCAGTTCATACCCTTTGGCCGTGCCGTCGTGGTATTGTTTTTGTGTATTGCTGGCGAGTCAAATGGGTTGGTAGATCGCTCAACATTCCGCTTACTTAAATCGTCGTTGTATTTTACGCATACCCATCTTAATAGGAATCCAGGATGGGGTTACTATGGCATATGGCTATGCGTATCAAGAAGCCGATAAATTTACTAACACGGTACCAAAAAAAAGGAGTATAGACCAAGTGCATTTGTACTACCACTCCGCTATACCCAGGTTCCCTTTAAAAACAATAACAATGCTACACCAGCCAGCATTGTAAGATAGGCTACAATGTATACATAACTTGACAGCTCCCGTCAAAAGCAGGGCCACCTCAACCCTCACTCAGTCTCAGTGAACAAATTTCACTGTGTTTCAAAAGAGCGCATTATCGCATAAAACAAGACCACCTCATTGAAACACGGAACAGTAATGTACAGCAAATACGGAACAGTTCGGCAATTGGACGTATCACTTACCCGATCTGTTATAAGTTAGAAGGTCCCGTAAAATCCAATCATAAGTGTGTCCCGCGACCAACAGAACGGCGACTGTCGGACCACTGCAAGCATTCAGAACCGGAAGTAACAAATCTGCTTGAACTTTAGCCTGACCCAGATTTCGCATGAAATAGATCAAGCTAGAAAATGTGGTCTGAATTAAAGCACGTAAGTGCCAATAATATAATATGCAATTATTTATACTATTCATTCGTGCTATATTTTGTGTAACTGTATTTGATGTAGCGTTCATTTAAGCAGTTGTGGCGTGGCGATATCACGAGAGATGGCGCCACTCAAATAATTGAGTTTCTGGTTGGGTGGTGTACAACAGCCAAAATCCTGGTGTCGAGATACTGAACTAATCAAGTTGGTAGCACTTACACGACGTGAATAGGCGATTTCCACCACCAATCTTCCCTATGACAAGGGAGGTATGGGGCTTTGGGTGTTAGCCTAAGGTCATGTGAGTTCACAGCAAGGTGCTGGCTAAACCCAGCCCTGCAATAGCGAACAACAAGGTGGTTACATGAGGCGGGATGAACAACTACCTTTATCCCATCACAACTTTTCCCGATAGACGAGGAGGATGAAGGAAGGGGGGGGGGGGCGAGAGGGTGGGGGGGGGGGGGGGGGGGGGGGGGGTGTAGGCTATGGTGTCAGCCCGTAGCTACCTTGAAGAAACTATTCACACTATTCACGCGTGACCTAACTCGGCATTAGAACGAGTCTGAGTAAGCGTCGGTATTGGAAATGGCCATAAGACACTACTGTGAGCTGATGTGTATGAACTACTACATAAATTAAAGTCACCAGCTATCCGCCGCATGGAAAACAAACGAACTCGGAATAGTTCAGATTTGTGCCACAGGGTGGCCTAATGCGCCAGCGGCGCAGGCGATTTGTATATTGGGGCGTAATCGATTATTCAACTCAGGTCACTCGAGCCACTTTTTGGCGCATGCGCATATCCAATTTTGCTGTACTTGTATCGGTTATTAAAAAAAGATATTACGTTTTAGATTAAGTCACCATTTTGCGGATTTTCGCACGTTGCGGCGAGCACTGCTATTTGTTTTGTTTACTGCTACGTTGTTAGCTGCTACGTTAATATCGCTTGGAATTTAAGGTTAATTTAATGAAATTTCATTATTTGAGTATGTAATTCTGTTAAATATGATCGCATTCAATAGATTTCGGCCTGATCGGACCCTATCACTGCCGGGCACCAGCTGAGCTTGTAGCCGGCGAGGCCACGGGTGTTTTGCATATGTCTTAAAATCCGCGCATGCGCAGAAGCCACGACAGGCCGCTGAGCATGACCGGGCGCTGAAAACGCCACACCGGGTCGTGTTAATCGATTACGGCCTTAGATATTGGGAAATAGTGGTGCTCGCCGACAACAGGCTCAGGGGGATCTGCTGAGCCTGTTACTGGCGAGTGGCATTAATATGACGTCGATTTTTGGTTTAATTTAACCAAATTTCAGCGGCAGTGTTAATATCGCTTCAAGTTTGTGGTTAATTTGACCAAATTTGACTTTTTGAGCATGTAATTCTGTTAAATATGACAGCTTTGAATAGATTTGGGCCTAATATATTGCCGCCGATACTGGGAACCAGCAACTCTTGCTACTGTGTGAGCCTGTTGCCGGCACAATTTCAGCCAATCACAGCGCAGCTTTTCCATTGCAAATGGCCGCCGCCTATGGGGGCAGCCATTTTGGAGACAACCAACTGCCTTTGCAGTTCAGACTAGCATAGCCCTGGTCCCCTAGTCTCCCCACACATACTTGGTTCATTTAAACATAAAAACTAAACAAGGTTGTGCTTGGAGAGCATTTGTCGGAGTACGGGCAGTGTTCCAGCGAGCTATAGCTGGTCCCTTTAAAGGAGTAACATTTGAAGATATTAACTTTTGAAACTATCATAATCATTTTTGCTTGCCTTTTTTTCTATTTATTGGTCAATTTTCATGAAGATTGAGTGATGATCAGATGCATTTCAGTAGGCAATGTCACTCACCTTGGCTGCCAATCTTTTCTTAAATTCAAAATTGCATAGCCTTCTTAATATAGATATATTCAAAAAATATAATATGAATAAGCAATGCTTAGGACCGACCCACTGATATAACTACAGCAAAGTATTTTATGATTTGTTTTTACTCAACTCGCGGTGTTCGATTTGAAATTCTATCACCTCGGGTGATCCGAATACGGCCGTTCTTTCCGCGGAATAAACTATGAATATTGCATTTGTGCATCCATGTTTATGCCAAATTGTTCTTTATTTCTTTTAATTTTGAATAAAATCAAAGTTTTGAACTGCGCATATCGGCAAATTCTATGGCAGCGGGCATTTGTTTTGATATATTATTAACCAATCGCTGACCCCGAATACCTAAATTGGGCCTATGGACTTAATGCCTTGACAGCCACGCTGCAGAGTAGCACGGAGGAACATGTACACTGGTCCCAGTGACGTCATCTCACCATATATGGAAGGTCTGTCATGAGGGACCAGTGTAATTGTTCTACAACTTGGCTTGTGCTACTCTGCGGCGGGACATCATTAAGGCGTTAGGGCAATCGCTGTCATCCACCCTGATTGCTGCGTACCCGAATACGGCCGTCGTTTCCGCAAAGTAAACTATTAATATTTCATTTGTGCACCCATGTTTATGTCAAATTGTTATTTATTTCTTTTAATTTTGAATGAAATCGTTAAGGCGTTAAGCCAATCACTGTCGTCCACCCTGTTTGGTGCGTAGCTAAGCTCGACAAGCGGATTCCGTTTGCTGGATTTTGATTATGGGTTATTCAACACGAGTTTACAAATGGCGGCGCCCATAGAGGCCTATTTCCGTTTCCGGTTGTTGGATTTTGGCGAAATCATCTGTGGGTATTGTTTATATTTATTCAATTCAATTCAAATATCTATCTACATGCGTGTTAGTCTTAAGCCTCCCCGTGGAGGGTCTGTATTATAACCCTTTTAAAGTTTTATTAATTTGTAATTACTAAGACTAGTTGTTTAACTGTGTTACACAGATAACTATGCTGACAGTGCTGCATGATACATGATACCACCATAATTATATAGACTTGAAGTCGACAGTCACATTGTATTTAATGAATGGGAAAATCACCATGCAAGGGTCACCCAATCTTCATGAAAATTGGCCAATAGATAGAAAACAGGTATGCAAAGATAAATATGGTAGTTTCAAAATTGAATACGCTCAAATTTGAGTGATTTTGACAGGTATTGGTCGACAAAAAGTATTTGCATGACTTTTCATACAGGGGCGCCTCGCAGACGTGTACCTAGCCTCGGTAGGGTTTCAACATGGCCGCGGCGTGAATAGTGTGAATAAGGTGTTAGGAGAGAAAGGACGAAATCTCCACTTTTCCCCACCAGTATGAATCACACGCTTGTTTGGTGAGTGGGGAGGAGAAAGGATACGAAACCATGCACACCATCCATGCCAGGTAGGCTACGCCGCCCCATGCATCCCCTCTGGTAGCTATAGCAATAACTCATGTTATGGGTATAACTCAGACTGGGTTATGGATATAGACCGGTGAATTTGCAAATTAATATGCTAAATATAGATATATGGTTCCAATGTTTGTTTTTCATAGCCCGCTATGCTTGAGTGACGATTAATGCCAGGTACACACATACCGTATACGATTCGCGCACTAAAACTGACTGGCCGACGCGACTCATCACGACCCGTTTCCCGACTAAAACTTACGACTGGGGGTGTACACATCTACCGACTGGAGCGCGACTGGGCGCGCACATATACCGTCCCGATTCGCGACTGCCACCTACGCACCTGGTGTTTTTAGCGCGAACTACATGAGCATCAGCGCCTCCTAGCAGCTGGTGTGGTCCAAGGCAAGATGGCGCCATGTGTGTTTCACTGCACACAACTGGCGGATGTGGGGCGAACTATCGTATCGTGAGCAGTCGCTGAGGGATTAAAAATTCAAATTCAAAAATGGCGCCACATACACCAGAGCAAAGAAGAAAAATCGCTGAGGCACTTGCAGTGCTTGCGATCCGTCATGTGCGACGTCGAAGGATAGGTCGGCAAGTGTGGATTCGTCCCCACATTGCTCAGCATGCTCAGCTTGGAGCGTTCAACACCCTGGTAGCTGGATTACGTGCCGATGAACCGCAAGCGTTCACCAACTATAGCCGGATGCCAGCGCCACAGTTTGATCAGTTGCTTGAGCTGGTCAAACCTCGGATCGAGCGTCAGAACACAACGTTTCGGGCGTCGATCTCGGCTGCAGAGAGGCTTGCGATCACCCTACGCTTCCTGGCGACAGGTAATAATTTACTTTGTCTTATACATTATTTACATTCCGATTGACTATCTCTTCGACGATATCGTTTATTTTGTTGATTTTGTACTGTGGTGTTTTTTTCTGACTTTGTGTTCGACGATATGAGCTCACATTAACAACCCTTTTTCTAGGTGAGTCGTTCAAGAGCATAAGCTACCAGTTTCGGGTGGGTGCGACGACCATCGGGCAGCTTGTCCCCGAGACGTGTGACGCCATCTACGCAGCACTGAAGGATGACTACTTCAAGGTAACAGTGCTTGTGTTAATTTTCTTTTTATTGGGTTTCACACAAAAACATGAACATGATAAACATGATAAACATGATATGCACAACGCGTGAAACTTGTAAATTGGAAACCAAAAACAGTAATTATAAAATCTTATGGGAATGTCACTATGATCAAGTTGAATATCGATACAGTCATCAGATCCTAACAAATGTAAATATGTTGTCGGTGACTTTTCATTTCTGTTCAATAAGATTCCTACCAAAAACCAAAAACAGTAATTATTAAATGTTATGGGAATGTCACAATGATCAAGACCAAACAACCAATTTAATGTTGAATGTCGCTACAGTCATCAGATCCGAACATATGTAAATATGTTGTCGGTGACTTTTCCTTTTGATTCTGCCTAAAACAACAAACCAAAAACAGTAATTATTATATCTTATTTCTATTCAGTAACTGTTCAATACGATTGATACTAAAACAACAAAACAAATCCTGAAACTGCTATGGGGAACCATAGCAAAACTAAAACTGACCACGACTATGTCCAGCCGCTGTTGTCTGTGACCAATAAACCAAATTAATGTGTAGTGTCGCTACAGTCATCTGATCCTAACATATGTAAATACGAGAAGGAGGAAGCGGCGGCATCTGTCCCAGCGGTGCCTCTTACTTGGGCGATGTCCTGTTGTTGGTTTTTAATCTCCAGCATTTTCATACTGCCGCGAAAGCACGCCTGCTCTATGTCGTTCTGGGTAAGAAGCAGAATGCGCGGATCACTGATCTTTCGCAACTTCATGGCGATGCTTTTAGTGAACACTGCGATGGCATCGTCCGGCTCGGCCCGCGTTTCTTTTAGATTCTGCAGAACGAGCTCCATCAGCTCGTTCTCTCGGCTGTCTGCGTCCGCGCGCTTGCGTTTGTTGGCTTTCCTAAAATCCTGGATGGACTTTGGGGTGCTCGCGATAGTGTCCGTTTCGTCTTCCGGTTCGTCTTCAGTCGTTGCCACAGCTTGCGCCGATGTGAGGCTTTCCGTTTCACCGTCGTCGTCGATCTCAGCCACGTGCTGAGAAACAGAATAGAAACACAATATTTTTTAAACAAACATAACAATTTAGTGTTCGTCGATCTCCGCATCCATGTGCTGATATACAAAATAGAAACACAATATTTTTTAAACAAACATAACAATTTAGTCTTTTTGTTTTTGCAGACCCCGTCAACCCACGACGAGTGGAGCAAGGTAGCGGATCTGTTCAGCACACGATGGAATTTCCCGAACTGCATCGGCGCCTTGGACGGGAAACACATCCACATCAAGCCACCTCCACACTCGGGATCGTCGTTCTACAACTACAAGAACACGTTCAGCATCGTGCTGATGGCTCTGGTGGACGCCGACTACCGTTTCCTGTACGTCGATGTGGGTTGCAATGGGCGCGTCAGTGACGGAGGAGTCTTTGCTGGCTGCACCCTACAGCAACAACTGGAGAATCATGCAGATGCATTCCCACCCCCCAGGCCTGTCCCCGGAGACGATCGGCCCCTGGGCCACTTCATTGTGGCCGACGACGCGTTTCCGCTGAAGGAATACCTCATGAAACCGTTCAGCCACAAGGACCTCCGCTTAGATCACAGGATCTACAACTATCGCCTGTCGCGCGCACGTCGGGTTGTAGAGAACGCCTTCGGTATTCTGACGAACCGCTTCCGGGTTTTCCTGACAAACATTGCCCTCTCCCCAGATAAGGTGGAGCGCATAGTGATGGCCAGTTGTGCACTGCACAACTTTCTGCGCGAGAAGATCGGCACCACCTGCAATATTGACTACGAGGATCCCAGGACGCATGCTGTAATTCCCGGCGCGTGGAGATCAGACAGAGTGCTCACCCAGGCCCCCCTACCGTCAGGAACCAACTCGACGCAGCGCGCAAAAACGCAAAGGGACTACTTGGTCGAGTACGTCAACTCGCCGACCGGATCTGTGCCGTGGCAGGCGGCCATGATATAGATGGCTGAACAATCGTATTGTATTATTATTACTGTAGTATTGTATATATTATTGTATTACTGTATTCCTGTATTATATTAGTGTTTGTTAGGTATCGTTACCTCATCAGGTTCGTGGCTGAAGCTTGGGGCGGGGAGCTGGTGGTTGCTCAAACTTTGGCGTTTCTGGACGTGGGGTGCGAGGAAAGACAACGACGTGTGAATCCAGGTCTGTCGTGTTGTCATTGGCTTGGCCCCCGAGCCCGACGGCTGTTGTTTGCGGAGACGCGTATATTGCGTGCGTAGGTTAGTCATCCGTTTCTGTATAGAAGCGGCTGTAAATACATATAGAAGACGGTTGTACAGATTGTATATAATAAATGTTGACAGTGTGCAAAAGTTGTAAATTTTGTATATAATAAATGTATACATTGTGCAAAATTTGTATATAATAAATGTTTACATTGTGCAAAATTTCTACATGTGTGATATCGCTAGAATATATTAAAATTTCTATATAGAACACGGTTGTACAGATTGTACAGATTGCCACATTCGGCGGCATTCTGCGGTCGCCATCTTGTCATGTAGCATTCTCTACCAAGTTTCATGCTAAAGTTTCACGATTAAGTTACGTAAACGTGCTAGATAACAGGCTATAGATGCTCTCATGACACCCATGTACTACAAGAAACCGCATCAATCATAATCGGGAAACGGGAATCGGGAATCGGGAAACGCACAACACAAATACAGATACAACAGACTTAAAACACCGGTACACAGGTAGCGTAGGTTATTTACAACCCACTACGACCCATGTTGACGAAACAAAACAGTGAAAACTATCGGAAAAACATGCTTACCTGACTGCCCGACCTCTGCGGTGATTTCGGACAATGCAGTAATCCTCTTTACTCGATTGGAGTACTCGGGACTACACACGTCGAAGAGACACGGGCGATCTCTCCACATTTCTACCATACAATTCTCGGCTTCGTTCGTCCAGTCCGCCATTTTTTTCCTCTGTGTACGGACAAAGTCACATGACCCGATTCCGCCCCTCTGATTCGCTTATCGCTAAAACCCTGACACGACCGGTTGCCGGCTAGCACACATATACCGTATACGACGCGACTGCCCGCTCACATCTAGCGTTTCTCGAACGGCCCGATTCATTTTTCTAATCGCTTGCGACTCGAGTTTTAAGCCATAAAACTGAGTTTTATACGCGAATCGCATGCGTCTAGTGTGCGCGGGGGTCGCACACCTAACGACTAAAACCCAGTTTTATGTGCGAAACGGCCAGTTTTACGTCGTATACGGGCAGTGTGCACTGGGCATTAGGTGGGGGTTTTGGCATCCTCGCTCAATTTATCAATTTTAAAGCCACTACAGAGAAACACTGCGCACTGGAACTACTACCATCACAATTCATACTTAAGCAGTTATTGCTCGGATTTAAAGTTGCATAGTCCGATGGTTATGAGTTTCTGTCATTTTCTGATATAAATATAGTAGGTTAATCATTATAATCTACATTACTTTAGTTTGAAGTAACTTTTATTTTAATTGGATCTGTAAGTTAATTAGGTGCACAACTTTTTAGATATTTGATATTGATATTTGAAGTGCAAACATGCAAAGGTAATTTCGGCAAGCACGCCAAAACTCTGACACCATAGGCTTCAGCAGTAACATATTCTATTAAATTGCCTCAGCAATTCCCTTATATATGGTGACAAATGTTTAATAAGTGCACCACTATCTAAGTTGGATATGTAAAATCAAACCTAGATTTCATTTTTTTGTTTTGAAAATTGTATGTTTTCATCGGACTTTGCAGTTTTAAGCAGAGTTGTCATTCACCTCTACCCTAGATAGGGTGAATCTTTTATCTAATAGGATGGATGATCAACAACTAGGCTCGTGACGTGTTTGGGATAATTCGATTTGAGTGGCGGATCCATGTTTGCAATGCTTGGAAAAATAAGGAGTTGAGATAGCTGAATGAGTTAGAGTGTCCGTCTCCCATGTTGGCAGATCATGGGATCATGGGTTCGAATCCTGGTTGAGTAAAACCGATGACTTAAAAATTGATACTTGTCACTTCCTAGCCAGGCACTCGGCATTATTAGGATAGAGCAAGGAGCAGTGGAATGAGGAAGACCAGTCGTCTGCGACTGAAATTTCCCCTGCTTAAATAACTAATGTACCCAAAAAAATGAACCTACACAGGGATATTGCATTGATGCTAAAATAACGCCCCCTTTCAAATCTATTTATATATGTGTGGGTACCAGATACTCTTCAGTAGAAATAACATTAATTTATCCCTTAAAGAGATCATTGTTTTGCCAATATATCACCCGTACCATTATTCAATCATATTTCACTACCACTCCAGTAATGTCAGTAATTTGATGGTATACAAAAATATACATGAAAATTCAATGATATTCAAGGACCTGGTCTGAGTGAATATCACAAATAAGTTTTAAAGTACAAAATGTAAGACACAAAGACACATCATTTTTAAATATTTGAGGACTTTATTTTAAACTATTAATCTTTTTTTCTCTTCTTTTCTTTTTTCCTAAACAGGAACATTTGCAGAATATTTATTTCAGAAGTAAGGATCCTTCCATTTATGTATCTGGCGCAGGGTCGGATCCAGGGTTGGACTAATCAAGTCTGCACGGTGAACGAGGCGCAAAGCTGTTGACACTGGTGGAAAACGGCCGTATTCGACGACCCTATAATGTCACTAGAAAATGTGGGGGTAGGGGACATATCCCCCCCCCCCCCACCCCCTCACACACACACCTAAATCGGCCACTGTGGCGATAGATCTGTGTCATGCAAGGAACATCTCCAAAAAGCACCACTTAAATGTAGTACTGCTGAATGACCATTGCTTGGCCTACAGTAGCTGGATGTAATAAAGTAACTCTACTACATCCGCCCAACCATGCATTTGTAGTGAATTGCACTTGCCTTCCGAGATGAAACACCACACACCCAGGCCGCATTCAAGGTGCATCTCGGAGGCGCCACGGAGACGTCTCCGCGATGCTTTTTGGCCTATTTGCGTTCAGGGTGTGTCTCAGCGACGTCTCGGAGACGCCTCCCTTTTCAGACTGGAGATGAAAAGCGCCTCGAAAATGGCCACCGCATTCAGTGGTTTCAGCCAATCACAGCGCAGCTTTCCCATTGCAAATGGCTGCCGCCTATGGAGGCGGCCATTTTCGAGACAACAAACTGCTTTTGCCGTTCAGACTGGCGTGACGTCATGCCCGTCGCCGAGGCGCCTCCGAGACCGACTCTGAACGTGGCCCAGGTAGGTGTTGGTAGGTTGAGTACCTCAGAGGGTCTATCTAGAGTATTAGGACAACAGTCCAGACTGGCATAAACATGGTGTAAAAATATACGGATTTTCGGTTCGGAATTAAATATTGGCAGAGAGCATTACTATTCTCAGGCGATGGAGTAGGGACCAAGGTTATGTAACAGAGAAGCAGTCAGTGCCCCACTCGCTGTGTGACATATGAGACTATGTGGAAAATATGATAACACATAGTGCCCAAGATTATGACAATATGTTCCTATGTAAGAGACAGTTAATGTTTGGTGAAATGTTCCCTCTACGCACCAGTAAGATTGCAAGTGGAGGAGAAGGACATTTAACAGAGAAGCAATGGGTGCCCTACTCGCTGTGTGACATATGAGACTATGTGGAAAATATGATAATACATAGTGCCTGAGATTATGACGAGATGTTCCTATCTAAGAGACAGTTAATGTTTGGTGAAATGTTCCCTCTATGCACCTGTATGAGTGCAAGTGGAGGAGAAGGACATTTTTAATATATATTTATTGTAACTGTCTGCAATTACCTGTTACCACAGGGCCGATGGGCAAGCACACCCAGCCAAATTGCATACATTATGGACACCACCTGCAGCTGGGGTTGAGTGACAGCTGCCCCTATTAGGGCGTGCCCCCCCCCCCCCCCAGGCTGTAGAGGGTGTCTGATTGGCTGGCTGTGGGAGGCCCAGTCACCTGCACCCCTTGCACCACCTGACACAGACTTCACTTTGATATATGTGATGCTACATTCACTTCTCCAGGCACTCTGGAAGGAGAGGCACTTCTGGATAAACTCTTGAGGGGAACACACCCTTCTCTTGTCCAGGGACCCAGACATTCTGTCTGAGGCTCCACTTTCTATATACAAACTAGCAGCAGCTATTCAAAAGGCACTGAGCTGTGTGCAACAACCGTGGGACTCCGGTTCAATGGACTGTAGGCACTGATTCCTATACATACTAACGAGAGTAATGAGGATCTGTGTGGACAGTAGGTAAGGAGTGAGGGTGACAGGTCGCTAGTAGGTGAACAGGAGTTGATACCAATAAAGCACAACTTTTTCACTGTCAATCTTGCGCAACTTGTCTTCCCTTTCTTTCTTATGAGTTTGTTTGAGAGGAGCATCAGGTGTGAACTGACAGACAGTTGTTATAACTCACCGGGAAAGTGTAAGTGGTATCTTGTGGCTGAGACAGCCGAGCTGCAACATATTACAGTGGGTTCGAGTCATGATATAGGCAAGATGTTCCCCTTGTTTGCAACACAATATCCGTTCAACCAGTCATAAAATCCACTAACCATGTGCACACTAGACAAGTAAATTATGTATTCAATCACTTTTATTTATCATTTTGGGTTATTTTCTTACCCAATTACCCTTCCGTATATATATAAAATTATGCCTCTACTCAGCAAATATATATGATTTGTTTGCTTGTTGTTTTATGTCATATCAGGACAGGTACTGACTTGTGACAGTGCGCACTCATAGTGTAATGTATATGTGTACCGCTGGTCACTGGCGAGAGTGACCAGCCGCGCCGGGACCAGCGCAGGGGGTCCAGAAATAAACACTTGATACTAAGACGTCTTCAATCAATCAATCAATAGGATACAGCTATAATAGGCCTTGGACCTGTTAGCCGCTCTTAATTAATAGAAATGGAGACAGTTCTTCAGATGTGGTCGATCGTAGCAACTGTCACTGGCTCCAAGATATATGTAATGCTTGACCAGTATGCATCCAGTCGGGACTTGAAACAGTTCACCGACTCTGCTGCTACGACACTCTCCGGCAGGTCATTCCACAGGTCAACCACCCTAAAGCCGAAAAAGTTGTGTCGCAGGTCCAGTCTGGAGTACCGCTTCCTCAGCTTCAGGGAGTGCCCTCTGGTCCTGGTGTTGGAGTCTCTGATAAGGGGGCCGCCTGTCTTGTAGATACCATGGAGATATTTGAATACTTCAATCATATCCCCCCGGGCCCGTCTGTAGTACATGCTTGGGATCTTCAAACGACGCATACGTTGTTCATAGGGTATTGCATCGAATCCATGTACAAGCTTCGTTGCCCTTCTTTGGATCCTCTCAATTGACTCAGCATCCTTCCTGTAGAGTGGTGACCATACAACATTTCCATATTCCAAAAGTGGACGTGCAAGGGATGTGTACAGTCTGCGTACAACATCCTCGTCTAGGTATGTGCACGATCTTCGAATGATAGCCAGTATTCCATTAGCTCTGTTGGCGGCTTCCTGGGTGTGGTCGCTGAATGTCAGTTTGTTGTCCACCTTGACACCCAAGTCCTTTTCTATCATTGTTTCGGAGAGCGGAACATTATTCACACCATCGTTCATTACATAGATGTGCTTGCTGTTTTTGCCCCCTAAATGCATCACTTTGCATTTTGAAGCATTAAACTTCAGCTGCCAATCACTTGACCACTTCTGCATGTTGTTGAGGTCCTTCTGCAAGTCCTGTGAGTCACTACCTTTCTCCATACGGCGGAATACTTTGGTATCGTCAGCAAACATTTGGACCATAGAATGTACAACCTCTGGTAAGTCATTGATATATATCACAAATAAGACCGGTCCAAGCACGCTGCCCTGAGGTATTCCGCTTTTCACCGGGCACCATCCTGATGGTTTGCCATTTACAATGACTCGTTGTCTTCTGTTGCTCAGAAAATCCTTTATCCAGTGTAGGACATCTCCTCTTATGCCATAGCCGTGCAGTTTTTTTAGCAGTCGCTGGTGTGGAACAGTGTCGAATGCTTTTTGGAAATCTAGATAAATAGCATCCAGATCTCCAAAGTCATCAATAATGCGGGTCCACTCATCCATACATGCCAGTAGTTGGGTCATACAAGATCTTCCTTGCACAAAGCCATGCTGCTGTGTTGATAGGAGGTTGTTTTCGACAAGATGAGCCATGATAGAATCTCTTATTATTGATTCCAGCAACCTACACACTACAGATGTTAGATTGATTGGCCTATAGTTTCCTGGATCACTTCTGTTACCCTTTTTGAAGATGGGAGCCACATGTCCATCCTTCCATGGGTGAGGAAGTTTTCTTTGGTTTAGTGATTTTTGGAAAATGTGTCTAAGTGGTTCAACAAGCTCGTTGTGTAGCTCCTTCAATATGCGTGGGTATATTCCGTCAGGACCTGCTGCCTTAGATGCATTAAGATTGTATAATTTTTTCTTCAGATCGGATGGTGCAATATTTATGTTGGTCAGGGGGGCACGAAAGAGTCGGTCCTCAAACATTGGTATATATGACAGGTCTTCTTGTGTGAAGACACTTGCGAATCTGGTGTTCAACGTATCAGCTTTGTCGATATCCTTTTGTGCAATGGTCCCATCATCCCGCCTCAAATCTCCAACTGGTATATGTACTTTGAGTTTACTCCTAGCATATTTATAGAAGGCTTTTGGGTTCTCTTTGGCATTTTTGGCTATGTTTTTCTCATGCTCTCTCTTTGCTTTCCTACATTCGCACTTTACTTGGTTACATAGTTTTGCATATCGAATTCTGTTACTTTCTGTGTGCAGTCGAGTCTTTACATGGTGTCAGATCCGAACCCAAGCTATATTGACATGCCGTTGTCTGGCCTGAAACCACCAGGGCAACTGCAACTGGAAGGTGACCTAGGGACTAACTGGGAAACATGGTACCATGCCTACAGCATATTCGCCGGAGCTACAGGTGTATCGTCGAAGACAGAGAAAGCACAATGTTGTGTTTTTTTACACGTGGCTGGGCCCGAGGCCCAGAAAGTGCACAGGGCCATGCATTTCGACCAGAGCACTGAGGACAAAATTAATCCTCTGATAGATGCTTTCCGAGCATACTGCGAGGAAAAAAACCAATGTGACCGTCATACGTTTTAGGTTTAATCACCACAACCAGACAACCACTACCATGGACACATACATACGGGAGTTACGAAGTATGATAGCGCGCTGTGAGTATGGCGCAATAGAGGATTCACTGTTGCGTGACCGCCTGATAGGGGGTGTCAAGTGTGACAGACTCAGGAACCGGCTGCTTCAAACAAAGAAACTAACTCTACAAAGATGTGAAGAAATGTGCAGAATGAGTGAGTTCACGGCAAAGCACTTGACCAGTACACTGGACTCAAACGACAGCCCGGTGGACGCGATACGCACACCGCAGAAGTCAGGCGCCGGTGCACCGGCTCCCAGACAGCAGCCGCCATTCCAACGGCGTGGCCAGCAGAGCGTAGCCACAGCAACAACAACAAAGGCCACATGTGCTTGGTGTGGTTATGTGCACAGACGGGGCGTGTGCCCGGCGAAAGGGAAAGTATGTGCAGGATGCATCAAAATAGGCCACTTCGTCAAGGTGTGTCGCAGTACACAACAAGCAGCCGCACCAGTGGACGACATTGCTGTGGACACACACAACATCCTGGAGGAGTGGAAGCCGGAAGGATTGGCCTCCAGTGATGACGAGCTGTTTGTTGGAGCGATGGACAAGGAACTCGCCAGTCTAAAACTGGCGCTGTGGTATGTGGAGTTAGCTGTGGAAAAAACACTGGTGCGTTTCAAGCTTGACACGGGATCACAAGCGAACATTTTGCCTGTGCGTGTATTCAACAAACTGAAGAAGACGACCCTGGCGGCACCGACATGCAGGCTGATAACCTATTCTGGGCACAGGATCCAACCGATCGGCGAGGCGACGATCAGTATACAAAATCAAGAGTTACGGTTCAAAGTGATCGCAGAGGGAGGCCCGATCCTAGGCAAGGAGGCGTGCGTCAGCCTCAACCTGCTCAACCGCGTAGATGACATCGATGCTGATCCGGTGCAGCAGCTTCCACCAAGCATAACGTCCTCGGCGGCTGAAAAACTGGTAATGTCATATTCAGATGTGTTTAAGGGGCTTGGCACCATAAAAACCGGTGCAAAAATACATGTAGACACAGACATTCAGCCAACTATTGACCCTCCACGGCGCGTACCTCACGCGATTGAAGGGAAAGTGCGAAATGAGCTTGATAGAATGTTAAAGTTAGGGGTGATTGTCGAGATAACTGAACCTACTCCCTGGGTAAATTCCATTACTATTGTGAAAAAGCCGAAGATTCGTATCTGTTTAGATCCTACCAAGCTGAATCGAGCAATAAAACGAGGGCCGTATCCAACCCGTACGGTCGAGGAAGTAGTGTCCAAATTGGAAGAAGCACAATTTTTCTCAGTGTTAGATGCCAATAGCGGCTACTGGCAAATCGAGCTGGACAATGACAGTTCCAAATTATGCACTTTCAATACTCCTTGGGGTAGGTACAGGTACACAAGGCTGCCGTTCGGCATAAAAACTGCCGGGGACATCTTCATTTATGAGATGAATCGCATATTAGGTGACCTCAAGGGTGTCAACGTAGTGACAGATGATATCCTAGTGTATGGGCGAACGGTAGAGGAACACAACGCAAACCTTAAAGCAGTCCTAGAGCGAGCACAGCAGGTAGACCTCAAGCTCAATCCGAGCAAATCCAAGATTTGCCAGTCAGAAGTGTCTTACGTGGGGCATGTAATAAGCAAAGATGGTCTAAAACCCAGCAGAGAACGAGTTCAAGCGATCAATGACATGCCAACACCCACAAATGTAGCATCAATTCAGCGTTTCCTGGGGATGGTAGGCTATGTAAACAAATTCATACCAAACATGGCCAGCATCACTAAGCCACTCAGAATACTTTTGAACAAAGAAGTCGCATGGCATTGGGACAGTGAACAGCAGACAGCGTTCGACAAACTGAAAGCACTATTAACTAGAGCACCCGTGCTAAGGTTCTATAATGTGTCCAAAAAAGTGGTACTGCAAGTAGATGCATCCAAATCGGGGTTGGGCGCAGCCTTAATACAGGAGGGGAGACCCATAGCGTTAGCATCCAAAGCACTGGATGATACCCAAAGCAACTATGCCGTAATCGAGAAGGAATTACTCGCGATTTGCTTTGGGTGCACCAAGTTCCATAACTACATATTTGGAAAAAAAGTAGAGATCCAAACTGACCATAAGCCGCTGGTGGCGATCTTGAATAAACCGTTGCACATGTTATCTGCGCGCATGCAACGTATGCGCATGCGTCTCTTAAACTATGATCTCGCCATAACACACATAAAAGGTTCATCAATGTATGTTGCAGATGCCCTATCAAGAGACCACAGTTCATCAATAGAGCCGAACAACTTATTCGACACGAAGTTGACCATAGCAGCAGTTGACATCCTAGGTGACATCACACAAAAGATTCGAGCCGAAACCGCACACAATCAGACACTGCAGGACGTCAAACAGCTGGCAGAAACAGGTTGGCCAACACATACGAATCAGCTAATGCCCAGCACAAAACCATACCATACTTACCGACATGATATAACAGCAGAAGACGGCCTGTTGTTTAAAGGGGACAGAATTATAATTCCGCAAAAATCACAGGTGCTAGCATTGATACACGAAACACATCAGGGCATTGCAAAGAGCAAACAGTTGACGAGGGATTATATTTTTTGGCCTGGGTTACAGAGGCAAATAGAAGACATGATATCGCGCTGCCCAATATGTCAGAAATTCCACAACAATCAACAAAAGGAACCACTGCGTTCGCACAACATCCCAAACGCTCCCTATCAGAAAGTAGGAGCGGACTTGTTCTATGTGGAACACCGAACGTTTCTCGTGGTAGTAGACTACTACAGTAAGTACCCGGAAGTAACAGAATTACTCATAACTACAAGTTTGGCAACGATAGACGCACTAAAGCAACAGTTTTGCAGACATGGCATTCCCGAGATAGTTGTATCTGACAATGGGCCCCAGTTCTCAAGCCAAGAATACAACAAATTTGCAGCCGACTACGGCTTCCAAGCAGTCTTTTCAAACCCTCATTTTCCCCAAAGCAACGGACAGGCAGAGCGCTATGTGCAAACAATAAAAAAAATGATTAAAAAAGCCGTCATGGAAGAAAAAGATTATCACATATCGTTATTAAACTACCGTAACACACCTATAATAGGTATGGACGCGTCACCAGCGCAGCTGCTGATGAGCCGGTGACTGCGATCCAAGCTCCCTATCACACGAAAGCAATTAAAACCTAAGACACAAAGTTCAAAACACAAGGAAATCACCAAGATTCAACAAGCTCAGAAACATTACTACGACCATAGAGTCAGCAATCAGCACCCGAAGTTAGAAATGAACGATGACATTCAGTATCTCACGCATAAGGGTACCTGGGCCCCCGGGACTATTATCAGAATAAGCAAAACAAACGACAGAGACTATGACATACGTAATCGACAGGGAAAAACTTTGAAGCGAAACCGCATGCACATACACAAAACCAAGAAACAACCCTCAGTGCAAGTAGAACAACAAGACCACACAATTGACCGCCGAACAAATCACAAACAGCAGGCCACACAGACCGGCGAAAGAAAATCAACAAGATACGGTCGAGTAATTAACCCGGTCAATCGTTTTGGGTACAATTAGCACCCAGCTGTGGCCGTCCATGAACTACTAAGGTACGAGTGTGGCTAAAGTAATAACGTTCTTGGTTATGGTGGTAAATGTATATGTCAGATTGTGTAAATAATGTTAAGAAAGGAGATAGACCGTATGACACGGCATACAGTGAGATTGGTGAGATCCAATGGACAAAGTGAACAAACACAATATTAGAATTAAGGCATTTAATTCTTGATTTCAGTACTGTTACCATTGACCAAATTGACACAAATACATGTTAAACATAAGGGTCGATCAGACCATATTCATGAGCTTATTGGAAAAGGGAGGATGTATTGTATATGTGTACCGCTGGTCACTGGCGAGAGTGACCAGCCGCGGCGGGACCAGCGCAAGGGGTCCAGAAATAAACACTTGATACTAAGATGTCTTCGTGTGCAGTCGAGTCTTTACAATAGCAACTTTATAGTGCTGCCCCACTGGGACACCACGCCGCCAGCATCATGACCTGATATCCCACTCAGTCACATTATCCTGACACTCAGCCAACCAGTCCTTGGCCTATCCTAATAATACCGAGCACCAGGCTAGGAAGCGACAAGTATCAATTTTTACGTCATTGATTTGACTCAACCAGGATTCGAACGCACAAACTCATGGGTTCAGATCTCCCGGTCTCCCAAAACAGGAGACGGACGCTCTACTCATTCGGCCACCCCGTCTGGTCATAAATATAATTTTCAAAGTTTGTCCTTTTGTGCTGAGATTAGTGATGTGCTATGAGATTCAAAAACCATCATAAACATTTCAGGATGGATTAGTGGATAGAGCATCCACTTTCTATGTGGGAGGTTGTAACTTTGATCCTTGGTCGAGTGAAATATACCTTACCTGGCGTTTGTCATAACTAGGATAGAGACATGACAGTTAGCTCAATGTCAGGATAGTGTGTCTGAATGGGACTGCGTATCAATGGTGCTGGTAACACAGTGGAGCATTGCAATCAATCAATCAATAGTTCCATCCTCTAGTCGAGGGTTGGATGCAATGGTTCTCCACTTGTCCCGATGTTGTGCTGTTCTGATAGACTGTGAATAATTCAAGCCTGTCCACTGTGAAATATTTGTAAACCATGATGTTCTTGGTCTCCCTCTCCCTCTGCTGCCATTCACCTTCCCTTCCAACAATGTACGGTATATTGAACTCTGACGAATGATGTGGCCAAAATAAATAAGTTTCTTTGTCTGTATAGTGGCAAACAAGCTTTTCTTATTTTTAATTTTTCTGAGAACTTCTTTGTTGGTGATCTTCTTTGTCCATGATATTTTCATCATCCTTCGATAAGTCCACATCTCAAATGCTGCTAAACGTTTGTACATTTTCTTAGAGATTGTCCATGTCTGTGCCCCATACATTAGAGTAGACCACACATAACACTAAAGAATACGCTTCCTTGTTTGTATTAATATCTTACTTGATGTTAACACTCTATTCATTTTGGAGAATGTTGTTCGGGCTATTGTTATCCTTCTTTTAATTTCTTCCTCACATCTCCCATCATTTGTAATCTTTTGTCCGAGATATATGAATTCGGATACTTGTTCTATGTTTGTGCCATCTATGGTTATATTGACATTTGGTTTATCTGTCTTTTTACTTATAACCATTGTTTTGGTCTTCCTGGCATTCATCTTCATGTTGAATAGTATTCCAGCTTTATTGATTCTATTCACTATATCTTGTAGGTTTTTCTCACTGTCTGCTAGTATTACACTGTCATCGGCATATCTAAGATTGTTGATGTTCATGCCACCTATTGTCACTCCCTTGCAATCTTCAATGTGTCTGAAAATCATCTCTGTGTACAGGTTAAATAGACATGGTGACAATACACACCCCTGTCGAACTCCTCGTTTAATCATAACTTCATCCGATAGGCCCTGCTCCATTTTTATAAATGCACGTTGTGTCCAGTATAAGTTCACAATTAGTTTAATGTCTTTGCCATTGACACCAATATCTTGTAAACATTTGATTAACAGTTCATGATTGACTCGGTCGAAGGCCTTCTCATAGTCAATAAAGCAGGCATAAACATCCTGGTTCACTTCACAATAACGTTCACAAATCATTCTCATATTGAAAATCCCTTCACGTGTACCTCTTCCAGATATAAACCCACTTTGTACGTTACTGATTTGTTCTTCAATTTTCTGTCTGTTTCTCAGTAAAATTATTTTCAGGATCATCTTCAACATATGACTCATCAGGCTTAGTGTTCTGTACTCAGTACACAATGTTGGTTTTAGCTTCTTTGGGAGTCGTACAAATATGGATTCATTCATATTCAATGGTATAAATCCAGTCTCATAGATGTCAGTTACTAGCTTATGAATGATTTGAATCCCCACTTCATCTAGTCCTTTTATCATTTCTGATGTTATCTGGTCACTTCCAGGAGCCTTACCTGCCTTTAGATCATTGATAGCCTTCTCAACCTCTGATACTAATATAATATTCCCATCTTCTTTCTCAATTGTGGGTGGGTTCCCTCTGTCATCATTGTATAGTTCGTTTACATATTCTTCCCATCTGGACTTTATTTCATCTTCTTCAAAGAGCATTTTGCCGTCTTTGTTGTTGATACATTTACTGCTTCTCTGTCTGTATCCTTGACCTGTTATCTCTTTCACTTTCTTGTGCATCTCTCTTGAACGATGTTGAGACTCAAGTTGTTCCACTACTTCACACTTCTTATTCCACCATTCATCTTTAGCTTTTTTGCATTCATCTTCTATTTTATTCTTCAGGTGTTTGTATTTAGGTGGATCAGTGGTTTTCACTTTCTTCCTTTCTGCAATAAAGCTCCCATAAATTGCAATAAAGCTCCCATAAATGTGCATTGAATGAGGAGGGTAAGGGTTAATGTGTTTATGAATGTTAGCCTAAGGTTACATGAGGTAACAGTAAGGCGCTAGCTAAAGCCAACCCTGTAATTGTAGGATAATGAGTGTGGGAGTCTCAGGTGGTAGCCATACAGGAAGTCCTTTATTCTGAATCCGAACATAATAAACATATCCGATACAACATCTCCCCTCTTTCAAAGATGACTCGGCTGGTCAAAATCATTAAATTAGTATCTTAAACCCCAATGATATAAGTCAATTTAATCACTCAAGCCAGTTAGTGATGTTCAGAGTTAATCTTTCTTTTTTCTTTTCTTTTTCTTCTTTTTTTTTGAGTGATTAACTGTCTTTATATTTATCATAAGACTAATGTGAGGTTTTAATGAAGCATAGGCCAAATGTTCAAATACTACAAGTGGAAGTCAAACATGACTGCTGAAATTAATTAGTAGCCTAATCTTTATAACGTGATAGTGTTTTCACTTCTCATCCACTCCTGGTTTTAATAACTGTCTCTGGACGAGGTGTTGATCTGACTTTGTTATACTGGATGAGAAACAACTTTCTCTGATATTTGCTCAGCCTGAGAGTTTGACGGTAGTTCATTTAGCTGGGCTCTGTCGCGTACATATGTCCCTTTTGGAGTGTTAATGACATATGACCTCTCATGGTGAGCATTCTCCTTAACAGTACCAGTTTTGCTCCGGTCTTTTATCGACACATCATCTCCTGGATGGAGCTTGGACAGGGGACGAGCACTGTGCCGGTGGTCAAAGCTGGCCCCCCTTTGCTTGCGGTACTTTTCCTCTGTTTCCAGCACAATGTCCATATTAGGAGGTGCTGGTTTCAGCTTTGATTGTAGAACTGGGATCTTCATGTTTAGCCTCTGTTCATAAGCAACTGTGCTGGACAAAGCCCATTTTGAATAGGAGCATTCCTATAGTTCAATAAAGCGATATAGGGATCCGGTTGTTTTACCAGTTCCTTGAAGGTATGCACAGCTCTTTCTTCCTCACCATTCCCAGAGGGGTGAAGTGGAGAGCTAGTGATGTGAGTGAATTCATACTTCTTGGCAAAGTTTGTGAACTCTTGACTAGCATACTGAGGTCCATTGTCAGAGCAGACCGTTTGGGGAATGCCATGATGAGCGAAGAATGATTTCATATAGTTAATTATGGTAGTACTTGTTATGTCCTCTAACTTTGCATACTCAGGATAGTTAGAGTAGAAGTCTACTACCACAATGTAGTGATCTTTCCCAAGTTGGAAGAGGTATGTGGCCACTTTTGACCATGCATGTCCTGGCAGCACTGATGGAATAAGCGGCTTGTAGTGTGTTGCACTCCTCTTCCTACAGTGATGACAGCCACTTATTAGTTCCTCGATATCAGAGCTGAGTCCTGGCCACCAAACTGAGCCACAAGCAAGCTGACAACATTTGGTGATGCCCTGATGACTTTCCTGCAATTTACTGAGTATGTCAGGACGAAGACTGGAGGGTATAATTATTTGGGTGCCCATTAGTAGTATGTCATCTACGATAGTAAAGTCTGACTTGTATGGCACATAATTCTTCACAATGCCTTTAACCATAGAGTTGTCAGGCCATCCTTCTTGCACATACATGCAAATTTCATGACAGACATCATCCTCCCACTGATGATTTCTGATCTGATTGAGTCGTTGATTAGACACGGGGAGTGATGCTGGAAGAAGTTCACAAAGGCTAGAGTCTCCTCTTGGAAAGCTATATCGGCATCAGACGGGTCATTTCCTGGAGCACGTGAGAGAGTGTCGGCTGTGTACAGCTGTTTCCAGGAACGTGGTATAATGTCATAGTTAAACCACATCAACCTCATCCTGAACCTTTGGGTCCCTGGTCATGTTCAGCCTCATCCCGACCTGCACCGACAATGTCATCCATGAGGCAGACTGTTCCTGGGAGTCCCGCGATTATCTGTGAAACCTGGAATTGATAGAACTCGGGTGCTGAGGTGATTCCAAATGCCAACCGATTGTAGGCAAAGCACCCAAATGGAGTGATGAAAGTAGTAAGGAGCTTCGACTCCTCTGAGAGTACCATTTGATGGAAGCCACTATTAGCATCAAGCTTGGAAAATACCTTAGCATTTCCGATTTGCCTTACAACACAGTCAACTGATGGCATGATATACCGTGGACGCATGAGTTTAGTTAAGTCCACACAGAGTCTGATATCTGTCCCCTTTGGCTTTGGGACAACTACTATCGGTGCACACCGCTCAGTAGGTTTAGTGACTGGCAATATGACGTCGAGACCTTGCAGTCGCTTTAGTTTCGCTTTGAGCTTGGGCAAGATGGGGTGAGGCACTTGACGAGGAGTGTGAACAGCATATGGTTCAGCATTGTCTCTGAGTTTGATGTCGTACTGATCCGGCATTTTCCCCAGCCCATTGAAAAGAGAAGGGAACTGTTCTGAGTAAACCAAACAGGTAAGCTTCACGAGACCGAGGGCTGTCGAGGCCTTGCAGTTAAGAAGATGAGGGGCTTTCTCAACAACATAAATGTCCTTGGTGTGAGTACGATCCTGATATCGTAGGTTAGTGCAGAAGTACCCTTGAGCACTAAACTCACACTGCTTGGCACCTCGGAAGACAGAATTTGTAGTCTTGAGTTTACGGCCTGAGAAATGCTTTTTGAACAGATGAGTGTCAATCAAAGTCGCCTCTCCACCAATGTCAATGCATAGAGGAACAGTGAGGTTTTGTCAAGGGGAGATCTTGTGTAACCCAGATACTGGCAGTTCTGGGCAGATGGACAGAAGCACTGGACAATGACAGCAACATAGATTCAGTGTACTTAGATTTTGCCATAGCGTTTGACAGTGTGCCCCACAAACGCCTACTCATGAAGATGAAGAGCTTCGGTATTACTGGAAAACTATGGACCTGGATCGAGGATTTCCTTCATGCAAGAATACAGCACGTAGTCATCAATGGTGTGAAATCCCTGGCAGCATTAGTGTTGAGTGGTATTCCACAAGGAAGTGTTCTGGGACCCCTACTATTCATATGTTTCATTAATGACATGCCTGAGGACATCCATGCATTCATCCAGATATTTGCGGATGATACAAAGCTGTATATGGAGGTTAACAGCCCTGAAGATCAACAGGCGCTACAAAAAGACCTAACTGCACTTGAAGACTGGGCCAACCTGTGGCAACTGTTTCAATGCACAGAAGTGCAAGGTCATGCACCTGGGTAACAGAAATGAAAATCTCAGTTACTACATGCACCAAGATGGAGAAGAAGTCCAGCTCCAAGTGACAGAACTAGAGAAAGATCTTGGCATATACATGGACCCCGGACTCACCTTCTCATATCACAGTGAACAAAAGGTGAACAAAGCGAACAAGCTTCTAGGCATGATACGCCGCTCATACACGTATCTAGACAATGACACAGTGAAGACACTGTACACGTCACTGATCCGGCCGCACCTTGAGTATGGCACCACGGCTTGGACACCGAAGTTCAAGAAGGACATGTCAATGATCGAGAGTGTACAGAGACGTGCTACAAAGTTATAACCAACCATAAGAGAACTACCATATGAAGACCCTCTCAGGATTCTCAACCTACCCAGCTTATACTACCGAAGGGCCAGGGGAGACATGATAGAAGCATTCAAACATGTCACTGGAAGATATGCGGTTGATGCTAGATACCTGAAGCTGGCCAACTGTAAAACTAGAGGTCATCGATACAACCTGAAGAAGGAAAGAGCAATAAAACCAGTCAGACAGCTATTCTTCAGTAACAGGATAGTAAATGCCTGGAACGCACTGCCTGAACAAGTCATAGAAGCGCCTTCCGTCAACGCCTTCAAGGGCAGACTGGATAAGCATTGGAGGGGGCTGCAATATTGCATACATCCGGTAATCGATGTGTTTAATCCTAGTAAATCAAATTTTGACATGCATCGACCTGATACAGGCTTTTAAGCCTAACAAAATCAGAAGCGGATGAGTATGAGTGAGTGAGTATGAGTGACACCATTGACACTAACATGCACAACCTTCTTGGTGACTACTTCATGCCGAGTATCAACTGCCCCTAGGAAAAATTCCTGTTGAGAGTGGGGTTAGTCAGTATAGAGAGCTTTGCTAGGCATCCAACCAGCAACTTCGTTGACACCCTTTTTCCGACAGACTTTAAAAAAATGGCCTTTGACCTTGCAGAGATGACATACCGCATTCTTAGCCAGACATAGTGAACGCTGATGTGAGTTTCCCCCACAATACGGACACAAGGATTTCCCTGGTGTCTTCTTGCTGTAATCCTGAAATTTCTTCCTTGACTTCTGAGAGTAGGATTTCTTAACAACAAGCGTGTCCGATGTTCCCACTATCTCACTAGACTGCCGGTTAGCCATCTCGTGTGTCGTGCATTTTCGAGGAAATTCTTCAGTTTTAGATCACCAACTCTGAGCGCTTTAGTCCTAAGCATGGCATCATTTGTTGAATTGACGAGTTATGCCAGCATAAGCAACTCTTCAATTTCCACTGGAGTCATTTCTTGTAGGTTTATTGTCCCAATCTTCTCTTTCACTCTCATGTAGAAATTGTCCATAGATTCTCCTGTGTTCTGCCTCAAGTGGTAGAGCTGATTCAGGAGATATATCGAGTTTCTTTTAGGACTATAATGTTTCCTGAGAGCCTCCTTAGCAACAGTGTAATCCTGATCAACAATTCCATTTAGTTCTAATTTCTTCAGAACCTTTCTGGTAGGGTCTAAATAGTGGTAGAGCTTGACAAACTTCTCTTTATTGTCCGTAATTGTCATTGTTGCTAGCATAGAGTCTAGTCCCTCGATCCAGTCTTCCCACTCAGTAGCTAAGGATGGGCCTTCTTTTTCCTCAAATGCAGGATAATTGGGTAATGCAATTGCCATGTTTAGTTTGATGAGTTACTTGAGTGAAGATATACACAACGCTGATTCACACTGGGTACAATGTCACCCAGACAGTGGCATTGGCACTGGCAGCAGCGACAGAGACACTACAGTGCCTATAACACACACTGTACTGTAGCTGTTCTATGCACAGTCAGAGTTTATAGAGCAATTGAGTGCCAAATCTAAATATCCTTCCTTCCTGAGTCTTCTTGGGTTAATACAGAAGTCTACAGAGTCAGTGAGTCCCATAGATATACTGTGTGTAGAGTAAACAAACCCACATGTTTTCTACTTCTGTGCTGGTGAGTGATAATAGAGGATTCTATCAGTTCACTCAACTCAACAGCAGTTTTAGCATGATTTACACATTAGAAATCACACACACACATCAACAGCAGAGTATATGAGTGTTAATATACCATAAATTAGTGGTACTTAGCCTGTGAGAGCTTCATAGGTTACCGCTGTCACCATGTAGGATAATGAGTGTGTGAGTCTTAGGTGGTGGCCATACAGGAAATCCTTTATTCCGAATAATAATCACAGAGTGGTTACACGAGGGCAGGATGAAAAATGACATTTATCTCATCAGTAGGAATCACGATGTGGTCAGGGAGGTGGAATGACACCGACCATGTGCTTTCTGCACAAAGCGCGCTCCTTCTCACGAGTTGGCACCTCTGCTTATATATCAGGTGTTGCTAGGATGTAAAACACCACTTAGCCAACCAGCCAGGATAACAAATTCATGTTTGCCCAGATGTAGGAACAAACTCCTCAATATAAGCACCATTAAACAATATTTACACATACAGGAAGCACGTGAATAATAGCCACATCACTGAAGCTTCTTGTGAACCAAATTTAACATAAGAGAATATATAATTTTAGCTGCACCCAAGCCGTTTGTAATAATATACAGTCAGACTGCTACCGAAATAGGCATCAGTAACTAAGTAACATGTGGAATGTGCTCTCGGTGCTATCATATATTTTCCTAAATGGACATTTAATTCAATTACTTTCATTCCGGAATATTACATCCATATAACCTTTTTTTAAACACTAGAACCTAACCACCTCTCTCTCTCTCCCTCCCTCTGGGAGGACTGTGGTCACAATATAGAAGTCTCTGGTAAGACCATACCTGGAGTTTGAAAATTAAGTTTGGGCTCCTAATCAGAGCTACACATTTGTAAAAATATACGGATTTTCGGTTCGGAATTATATATTGGCAGAGAGCATTATTATCCTCGGGCGACGGAGTGGGGACCAAGGTTATGTAATAGAAAAGCAATGGGTGCCCCACTAGCTGTGTGACATATTAGGCTATGTGAAATATATGTTAATACATAGTGCCCGAGATTATGATGAGATGTTCCTATATAAGAGACAGTTAATGTTTGGTGAAATGTTCCCTCTATGCACCAGTAAGGGTGCAAGTGGAGGAGAAGGACATTTTTAATATATATATTTATTGTAACTGTCTGCAACTACCTGTTACCACAGGGCCGATGGGCAAGCACACCAGCCATTCTGCATACATTATGGACACCACCTACAGCTGGGGTTGAGTGACAGCTGCCCATATTGGGGCATCTCTGTGGCGTTCTCTGTGACGGAGTGGTTAGAGTGTCTGACTTTTTTCTATGTCACACTCCTAATCTGAGGGTCGGCGGTTCGATTCGCCGTGCCCCCAGCTCTGCCAATTTGGATTTCCACAGCTGTGTATAACTTACAGCGTCATCAAAGGCCGGTTGCTCTCATACCATGTCTATGTGGTGTGGGAGGTTAAAAATCCCTTGGGTCGGTAAAAGTGTAGGCTCTGGCTTTCTATCGACCAGCAGTGGAGTGGGGAAAACCAGTCGTCTGTGACACGGATTTCCCCTGCTTGGGACAACTAATGTACAAAAAAAAAAAAGAGAGAGACAAATAAGTGTTCACACTTCCTGTCTACCATTCGCTATATCGCTATATCGCTATATCACCCCCAGGCTGTAGAGGGCACCTGATTGGCTGGCTGTGGGAGGCCCAGTCACCTGAACCCCTTTGCCCCACCTGACCACACAAGCCTCATTCTGATATTGATTGTCCTATACACACTGCTCCACACACTCTGGGCGGGAGACTTCTGGCTGAACTCTTGAAGTGAACTACTCTACTCTTGAGTGAGACACACTCTGATCTTGGGCAGGAACCCAGACACTTTGTCTGATGCTCCACCTTTCATATACAAACTGAGCTGTGTGCAACAACCATGGGACTCCTGTTCAATGGGCTGTAGGCACTGATTCATATACATACTAAAGAGAGTAATGAGGCTCTGTGTGGACAGAAGGTAAGGGGTCAGGGTGATAACTCACTAGTAGGTGAACAGGAGTTGATGCCAATAAAGCACAACTTCTTCACTGTCAATCTTGCGTGCCTTGTCTTCCCTTTCTGCCTTATGAGAGATACAGTAGATATATTACAGATAACTTTGTTGGAGAGGGGCATCAGGTGTGAACTGACAGACAGTTGTCAGAACGCATTTGGGAAGGGTATGTGGTATATCTGGGGGCTCTGATGGTCGGGCTTCCAGTTATATTACACATTGTCGCTCTAGAAAATGTACAACATTGTGTGAGAAAGATGATCCCAGGATTGGGAGAAATGCCATATTAAGATTGCCTGAGGAGACTCGAGCTACCAACATTGTCATAGTGTCATCTCAGGGGACATATGATAGAGACGTAGAAGATTATTACTGGAGTCTATGAGTGATGTCGCAATGGGACAGTGATGTCAGAGTAGACAGCAACACCAGAGACCAGTGGTATAAGATCGCCAAGGAGAGGCCCAGACTTGAGATCAGGAAACACTCATTTTTCTTTTGAGTGATAGATCTATGGAATGGTCCCCCAGACCAAGTGGTTGAAGCACCGATACTAGAAGCATTTGAGAGATGGCTGGATACACATTAGAGAGGACACCCACAATTATATGACTTCAGGGCGCCATCCACCCCCATACTTGTGCACACACAAAGTTCTTTTTTTGCCATATCGAGCTGCATCAGAGGCCCAACAGGGCCTAGATCAGCCAGAATTGGATCTGTAAGTTAATTAGGTGCATAACTTATATAAGGTGTGGATTTGTCTTAGTTCAGAAAATTGGCACCACCACTTCAGGTACAACCATTCCAGGGTCAGGGCATTTCTACAGTTCTACAAAACAGTTTAAGTTCTGTCCAAAATATGTAATCCTGGCAGTCTTCATTATCAAAACAGTCGATTATACTTATAATTAATATCAAAATAGACATATAACCATATCTAATTGCACATATCCCAAAGCTTTACACAATTTCAAATATTACAAAACACATCCACTATTTTCACGTAAGAATATGTTTAGTGATTTGATACACTAAGTGCGTATCGATGGTGGTATTGGGTGAATATTAAAATACAAACTATTTGAAAGTTACATTAATGTAAGTCATATAAGGTTGTTAGTACTTGCATACTAAGATACCTGTCTCATAACCTTGACCATCGGGAGGTATAATAGACAAGATCAGATAGAGTAGTACAAAAGAGAAGTAGTTTTCTAGAACCGCTATTTCCCATGTCCACAGCGTAGTAGATATGCCCTATTAACATTTTATCACAGAATATGAGGGTGGTCTATGTTATATCAACATTCTATTAAATCATATCTAACCTCATCTCCATTGACATAATTATGCCTTGTATGACTGAAAATGTTGAAAACGTTGAATGACCCCTTACACAGTTACCGGTCTACACATATTTCACATAAACATAAATAGGAGCAGTAATAGCCAATGTTTTTTGTTGTTGCTTTTTTAACAGATTTGTTTGACGTTTTTCTTCTTCATTTTCTATTTGCATACCTTTTATCATTGCAGCAGAAACTTAACACATGCTCTATTTCATCCAATATTATAATTTCCGATACAATATCCATTGGAAATAAATTGGTAGTGTAAATGTACAAATAAAAGCAGATATATAAAACATGTTCAACATGACATTGACAGGGCATGCGCAGATGTATGGTAGCTAATGATTGGAACTATTTTTCTCATACATCAATGTAATACTTAGCATAGAAATCACCCTCCTCCCCGCGCCAATTTTTGATAGCTTACATTGAAATTGAAAAAGTATTTAGACATTATTTTGATCATTAATCATATGATATGGGTTTTAATCGTCGAGGGGTATACCTATATGCTGTCGTCTTCTCCTGAAATGACAGAACTCTAGGTTGGATGGAATCTACATCTGGGAGGCTGATAGTAGGATTTAAACTATGCAAATGAGTATAACATCACAGCAGCATGGATATTGGCAGGCTTAGCCAGTCCATTGAAAGTGTCCATCTATTTCTACCAGAAAACCAATAAAACCTGACACCTTACCTCTTTACAAAATGATTATTGCAACGCGTATGGGGACACAATAACTTGGAAGCACTGTTATTAAAATGCCCAATTCAATTGAAGTGTTGCTCTTGTGATTTCTATGCAAAACATCACCTGTTTTGTTTCGCCAACCAGAGTTATTCCTAAGTGTGAGTCACGTGAAAGTAATGGAGCTGTTCAATGCAGCTGGGATATCCTACCCTCCCACCACGGTGCCTAAAACCCACACCATGCAATACATATTAAATGGAGGCATTTCAGTCTGTTTGTTGTTGTTTTACGTCCTAGCAACATCTAAGGTCATATCAGGACGGGTACCGACTTGTGACAGTGCGCATTCATGGCGACTTTATAGTGCTGCCCCACTGGAAGACCAGGCTGCCAGCACCATGACCTGATATCCAATTCAGTCACATTATCCTGACACTAAGCTAACCAGTCCTTGCCCTATCCTAATAATGCCGAGCGCCAGGCTACGAAGCGACAAGTATCAATTTTTAAGTCATTGGTTTGACTCGACCAGGGTTCGAACCCACGATCTACCAACATGGGAGACAGATGCTCTAACTCATTCGGCCATCCCGTCTGGTCATGTAGGCATTTAAATCTCGTCTCCAGTACTGTTAATACTAATAGCGTTGTGCCACGATTGACTGCAGGCTTTTTACACCAATGCTTCTTAGACCATATATCCATAGACTGTTCCCTTGTGGTGTGTGCCTTGATCTGTGTTCGCTTGTGACCTGCCATGTCACAGATAATGAACCTGTGTTTTGCTTAGTGGCTGTTCCCATAGGTTGGACCCATGGACCATATGGCCTTGCGCATGGCACATGTGACGTACTAACTAGGAACATATAATAGAATGAACATGTTCATTGTCTGTGTGGTGTGTCACAAGCGAACACAGAACAAGTGAACACGCAACAAAGGAGTAGTCTATGGATACACACTGCTGATGGTTCACCCAAGGGCGAATGAAATTATTTGGGGGGGGGGGGGGGGGGGGGAGGGGGATGTGAATGAAACTAGAGTGGTGAATCACAAAAAAAAAAAAAAAAATTGAGTCAAGGGTGAATAGAATTTTGTGATAGACTCAAGGACAATGGTGAATGGCACTACAACAGTTTATAAGAAGCACTGTTCTAGATAGATAAATAATTCACCCCATACTTGCAGTTCACAGGTGAACGATAACGTAGCATAAATACGGGTGAAAATAGCTGTAGTATGGAACAGGAAGTAGAATGCATGTCTCCAGTATCAAATGGGTATTTATATCGGCACAGAGTTGGTGAAATGGGAGAGAATGCAAGAAGACAAGATGGCGGCCATAGAAAGCCGTCGATTTCACCTTTAAATTCTATTAAACTATATGTTTTATTATATTTTTCAACTCAAAGGTAGCAGGAAAATATGAAGACATATAAAAAGAATAATTGTTGCTTCTTAGATTGTGAAATTAGGCTCTCATTTCATTTCCCCGCTTTTTCAACAGCTTTTATATAGGGTTGGTATTCACCCGTGTACTGCGAGTACAGGGTGAATCCTTTATCTATGCTCTAGACAACATGCACAGTGCTGGGCGTCTTCCGCCCACGACTTCGCTTGATATCGATTTGAACATCGGAGAGAAATGCTAACAAGATGTCCTCGGAGTGCACTAGGCGCCTGACGATTGCCTGGTTGGTTGACTTCTTTTGATTCCGTATGTAGCCGTTCCTTGACCGAGAAGGTCCAGCTTCTTCCGCATTTATCTGCACAATGTCGGGGACATTCTCGCTCCTCTGACTGCTGCCGCCACCAGAACCGCGACCTCCCCTTCCCAAGACGAGATCTGCGCCGGAAGGTGCGTGTGACCTTGACCCAGGCTGGTGTCTTGAGTCAGCTCTCTGGCGACGGGAGCCTCTGGGTGGAGGATTTCCTGACGGTTGTTGTTGTTGTTGTTCCCTCATCACCTGCCCATGTCGAGACCTCGCCTCACCTGAGTGCTGCTGTTGTACACCGTCTGGCTGGCATCTACCACTATCTGTAGCTGTAAGATCGGGCACAACTTCCCCCGCACCAGGCGCCCTCTTGTTCTGCCATGCTTTCAGAGATTGACACGTAGGACATTTCTCATGCTCACGCACGTAGCTGTCAATGCATTGATAGTGAAAGTAATGGCCACATTTTCGTAAGTACCCTACGACAATATCCATCACCTGTCGGTCGGCTTGGAACTTATTTGTGCAGATCGCACAGTGTTTGGTTGACGACCTTGTCGGGACCCTGATCTTACTGACGTCACTTGACGTTCCCGGGAGAGGAGGGGCAGCGGCAGTGGCACGTTGTGGCTGGTTCATCTCAGATTGATGACTGTCTTCTTGCAGGGCAACCACGCCTTTCCTACTAAACATGGTGTTTGTAACAATAGGCCTGCTCTTCACGGAGTTCTCAGAAACCCTACTGACCATCTCACTTATGGTGTTGACTGTCGAGAGTTGATCTGCGCTTCTCTCTAGTGCATATCTTACATCGTCATAGTGCAAAGTCTTTATCGTACTCTTATTGACTTGCACATTGGTGCGGCACAATGGACAAGTGTTGTTTCTCTGGATCCAGTCCCACACACAATTAAAGTGAAAATAATGCCCACATTTTCGGATGATTCCTAGTAAGTCCTCAGTTGCTTTGCCATCGCATTCGTTAATCTCGGTGTCTTCTCTGCGAATTTCTTTGGTCTTTTTGAATGACTCGAGGCAGACAACACATTCCTTAGTACGATCTCGTTTCTTTAAGTGCATCAGCAGGGTACCCTTAAGCATCGTTCTAAACGAAATGAAAGAAAAGGAGTAAGCGCTTTATCACACAGTCATTACAAAAAAAAATTATTATTATTTTTAATGTATTGCAATATTATTCAGGGGAAATGTTATATATATATAATAGTAATATATAATGTATATATAATATATGCGGGGGTGGCAGGATGAGTATGGTGCCCGCTTCCTGCGTCAGAATCTTATGGTTTCAATCCCAGGCTGAGTCAAACCAAAGACTTCCATACTTGACTCTTAATTGTCACTACCTTGCCTGACACTCAGCATTGATAGGAGAAGGCAATGCATGGTTGGCTCAGTGTCGGGATAATTAGTAATATCATTATGTATCCCATCAGCTGCTGTGCGCACTTATGGCGACTTTATAGTGCTGCCCCACTGGGAGAACAAGCCGCCGGCACAATGACCACATATTGCATTCCGTCACCTATCCTGATACTAAACCAAACCAGTCCTTACTCTGTTCTATTATTGTCTAGCACTATGATAGGTCTCGACAAGTATCAAATTTGCAAGGCATCGATTTGACTGAGTCGGGGTTCAAACTCACGATCCTCCGCAGAGGAAACCATTCAGCGCTCTTAAGCCCCAGTCACACATGGCCGGACGAGCCCCGCATTTTTGAGCCGGATCACCCACGGACCAACGGCCCGGACTGTCCCGGACCGCCACGGATAAAATCACTGTTTTCATCGATTTTTGCCTCGCAGTCACACTTTCCCGGATGAGCCCCGGACCAAAGACCGGATCGCCCCGTACCACCCCCGGACGAGCCCGGACCACCCCCGGACTGCCCCGGACTATTCCGGACCTCCCTCCGACCACCCCCGGCTGTCTGGGAGTGGTCCGTGGCTAGGCCGGGGGTAGTCCGGGACAGTCCGGGGATGGTCCGGGTCAAACCATGGCTCAAAATGACCCCGGACCACCCCCGGTCCACCCCGGACCACCCTCGGAATAGTCGGATCACCCCCGGACCAAGCCGGATTGAGCCCGGATCGCAAAATCCCCCGGACCGCCCCGGATGTTTTAAACATTTTAAAACATCCGGGGCCGAGGCCGGACGAGCCACGGATCGGGGGGTGTCGGCACGGATGAGCCATGGACGAGCCACGGATCATCCCGGATCACCCCAGACCACCCCGGATGGCGGTCCGGGGCTCATCCGGCCTCTGATCCGGGTATGTGTGACCTAGGCTTTACCAATTCGGTCATGCCGCCTATGCCGCCAGCGCTGTATCCCAGCATAGACATTTAGTTGTTTGCTACAACTAAACCTCCAATAAGCTAGGAAGTAACCCCCCCCCCCCCCCAATAAGGTAAATACATACACTCTAGTATCCCTGCTAATACCCCGATCACACCACTACGTTCTTGAAAATGTTGATGAACAGGCTCAAACTGTGTGCGAACGGAATGGACGTAGTAGCAACTTTTTACAGTCTGTTTACAAATGGAATGGATGGGCTAGAACAGAATGGTGCTCCAGAACTATTAGCATGCCCGCTTGCAGCCACGTTCTACCCCGACCACAGCCCGTTTTAGAATGGGGTCGGATGGTTTGAAAACTAGTTTGGTCTGATGGGGGTGTAAACCACTTACTTGCCACCTTCATGAATGTAGTCCTTGAGGGCGCTCTCTCTCATGTTCATGCGCCGTTTGACTTCGACTTCACTGGCACGACTGCTGGATTGACTGTGGAGAATGACTGGCGCTTTCAGACCCTGATCGATAAACATAGCGATAGCTCTTAAAGGTACAGTAACACGATCAACACAACTTTATATATACACAATTATTATGATCAAATAGGCCTAGTGATAATTTGTATAGCTTGAAATAACATATTCTTGAAATATTTAGGGCCCAACCATGGTCTGAGGGTCTCAGGGATTAAGCTGTGGCTATTAGTGCCATTCAGCCCAATAATTGTCCTTAGTGATATATTACAAAATTGGAAAATAGTGCCAACCCTACTCTCTTTTAAAGTACATTTGAAGGTTTTTGAGTATGTATTATGACCTATTAAAGTCCACACTTTTCTTCCCTCTGTGATGTCACAGAACTATTAATATTAATAATAATAGCCATGGAGGCATCAGAGTCAAACAGTGTTGGGCAGACCAATCCTGAACAACTAGCTTCAAACTCAAATAGCCTATTCTAAGTGTGATCTTTCAATAAAAATACATAGAATATTCATGTAAAGAATACATGGTAAAATCATATGATCAAATCTTTAAATATAACTTACAACTTGAACAACACAAAGGAAGAATATCAATCTTGCATAAACCTACGTCAATTTAATCGCACTCTGTAAGTTGCCTTAAATGTACTCTTCTTTTTATCAAATATTTGTGTAAATAACTCTAAATGTCCACAGCTTAAAGACCAGTGCTTAGATGCTTATCAAAATATTATTCAGGAGAATGGTTGTTTTCTACAATAGTGCACCTTCATTAGAGTGACTCAGGTTGGTGTGCCAACTACAACAACAGTTACTTATCTTTGGCAAAGTCAGAATGTACCATTAGTGGGTGTGGGGTCACTAAGGCCCCAGTCACACGACAGCTAGCCTTTGCTTGCCACCAAAAGCCAGCGACCTTGTGTCGCAATAAGGTTTTTAGTGCAACAGCTGCAACCTCCTTGTGAACAAAATGGCCGGCGACCCATCACCCACCTCTTGCAAGGTGGTCGCAAGTATAGTGTTAACGGGGGGGGGGGGGGGGGGGGGGGGTGTAAAGAAAGACCTATGTAGGCAGTGAGACTGAGAGTAATACCCCAGTCACACGAGGCCTGCGTTCGCTAACGATCGATTTGCGACGTCAAAACTTCCTCCTTGCGCCCTCCCTACGCCCTGATTGAGTGCTGTCGCCGTGAGGATGCCAACCTCCGGCGTCCATTTCGGGAATTTTGGACGCAAGGAGGTTGCTGCTGCTGCACGTGCAACCTCCTTGCGCACTGTTCCGGCGGCGCCATTCAAAATGGTTGGTGCCCTGGCGCTGCCCTGGCGCCGCCCTGGCGCCGCCCTGGCGCCACCCTGGGGCGCCGCCCTGGCGCCGACATGGCGCCGACATGGCGCCGATCTGGCGCCAATCTGGCGCCGATCTGGTGGTGCCAACACATGCGATGCTGCAGTCACCATGTGGTTGGCGCCAGGGCACCGCCCTTGCCCCAACACGCTGCGCCCTGGCGCCGACCCTGCGCTGACCCAGCATCACCCTGCTACTGACCCAGCGGCGCCCTTACGGCGCCCTTGTGGTGCCCTTGCGGCCCCTCGCGGCGCCCTCCCGGCGCCCTCGCACCGACATGGCGCCGACATAGCGCCGACATGGCGCCGACATGGCGCCGACATGGCGCCTACAAGGTATTTGAATCATTGTATCCAATGGTACGCTGGGTGGTTGGCGTTCTTGTGGGCGTAGGGAGGTTGGCGGCGAACGCTGTCTCTCGTGTGACTGGGGTATACTACCCCAGTCACACGAGGCCTGCGTTCGCTAACGATCGATTTGCGACGTCAAAACTTCCTCCTTGCGCCCTCCCTACGCCCTGATTGAGTGCTGTCGCCGTGAGGATGCCAACCTCCCGGCGTCCATTTCGGGAATTTTGGACGCAAGGAGGTTGCTGCTGCTGCACGTGCAACCTCCTTGCGCACTGTTCCGGCGGCGCCATTCAAAATGGTTGGTGCCCTGGCGCTGCCCTGGCGCCGCCCTGGCGCCGCCCTGGCGCCACCCTGGGGCGCCGCCCTGGCGCCGACATGGCGCCAATCTGGCGCCGATCTGGTGGCGCCAACACATGCGATGCTGCAGTCACCATGTGGTTGGCGCCAGGGCACCGCCCTTGCCCCAACACGCTGCGCCCTGGCGCCGACCCTGCGCTGACCCAGCATCACCCTGCTACTAACCCAGCGGCGCCCTTACGGCGCCCTTGTGGTGCGCTTGCGGCCCCTCGCGGCGCCCTCGTGGCGCCCTCCCGGCGCCCTCGCACCGACATGGCGCCGACATGGCGCCTACAAGGTATTTGAATCAATGTATCCAATGGTACGCTGGGTGGTTGGCGTTCTTGTGGGCGTAGGGAGGTTGGCGGCGAACGCTGTCTCTCGTGTGACTGGGGTATAACTATCACACAAAGATGGGTTGTACACACCGTTCCTTCAGGAAATAGTGTAATCATTTTCCACACGGTGGCGCCACCTAATATCAAGTGTGTATAATATATAAACACCGTTGGTTTACGGTTTGGGCATATTATTTATAGTGTACCTCAAATATTCTTTTGTGATGTAGAATATATCTGAACAGTTCTAACTTTTACTCCAATGCTAAATTATCACGGAAGAGTACATATGACATATGAATATGATTTTTTAATCTACAAATAGCCTAAAGTTGCAATAACAACACAATGGCAGGTTACATATGACATTAGATCAAATAGTCACCCCTACCCAGAGTAGAATTGAATGAAAACTACTGAGTATGTCTTAATGCGAGCAAAAACTGTTTCAAATAGGAATCAACTGTGGAAGTAGTCCACTGTTTTATCTATATAGACACAGAGTTGGTGAAATGGAAGAGAATGCAAAAAGACAAGATGACGACCACAGCATGCTCTCGATTTCAAAGTCTCTTAAATCACATGTTTTATTATATTTTTCAAATCAAGCGTAGCAGGTAAATATGAAGAGGTATGTGAGAAATATATTTTGCTTCTTTAATTGGGAATTTATGTGCTCACTTTCTTTACCCAGCCTTCCGACATTTTTCTAAGTGGGTTGTTCAGCAGTAACTAATACGACATGGATAGGGCAAGGACTGGTTCACTCAGTGTCAGGATAATGTGACTGAGTGGGATATCAGGTCATGATACCGGCGGCCTGATCCTTGCTTTATCCTAATAATGGCGAGCGCCTGACTAGGAAGCGATAAGTATCAATTTTTAAGTCATTGGTTTGTTTTGACAGGATTCGAACCCATGGGTTCGAATCCTACGATCTACCAAAACTGGAGACGGACGCTCAACTCATTCCGCTGTGTAGAACTTACAGCGTCATCAAAGGCCAGTTGCTCTCATACCAATTGCCATGTCTATGTGGTTTGGGAGGTTAAAAATTCCTTGGGTTGGTAAAAGTGTAGGCTTGGGCTTTCTATCGACCAACTGTCTAATGGTGAAAACAAATCTAGTCAGACTTATCCATGATAGGCAGTATAAATCTTCTAGAAAAATTCGGCCATCCCATCTGGTCGGGTCACTGAGAAGTTACTTACTTTGAGTATGTCCGTCAGTAAGATGTAATTGACACCAATGTCGATGATGATGCTGCTGAGTACGGCGGCGCCCGTGGCTCCGAGCACGGCGCCCCGACCAACATCCTTGGAATAGATGGAAGCGGTGAACACCAGACTCCCGCTCCAGATGAACGCGATCTCAGGTAGGAACCGGTACACCATGCCTGTAGCGGTGACATTTGTTAAACATTTTTGTACATTGACATTATTATTCACAATTTCCATACACAGTACGCAAACACAAATTAACCTGTTGACAATAATATAAATGGTAGGAGCCAGTGTAACTTCCCACTGAACCCTCTTTATAAACAAATTATATGTAATGCAACATCATGACCCCTAAGCTGATTGACATACAGATAATCTACAGACTGCTCTTTGATTAAACAAACACAGGTTGGACAAATATATGGGGAGGATGGTTGATTGATTGATTGATGATCAGCCTCAAAGTTCCATATTCACGGCGAATAGTTTGTATAATTTATTCTGTAACTTTGGCTTCACAAAATGTGTTCTTTTAGAAAGATTTATTTAGCAAATGTGTCCATCACATTTTAATGTTTGCATAGAAACATGTTTGTATGCAATTTTGAAATGGCTCAATAATAAAGAGAAGAAGCAAAATAGCAAAACGTGGAGTACCCAAATAGTGACACCTCGCCGGATTGAGGAAACGGAAAGAAACCAAACAAAGTCTGTTGATGTCCGGTTTGTGTCCGTTGATATCCGGCCCAATACGTTACAAGTTTTGAAAATGCACAAAACTTGGAACGGATGCCACCGGATTGACGTCTACCGTTCTTGTCCGGCTTGAGTCTGTTTAGTCCGCTTACCGTCTGTTGGCTATCCATTCATGTCCGTTCGTCCAGTGGCCTTTGACCCAATATCGCAACATTTTAATACATTTTGATACTTATCACGCCCAAACACCACTGGACTAGAAAATTCTGTCCGTTGCTTAATCCGGCGAGGTGTGACAGGGGTTTTAATGTTTGTGTATTTTGTATGCTGGTATACAAAAATGTAATTTTGTATTCCAACAAAATTTGGAAAGCACCCATTTAAAAGAAAAGAAAAGTACATAATTTGTTCCAACTGGAGTACCCAAATAGAACATTTGGGGTAAGCAGGTCTGCTCTTGGGTTAGAACCCAATACAATGCATTTCAGTGGGATCAGTTTATAGGGTATTTTCACCACCGACCTGCCATATTAACAGGAGTGGTTAGAACTAATGTATCGGGTAGCAGCTAACTATGCATCGTGCTTCATAGAAAAGGTCTTGTAGAGGATTTCTACCACCAACCTACCCTCTGACAACAGTGATAATTACTGAACCATGTCGGCACTAGGGATGCTGGCGCCCCGCGCAAACTGAACTTTGGCATCCTTACAAGTATATATCTTTTTTAAATGGGGGAAAAACTGCAAATGCATGAAAAAAGAAGTTATTACAATATACAAGGTAAAGAAAACAGTTCAAACACAGCATCAATGTTTCAAATCCTCTCATTAATAACTAGGATGGTCTAGAATTTCTAGAAATTATATCTGGCACCCCGTAGAAGGTGGCACCCTGGGAGACCGCCCGAGCTGCTAGTACCTTCAGTCGCCACTGCTACTGTATTGTGTAGAAGCGCACTGTGCATTCTTCATAGAAAAGATCTCTTCCGATGCGAGATTTAAAGGGACCAGCTATAGCTCGCTGGGACACTGCGCGTACTCCGACAAATGCTCTCCAAGCACAACTTTGTTTAGTTTTTATGTTTAAATGAACCAAGTATGTGTGGGGAGAGTAGGGGACCAGGGAGATGCTAGTCTGAACTGCAAAGGCAGTTTGTTGTGTCCAAAATGGCCGCCCCCATAGGCGGCGGCCATTTGCAATGGAAAAGCTGCGCTGTGATTGGCTGAAATTGCGGTGCTCGCCGGCAACAGGATCAGAAGCATTTGCTGGCAGCTGTTGTTTTAAAAATGGCTGGGTGAGTGGAGATAAGGGAGAGTAAAACTGGGGTATTTTCAATCTTCTTTAGAGTAGTTCAATCAGGAAATATATTTGTGTAATGTAAAATATATGTTAGTACAATTACAATGCATAATTCAATGAGAAACAGAAAAAATGAAAAACGTTTTTTTTTGTTGATGAATGTAAAAAGTGTTCTGCTGTGGATGGGGTTTGAACCCACACCACCAAACAACTTCAGATTACAAGTTCAACACTCTAACCACTAGGCCACAGAGACCCCACATAATTAGTAGTCTCACTTCAGGGTATTTGTGTATAGGACATCACATATAAAAGGTTTGTACGTACATACGTACGTACGTACGTACGTATGTACACACGTACGTACGTACGCACGCATATATTTACATGTATTTACGCATGTATGTATGTATACAGACATACGTATGTATGTACATACATACGTATGTACATACATACATATGTACGTACGTATGTACGTACATATGTATGTACATATGCACATATGTATGTACGTATGTATGTACATATGTATGTATGTATGTATGTACATGTGTATGCATGCATGTATGTATGTACATATGTACGTACATACGTATGTATGTACGTACATATGTATGTGCGTACATACGTACGTACGTTTTTTTTTGTGTTGTTTTACATCCTAGCAACATCTAAGGTCATATCAGGACAGGTACCGACTTGTGACAGTGCGCGTGCATGGCAACTCTATAGTGCTGCCCCACTGGAATACCATGCCACCAGTACCATGACCTGATATCCCACTCAGTCACATTATCATGACACTGAGCCAACCAGTCCTTGTCCTATCCTAATAATGCCGAGCGCCAGACTAGGAAGCAACAAGTATCAATTTTAAAGTCATTGGTTTGACTCGACCAGGATTCGAGTTAGAGCATCCGTCTCCCGTGTTGTTAGATCGTGGGGTTGTGAGTTTGAATCCTGGTCGAGTCAAACCAATGACTTTAAAATTGATACTTGTTGCTTCCTAGTCTGGCGCTTGGCATTATTAGGATAGGACAAGGACTGGTTGGCTCAGTGTCAGGACAATGTGACTGAGTGGGATATCAGGTCATGGTGCTGGTGGCCTGGTATTCCAGTGGGGCATGATAAAGTTGCCATTAGTGCGCACTGTCACAAGTCGGTACCTGTCCTGATATGACCTTAGATGGTGCTAGCATGTAAAACAACAACAAACAAAACAAACACATACACACACGTTTTATATGTGATGTCCTCTACACAAATAGCCTGAACTGAGGGTAGTAATTATGTGTGGTCTCTGTGGCCTAGTGGTTAGAGTGTAGGACTTGTGATTAGAAGTTGTTTGGTTGTGTGGGTTCAAACCCCCTCCACTGCAGGACTTTTTTTTATATTCAACAACAAAAAAACTTTTTCATCTATATCTGTTTCTCATTGAATTATGCAATGTGATTGTACTAACATATATTTCACATTACACAAATATATTTCCTCACGGTTAGGGTTCTGGATTTCTATTAATTTTGAATAAAACTAACGTTTCGCACTACGCGTTCCAGCAAACTCAATGCCAATTACCCTCATCTAGGTCACTCTCCTGTACACCACCAAGTGGAAAGGTTCAGTACTAAGCATGCACCACCCCTGTGGCACACATCTGAACTATTTCCGAGTTCGTTTGTTTTCCACGCGGCGGATAGCTGGCCGCTTTAATTGACAGGGCATGCATGAACTTCATTGATACTGTCATGGGGGTGATGAAAATGGGAAATATTGCGCTAGAGTGGGCATCGAACCCACATCTCTTGCATTCGGAGCCAATGTGCTAACCATTACACCACTTAGGCTCCCTGATGTCACCATCTTACCCACTCTTCCCTGTCTATGCGGCCCCTTGCCTGAGAGGTCAGTGCACAGTACTACAATAAAACCTCTCTAAATCGACCGACCATGAAACCGATATTAATTAATGGTCCATTTAGGGAAGTGGTCGGTGTAGGCAGTTTTTTTAATCGTTAAAATGGTATTGTATGGGCGATCGTTTGGGACCCAAATAAAGCGATCGATATAGGGAAGTGGTTGATCTGTGGAGATGGTTGGTTACAGAGATTTTACTGTATATGATTACTCACTGCTGTCAGCCGTCGTCCAGAGCAGCGCAAACTGGGAGACAATGAGAAGAATCATAACCGGCAAGAGAGAAGTCGTCCACGACCTCCAGTAGATTGTGCAAGGGAAGGACTTGGACGACCAGACGTCGATGTTTTGGTCGAGCGGTGGCGCGCTGCAAAAGGTCACATTCAAATACACTAGGAGCCACATGGCACAGAAGCAGAGCAGCAGCACCATCAGTTGGAAGCGCGTCATGATCGACTTGCAGCCCTTCACGCCTGCGCGGTAGCACATGTTCGGCAGCATGAAGAAGAGGATGAAGACCAGAGCAGCGACAGCCTCAATGTACATCGGGATGAAGACGGTGGAGAAGGGCAGCTGCTTGCCGAGCCACACGATCCACATGAGTTTGGAGATGAAGCCTAGCGGGAAGCCGTAGAGCAGCGAGTACATGGTCAATATGTAGGTGGCGGTCCTTGTTGAGCTCCTAGCTGTGGCCGTGTGTCTCAGGTACACCAAGTTCAACACATGCAGGCCTTGCACCAAATCGAAGATGCACCACAGCGACAGCAGCACCACCAGGCCCAGATAGCCGAGGATGTGCAGCAGGATGGCTATCTCTATGCATATTCGGAGGAACTCAAGTGGAAGTGGTCGGTGTCGCCAGAAGCTTATGTTGAAAAACCGCGAAAATGGTGTCCGTGCTTCCGGTCGTCGGAGAAGCTGAGTGTCGTAATTCAAGTTCCTCCTGCCGAAGTTTACTATGGCCCAAAGAGATTTCCTGCAAGGATTAACAAAAGTGACACAGGTTTGTGACCGAGTCGCTTCATCGTCCACTTAAAGCTGGATAGTCCGATGAAAAGTATCACATTTTACAAACCAAAACAAATATCAAGGTTTGTTTGTTGTTGTTTTACATCCTAGCGACATCTAAGGTAATATTAAGACAGGTACCGAATTATGACAGTGCACACTCATGGTGACTTAAATATATGGAGAATAGGTCATCGACACCCTGACCCGATATTCCACACAGTCATATTATCCGGATACAGTATAACCCCGTTAAACCAAGCTCGGTTAAACCAAATGATCGGTTAATCCAAACTTGTTTCGTCGGCCCAGCAAAATACTACCATTTATCATATAAAAAAGTGTGGTTAAACCAAAGTCGGTTACTCCAAACAAAATTGTCGGACCCCAGGCCACCCCGGTATGGTTAAACCAAACTTTCATGTGGTTATAAGGTCCTCTGAGACCCCACTGACTTCTTTATATGATAAATGGTAGTATTTTGCCGGGAAGCCAACAAAAGTTAGGATTAACCGATCATTTGGTTTAACCGAGCTTGGTTTAACAGGGTGGCATACTGTATATACATAAAAAAAAAAAAAAATCAAAGTGTCCACATACATTGTATAATACATGCTTACTCAAAGTCAAAGCCAAAGCTAGGTTAAACCAATGATCGGTTAATCCAAACAAATTTCTAGGGTCCCTTCAAGTTTGGTTTAACGGGGTTATACTGTACTGTGCTGACCAGTCCTTTCTCTATCCTAAAATGCAGAGTGCCAGGCTAGGTAGTGAGAAGTATCAATTTTGTAAGTCATCGGTTTGACTTGGCTGGGACTCGAACCTCCGACCTTCTGCACGAGAAGCCTGCGCTCTACCGATTCGGCTACTACGTCCGGCAAGTATCTAGGTGTGATTCTACATATCTAACGTGGATATTGGTGAATTTATTAAGAATGTGCCACTGCATAGAAGGGAATATTGAAGTCAATTTTAATAGAACTTGTTAATGCTGAGACCGGGCGCGATGGCCGAATTGGTAGAGCACAGGCCTCGCGTGCGGAAGATCGCGAGTTTGCAAGTTCGGTTCCCGGTCGAGTCAAACCAATGACTTAAAAATTGATACTTGTCACTTCCTAGCCTGGTGCTCGGCATTATTAGGATAGTGCAAGGGCTGGTTAGCTCGGTGTCAGGATAATGTGACTGAGTGGGATATCAGGTCATGGTGCTGGTGGCCTGATTTCCCAGTGGGGCAGCACTATGAAATCGCCATGAGTGCGTACTGTCACAAGTCGATACCCATCCTGTTGCTAGGATGTAAAACAACAATAGACAGACATGTTACTGCTGAAGCTTATGGTGTCTATGTATGGTGAAGCTTATGGTTTTGATGTGCACGCTGAAATTAATTTGGCATGTTTACACTTCAAATATCCCGGAAGATAACCATTTAAAATGCGCCACCCAGCTGCTGATGCCTCCCCGTACACCAAACCACTTGATTTTTATGACGATGATAATATCAATATAGATTATATATAGATGGTATCTACTTATTCCTTTATATTTTGTATAAGGGATATGCTTTTGTAAATATATTTATCCCAAACAAAGGTTCATATTTATATAAGTAATTTAAAGTAGATATAATTACCTGCATACAGCACTTATGAATATGACTAGGATGGGCAGTGCAGCCTCGATTATGTAAACTGAAATAGAATTGAAATATATTGAATGACGTGCCATATTTGCTACATGAGTTTTGTCCATTAGAAATTAGTTAATCACATCAACTTCTTTCAGACGCTTCTAACATAAAAAGCTCTAAGAGCTCGTGGTTTCTATTGCATTTAGGTGTTTTCCTTGGATTTTAAAAGTTTATGTTTTATTGTAATCATCAATTTATAGTGTTTCCCCAATAAAATACCATGGCTCGATATCCGACTCATTCAACATATTAGGCTTGGTTGGTTCATTGTCAGAATAATGTGACCACTGAGTACCGGTGGTATTCCAGCGGTGCAGCATTGTGTGGAAGATCACGCTGCCATTAGTAAATAACCATCCTGATATGGTCTAAAATCGTCATTGGACGTAAAACCCCAATTCAATCAAATAATTTCTCATCAGCCCACTTCTAAAATCAATTGTACTCATAAGATACGACCTACTTTTATATTGCAACAATAAACAAGGATATGAAATATCAAATCCGATGAAATATCAAATTTTCAAAACCAAACCAATTATCTAGATTTGATTTGACATATCTAACTTAGATACTGATGCACTTATTAAGCATTCGTTTCTGCATAGAACGCAACACTGAGTCAATTTAACAGAACCTGTTACTGCAGAAGAATATGGTGTTTGAATTTTGGCAAGATTGCCAAAACTAATTTTCCATGTTTGCACTCAAAGTATATCTCAAAAGTTAAAATAAAAGTAACTTTGAACTAATATAAAGTAGGTACTAGTGATCGATCTAATATACTTATCTCAGAAAAAAAGACAGAAATTCAAAACCATCGGACTATGTAACTTTAAATGGACCCAGTATAGGCCACTGAAACTGGAACGGTACTCTGACAAATGCTCTCCAAGCACACCTTTTCAGTTTGTGTAATTGAATAATGTGGAGGGAGAGTGTCACAGTGGCTAGTGTACAAATGCAACCTAAGGGGGTTCCCCGGTCTATGGGGAACCATATTTGGTCATTGGGGGCGTAATCGATTAATCGACTCTGGTCACCCGAGCCACTTTTTGGCGCATGCGCACATCCTACAGACTCGGGTCGAATAATCGAATAGGATTCTCCGCGCTCGGGTGGACACTTTAGTATTATTTTTTTAATAATCGATAAAACTACAGCAAAATAGGATTTAAAGTATTTTATGATGGCCTAGTTTATCTATATTTCCATTTCATTAATCTAAGTTATTCTTTAAAAAAAACATGTATGACTGGTACTGGTGGCTGTTATCCTGCAGGATGGTACCAGCACAAATGTGACGTCATCGCTCATAGTCAACCCCAGCTAGGAGGTGGGTTACTTGGGTCGGATCGTTTTGCACACGGCACGTGTATTTGTCGACTCTACTCGCAGTGTTCGATTTGAAATTCTGACGACTCGGGTGGCCCTAGTCGCTCGGGTCGTGTTAATCGATTACGGCCGTGGGGAACCATACTATTGCGATGAGGTAATCCCACCCATGACGTCATTCATATATTACATTCGAAGTTTGTTTGTCATCTCAGTAGGTTATGCCGGGCGACTTTAAAATGATCATTCGTACCTGTCCAGAAGGTAGTGGTTACGACGTCTATTGATGGCTTCATAGTCGACCAATTGCCCGTCATCTTGGCAATTGTGGATCTGTGCACTGGAGGGACAGCATCATCAGCAAATTCATCATTAGGTATTGGAATTAAAAAAATAAAATTATTCAACGAAGATAACACGCGAAATGGTAATTATATTTCTGTGTTTCACAACTATCATATTATATTTTTATGCATATCCATATCTCCCGGTTATATAGATCAAAACAAATAAATTGTGTAAAGAATTATCACAAACTGCAAATCGTTCCACTTTCCGCGGAATCATTCCGATTTTCAGGCTCTGGTTGTGCTCACGATCATTCCATGAGAACGCCGATTTTTCGTTAAAATTCTGAATATAGCTAATATTGTTGATCCAGTCGTATTACACTGGTGGTCTTTAAACATGGAAGTTGTGCATATTACAATTTATTTCATGGAGTTCTATATCTTCAGTTTACAAATTGGTTATTAATTTTTTGTTTTTTTTGTTCAAGTGTTTTTATTCCTCTGAATAACATGTTGTCAGTGCTAATGCACTGGTCTTCCAGCCCTATTGACCATTGCCACTATGCAGCAAAGAAATCTACAACAATATAGATAGACAATTACAGGGAAATAAGCAAAACATCGGTACATGAATGACAGGTAAAGAACAAGATAAGAGATAAAAGAAATATATACGGGGAGGTAACTATGTTAGACTAGTATGGTAAGCATTAGTAGGGGGTGGGGCATAACTGATTATCTTTCTAGTCGTGACATACTAGTTGAAAGAGTGATGGTTGGATGTAAGGTGGGCCTTTGTGATTGAACTGGTGTTCATGGTAATCTCAGGTGGAGCCTATTGAGTTAGTAAGGTTAATATTGATTAATCATGTACCTCAGTAGGATCCAACTAGAATCATTTCCAGGCTCATTCCGCTGTAGATGGGTTTTTTGGTCTAGTTGGCTGTTACTGGTTGAGTTTACAGTGTATGTTTGTACAAATGATTAATTGTCCTTGACAGATATAGTTTATTTGATTAGAAATAAAGACCTGCAGACATAGAATATGAGACACCAAACTATTGTTTATACTCCAGAAACAAGAGCATCAGAATTAGTGTTAATTTTGTGAGGGGATGTGATGTGATCCTGTTCATGGGTAGGAATTGAGGTAATACTCTATATCAACAACCCGCTCTGACTCTCACCCTAGCTAGATGTGTGTAGTATGTATGTACACATAATATAAATCTACAGCTTATTTCTGAACAGCTATAGGCACACATTCCACAACACACTGGAAAGCTAATGCCCCTGTCACACTACGGCATATGGCGTAAGCGTATGCCGGCGTATGCGGTTTTCGACCCATAAGCCATCATATGCTACGCATACGTTATGCTACGCATACGCTATGCATAGGTTGGGCATACGCTGTATATACTCGTCATATGCCGTCTTACGCGCGTTCGTCCAAATATTTTTGTGCATGCTCAAAATTGGCAGCGTATGGCAGCGTATGGCTCATACACTGCTCATACGCTAGACGTATGCTATGGATACACCGGCATAGGTTATGCATAGGTTAGGGGTACGCTGGCATAGGTTAGGTGTACATTGTACCGACACCCTCCGGGTGTCTCTGGTGTACTCACAACGTTCTGTAATGGGGCTGTCACACTACGGTGTATGGCGTTAGCGTATGCCAGCATATGCGGTTTTTAACCCATACGCCATCATACGCTACGCATAGGTTAGGCATAGGTTGGGCATACGCCGTATACGCTCGTCATATGCCGTCTTTATGGCCGTCCATCCAAAAATCTTTGTGCGTGCTAAAAAGTTTCAGCGTATGGCAGTGTATGGCTCATACGCTGCTCATAGGCTAGACGTATGCTATGCATATGCCGGCATAGGTTATGCATAGGTTAGGGGTACGTCGGCATAGGTTACTCATATGCTGGTCCTGTCACCTCCAACCGTCAAAATATGTCCCAATACGCCGAGTATATGTCGTCATATGCTTTGAATACACCGCCATAGGCTAGGGGTAGGTTACGTATAGGTTACGCATAGGTTACGCATACACTCCAAAAGATACCGCAGTGCACAAAGGTCACCATACGTCGTGCCACAACGTTTTTCAAAATTTTGCGGGAGGTTTTACATACGCCGCCGCCATACGCCATAATGTGACAGGGGCATAAAGCAGCTCACTCCGCTCTTTGATATGAACAGGGATACTGACTGAATGGAGGGTTTGTAACCACTTGGGTGGGTTACGTTACTGGCCGTAAGCCTGTGGCATTTGGTATTGGCACTGATAAATCAACATGAGTCCGGTTGCTGAAGGGTTGGAGAGGCAGGAAGGGAAAAGGACAGGATCCGCAGTCAAAGAGCACAGAGCATCAGTGAAAAAGGAAAAGGGCCCCCACCCAAGCAAACAACTCCTTTGACCAGGAGAAGTAAGCCTGGGACAGAAAAAAGGAATGAGGAGGATTGAGGAAAGAGAAATGAGGAGAGTTTAGTCAAAGAGCCACGCCTCCTTTCTCTGTTACGGCAGAAGCCTATGGTGTAATAACTTTGGCATGCTTCCTAAGACTGAATTTACATGTTTGCACTTCAAATATCTCAAAACTTAGCCATTGAAAATAAAAGTTACCTCAAACTAAAGTAAAGTAGATAATAATGATCAATCTAACATATTTATCTCCGAAAAATGTCCGAAACTCAACACCGTCGGATTATGCAACTCGAAAGCTGTGATAATTTCAACACACATAAAGAATTATGGGGGCTACTTTAGCGTGCTGTCTACCGGGACTTTAAATATACCCCAGTCACACTACTGCTTGCGACCACTTTGCGACCATAAAAAAGGGTTGGTCGCAAAGATGTTGCAAAGTAGCCCTCAGTGGTCGCAAGGCGGTTGCAGCTACTACACTAAAAAAAACAATTGTGACCAAACTGGTTGGCCAGAGGTCAGCGACTGTTGCTTTGGTCGCAAGGAGGTCGCCGGTGTCTGTGAGTTCTATGGTCAAAAGTGGTCGGAAAGTGGTTGCAAGAAGTCGTAAGCCATATTGATGTATAAACGTGCGAGTGATGACAAATACATAGATCGCACAACCAGGGTAACGAGAAGGGGGACATCGACTCTGCTCTGGGTGCCCAACCCTAATACAAATAAGCTAATCAGAGCTCCGATCTACAAAGGAAGTGTCATGTGGAATGAGGTCCCAACCAAAACCAGAGAAGCGGGTTTGATCCTTGCCTTTAAAAATGCATACAGAGCTCACCTGGTTATTCAGGCCCAAAACCTGGCACTGCAAATATATAATATGACCTGCTGAATGACCCATTGACTTCACCCTCTCTCATGCCTGCTCTCTTCCTGCGTGTCTGCCCCCCCTGCCCATGGACCCCTCCCTCCCCCCCATCCACATTTGACAAACAACTATTATAACTCAATGACTCGAGACCCACTACTCCTACTTTAGACCCATTACCACCACTGAATAACTACATCTTCAACCAGCAATGCACACAATATAAACAACTGTACATGCACAACATGGCACTATTTAAAGACTAACCGTTATTAAAACCAAATCTAACTGATATACAAACACAACATATCATTTAACCACTAGTGTACATTACTGCACACTCTATCTTGATGCATATACCTTGCACTATGTTGAGTACCTATGCTGTACACTATGCAGCATAGGCTGCTCCCCCACTTTCTTTTATGTTCAGAATGGGTTGTGCTGTACACAATGCAACACATTCCACTTCCACTATGTACAGATGAAATGCGACCACTCCAACGGCTGGAAGACCAGTGCCCCGGCGCTGACAAAATATGTATTCAGATGAATAAAAAATATTTACCAAAAATGTGACTGGGGCTTGAAATAGACAGGTCAAGTCAGGTCAGATGGGGTCTTCTATGACCCCTATTTAGCTAACCTTTTAGGGTTAGGGGTATGGTTGAATGTAGATAAAAGATTCACCCCGTACAGGGGTGAACGACAATGTAGTCTAAATACGGGCGAAATAGCTTTAGTATGGAATAGGAAGTAGAATGCCTAGCACCAGTGTCAAATGGTTACTTATATCAGTACAGAGTTGGTGAAATGGGAGAGAATACAAAAAGATAAGATGGCGGCCAGAGAATGCCGTCGATTTCACTTCTAAATTGCATTAAAGTATATGTTTTATTATATTTTCCAATTCAAAAGTAGGGGGTAAATATGAAGACGTACATAAAGAATATATTGTGCTTCTTAAATTAAGAATTTACCAGCTCAGTTAATTTCCCCAGCATGTCGAAATTCTTCGCCAGCTTTTCTAATGGGTTGGTTTTTACCCCTATACTGGAAGTATGGGGTGAATCTTTTATCTAGGTTGAATGAAGTCCTGTAGACCGCGCGCTAAAATAGCACCGAATCATCTATAAATATTGATGCCGTACACATCCTACAACTCATTCTACGTAGTACTAGTAGTGAGGTTATAGTGTGCCCCTGCTGGTGATCTCAGTGTAGGAAATATGTAGGTCACCCATGTCAGAGAAATATTCCACGAAGACCTAGTAAATAAACAATGACGTCATGATGCATGATTGTAAGGGCAATACCTGCTTTAACTGTGTAAATACGGGATGACCAAATAAGTTGAGCGCCCGCTTCCCGTTTTGGTAGGTCGTGGGCGGGTTCGAACCCTGACCGAGTAAAAATAAATGATACTTGTTGGCACCGGACATTCGGCATTACTCAGATAGGACAAGGAGCAGTGAGGAATATCAATTGTCCGCGATTGAATTTTCTCCTGCTTAATCTTACAGCGTCATCAAAAATGGATAGCAGCACCGAGTAGAAGGTGTATCCTCGGGGAAACTCAAACAATCGTTGTAGGTTACATTTTTTTTCTCTTATAAAACAAGTTAAGTTTAGAGTTGACAAGACATTTTGTCAGTCTTATATAATGTTCAATGTGTTTAAACAGATTGATAGTAGTGTAGGATGTTTGGTGTGTTGATGGTTTTTTTCATGATGGTTAAGGGTGGTGGCAGGGGAGGGGGGTCCCATTGGGGTGGGTGGTAGGGGGGAAAACCCCACAGGAGAGCACGCGAGGATGCGGGGGTGGCAGGAGCTCAGGGCTTTGCTACTAATTACTGCAGTAGTCATTTAAGGGCCTGAATAACCAGGTGGGCTCTATATGCATTTTTGAAGGCAAGTATTGTTTGCATCCAGTCAAATAATTAGTAAAAAAATTGGTACTTCTCCGTGCTTTGCCTGGTGTTCGGCACTATTAGGATAGGGCAAGAAAGGACAGAGGAATGAGGAAGACCAATTGTCCGTGATTGAAATTCCCTCTGCTGAAACAACTAATGCACACACACAAAGCGAAAACAAAAACCACTCCACAAAACCTAAACTGGTTCATTGGGGTGAGCACAAATTGGTACCATGCACCACCTGTGGGAGAACTGGAAACTACTGGAACACGCCATGCACCACCTGCTGTAGAAATAAGCGTCACCAGCAGGTTTAGGTTCTGGTCCCTTTAATGCAGTCAGCACAGTTTAGGTGACCTCACGAGGTCATTATATCAAGGGTGGCTGATCAGTTTAATTAAACCAGTCATCACTAGTCCGTGTCGCCCTAACTTGGAACTAAAGCTGAGATTCTATTAATAATATGTATACTGGCATGCGATCTGTCATAAGGCCAAATACAAATATATAAAAAATTGGTGATCGTCCCCGCCCGTGCCTGAAAAATCGCCCGCCCCTGATTTTTTAGTGGGGGAAATTTTTTTTAACTGTTAAAAATGCGTCGGGCTAGCAGCTTTTCAAGGTTTGTATCAATTCTTAAATCGTTGGTTTGACTCGGCCAGGGTTCGAACCCAAGAGTTCAAATCCCACCACCTACCAGACTGGGAAGCGGACACTCACCTCATTCGGCCATCGCATCTGGTTACGTATTACGTCTACGTCAAAAATTAAATTAAAAAAATTAAAACTGCCAGCCCGACCCTGATTTTTATTTCAAAAGAATAATCACCAATTATTTTATATTTGGCCTAAGTGATTTGCACACACACATACAGCTATTAGTACAATCCCCCCTCCCCCATCCCCCTCCGGTGCAGCAATGTGATAATACCACTGTCTCAAACCAGTACTCGTCTGGTATACCCTCATATGTTATTAGGACGTTTTCTTTTGATAGTTTTTCCTTTGAAAGCGCCCTCCCGTGACATGATATCGTGACGTTACATCGAGATATCACCCCAAACAAGCCGCCCCCTCCACCCCCCCCCCCTCGCTGTCGCGACTAGATGACTCATGTATAGCCGATTCCGCTTAATGATTTCAATTGCAGAGTTGTCCTAAAATAGGAACAAAATGAACAAGGCAGATTCATCACTATGCTATGTAACGTTGACATCACCTGTCATGTGGCAATGTGTATGATGCTAGCATGTATGTATACAGACAGGGGAATATCTGATCTATATAAAACGAAAAAATATATATATACATATTAAAAAGCTTTCAATTGTTGATTTGTTTTTCAAATGTATCTTGCATAAGTATAAAAATTACAATGACAAATATCTCCTAAAATAGGAACACATTGAGCAAAGGCAATTCATGGAGTCACTATTGAATAACTTTGACATCACTTGTTATGTGGTACCGGACGCGGTGGCCCAATAGGTTGAGCGCGGGCCTCGCGTGCGGGAGATAAGGAGTTCGGTTCCCGGTCGAGTCAAACCAATAACTTATCAAAATTGATACGTGTCGCTTCCCAGCTAGCGAAAAAACGTCACACTTGTGACGTCAGTATAACGTTATTGAATGTTACAATAACGTTATAAAAACCCGTCATATAAACGTTATTTTGTATGGAGTAAATAATGTTAAATAACATTATTCTATACCGTTATCGTTTAACGTTTTTTAACGTCAATAGGATGTTTTTTTATGACATTTGAGAACTCTGTTAACCCCCTTTGAGTGATTTGATGAAGATTTTGTAGAGAAATACCTAGATTGTAGCTCGAGAACCCTCCTTTAGAAGAACTGAAAGGTAACATCTACCGCAAAGCATGACACTGGAGGAGTAAACTCCTATTTTTTTTTAATCAGTTTAATATCATAGAGATGCATGCACCTCATATCAGATATTAAGATGATACGGCAGTAATCTTGCCTAAAAAGTTAAGCTAAGAGGTCATCCTGCTGTACAAAACCCAACGCTCCTCACTAAAACACTTTTGCAATGAAAATGGCGGGCATTTGTAACTTTTGACTCTCTACTGACCTGTTCCGAAAGCAACCGTATCACACCTCACCTATGTTTCTTAGTTAGGCACGTTTTAACATCCTTCTCAACCATATCTCGGGTGGCCCATCACTGGTTGTCACTGCCCCACATCAGACCACCACCCATTGCCCGATGTCGGGCACCGACGGTGCAAAGTCTTTTTCTTTTTTTAAAATTTCTTTTTTTGATTTAAATTTCTTTTTAAAATCTTAACTCGATAATTCGGTTGCTTTCTAAGCAGGTCGGTGGAGAGTCGGAAGTTCTAAATTCCCACCAGTGCTCATTAAATGATTAAAGAATAGATTTTACACCGCCGGTGGCCCAACGGTGGAAAATGTGTGCTGACCGTCCGACCAATAGCCATTGTCGGCCCTATGCTATCTGGGTACATACTATATAACATCAGTATAATGTCAGTGTGATGCTATAATATACCATAACCAAATAATAGCGTTAGCCTGACGTTACTTAACGTTATGTGTTAGCTGGGTTCCTAGCCTGGCGCTCGGCATTAATAGGATAGGGCAAGGACTGGTTAGCTCAGTGTCAGGATAATGTGACTGAGTGGGATATTGGGTCATGGTGCCAGCAGCCTGATTTCCCAGTAGGGCAGCACTATATAATCACCATGAGTGTGTGGGTACCCATCCTGATATGACCTTAGATGTTGCCAGGACGTAAGTACAGGGTGAATCTTTCATCTAAGTACATCTGTGTCTACTAAGAGAAACTTTTTCAAGATTTAATTTCACCAGCCAACAACGTGATTTCATAGCTTTCCACAAATTAGATGGTTTTGAGTTTCTACCATAGTTTTTGGATACATATATTAGGTTGATCGTCTAAAGCCGTGTTCACACGGGCAATCTAAATGGATTCATAGAAAGCGACTTGCCTAGTTCGCCTCACATTTGTCATGTGAACGGACGTCTGAGGCGGATTAGGGCTGAATCGATTCACGTGATGCGGATACTGTAAACCACCTCTCGAGGTAGTTTACGTGAGGCGATTTCTGTGAGGCGGATTAAGGAAGTGACACGCATGCGCAGTCGGGACCTTAGTTTGTTGTCTTTCCGGTCGATCAAAAGCGCATATTATATAATTTAATTAATGAAACCGCTATCTATGCACAGATATTTTTTTTCATCATTTATTTTTAGGGTTTCACTGCCCAGCAGAAGTTTTGACCGTTGCAAACCAATACGATTCAATCCATACATATCTAGGTCGAACCCACACTCTCTCGGTCGACGTCGACGAACCCAAACTGACGCTGGTTAGTCTGGACTTGCTCATGCGCAGATATCCACTTCCGCCTTAAACCGATTCGAAGCACTGCCCGTGTGAACGCGAAACACTTTCGGACTAAATCGAATCATATGATTCGATTTGTCTGATTCGCTTCACATTTTGCCCGTGTGAACACGGCTATAGGCTACGTTACTTTAGTTTGAAGTAACTTTTATTTGATAGAATTACCTTTATGCACATTCATTGAAATGTTGGAAATATACATTGTTTACATATTTTCAAGCTTAAGCTGTATTCATACGGGGAAGTTAAATCGATTCATATGAATCGACTTACCTAGTTCGACTCACATTTGTCGTGTGAATGCGCGGCTGAGGCGTTATAGGGCTGAATCGATTTACATAAATCGTTTAATGTAAAACGCTTCACGATGTGGTCTACAGGAACCGATCTATGCTGAAACGTTTTATCTTGCCCGTGTGAACACATATGAAGCGATTTATGACGCCACACGCATGCGCAGTCGAGACCTTAGTTTGTTGACTTTCCGGTCGATCAAAAGCGCATATTATATAATTTGGTCTATGAACCTGCTAGAGGTGCACAGATATTTTTTTCATGATTTATTTTTAGGGTTTCATTGCCCAGCAGAAGTTTTGACCGTTCCAAACCAATACGATTCAGTCCATACATATCTAGGTCGAACCCACAGTCTCTCACAGTGACGTCGATGGACCCAAACTGGCGCTGGTTAGTATCGACTTGCTCATGCGCTGATATCGATTTCCGGCCCAAGTACTGCCCGTGTGAATGCGCTTCTAAAACGCCTCACGTAAAACGCTTTGCCTAGATCGTTTTACTTTTTGCCCGTGTGAATACAACTATAGTCATATAGAGCAGGAGCATTAAACTGTAATACATATTTATTGACTGCACTAGTATCCAAGTTGGATAGGCAGGATACAAGTGCTTTGATTTGGATAATTGTATGCTTTCATCAGATTATACATGTATGTATAGATTACATGGAGGCATTGTGTGTCTATAGAGGGTGTGTAATGACGTCACAAGACAACTTTCGGTGGCCATATTGGATTACATACAGAAGGCTTGCAAACTGCCTACACTGTGCTTATTTACTGATTTGTTGGTTTATTTGTCATGGTTTTCAGCAGGTTGGCCTTAGAAGTTGTTGCTAAAGCGCTGTAAGTAAACACATTGGATGTAAACTGCCCATAACCTCCCAGAACACAAGAAAACTCTGTTTTACTGCATATGGATGGATTCACAACATGGCTAGGGAGGGTACTCATAATCCAAGATGGCTGGCCACTGACTGCTGAGTGATGACGTCACATGCACTCCCTCTATATAATCCTCCGGTGCGACTGACACTGGTCAACATCCGGGGGAGGTGAGGTGGGCGAGATGGCGCCACCGGTACAGTGTTGTATCTTATGGAGGATAACACTAATAATAATAATAAGTAATATTACCTTGCGAATCTTTATATTCGCATAATACATTATAGATCACATATATATATATATATCAAATATATATATATATATATATACATCTACGGTCATATCAGTAGGGGTACCGACTTGTGACTGTACGCACTTATGGCGTATTCATAGTGCTGCTCCACTGGGAGACCAGGCCACTGGTACCATAACTTAAATTCCCACTTAGTCACATTATCCTGATATTGAGCTAACCAGTCCTTTTTTGTTGTTGGTACATTAGTTGTTTAAGCAGGGGAAATTTCAGTCGCAGGCGATTGGTCTTCCTCATTCCACTGCTCCTTGACCTATCCTAATAATGCCGAGCGCCTGGCTAGGAAGCGACAAGTATCAATTTTTAAGTCATTGGTTTGACTCGACCAGGATTCGACCCCACGATCTACCACACGGAAGACGGACGCCCTAACTCATTTGGCCATCCCGTCTGCCATCCCATTTGGCCGTCCTGTCCTTGCCATATTCTAATAGTGTCAATCTATGTAGCGGTAAGTATAAATTTGGTAAGTCATTGGTTTGACTCGACCGGGTTTTGGATTCCCGACCTTCCACACCAGGAGCCTGTCCGCTATGTATCTATATATATATATATATATATATATATAAATATATATATATATCTATATATGTATATGCTAGTTGTGAACGTCAGACACTATATTCCCTTGCTGAATCATCAGGAAGTAAATATACTTCGGCCATTATTTAGAATCCCTATGGTGCTCATATGTAATTTTCAGGTAGTTTTTTTTTCATGGGGTTGTTAATTGGTTGAATTGGAAATTTTGAAGATTGTCCTAAGAAACTAAACATAATCGCTGACGACATTCTAATATTTTCTATGATACTTCAGTCACCAAGGTGTGTCTGATTTGGGGTAGATTTAATTGATAACTTCTACCGGGGGGTGGATTTCTGTTCTCGTCAGAGTTCAAATACATATGTTAGTGGGACGAACATTATCTATATGCGTGATAAAATTGATTAAAGTACTTATATCACTATGGGACTATGGTACCTGACAAATTCAGGTTATTAAATATAATTTGTTTGGAATATTGATAAAGTTATGAAATTTATCACACGCTGTGTGTAAAGCTAATGTACTATTTACTGATTTTAAAATATTCCTTCCTTTAAAATGGGTAAAGCTGATATACTATTTACTGAGTTAAAAATATCCCTTCTTTAAAAATAGGCTAACACGAGCTGATGTCCTCTGTACAATTGACCACCCTAACCACGCCCACCTTTGTTCTAAGACTGTTTGTTCTTGTGTAAATAGCTGCTATATATATGCATATATATAATGTAAGTTAATCCACATGAAGCTTAAAAGCTGTTTAATTGTATTAAAGTTTATACTCTTTGATGACTGACTGACTTGTGTATGCAATCTTTATATTTTAAGGTCAGTTAGAGATTAATTAATTGAACAAATACTCTTCAAAGTGTTATTCCAGTTTAATAACATCTTTTTTTCAGCACTGAGGCTTTGGTCTTCCGGCCCTAACAGTTATAGTGCATATGAACTATTTATGGATGAGATGATGATACTTATTTCAAATGGATACTTATTTCGGCACAGAGTTGGTGAAATGGGAGAGAATGCAAAAAGACCAGATGGCAGCCATAGAACGCCATCGATTTCATTTTCAAATCTTATTAAACTAGATGTTTTATTATATTTTTCAACTCAAAGGTAGCGGGTAAATATCCATATATTATATAAAGAATATATTTTGCTTCTTAAATTAAGACATTATTCACTCAATTAATTTCCCCAGCATGTCAAAATTCTTCGCCAGCTTTTCTAATGGGTTGGTTTTCACCCCTGTACTACAAGTACGGGGTGAATCTTTTATCTAGACTTGCTGATACAGGTAGTCAGGAGTGACAAGAGAAGTAATGCAGTTCGTTTTATGTAAGCGATATTCTTTGTAATTGAGTGACAGAAATAAGGTAAAAATAGACAACGTAGAGCAAGCACCCTTCGCCATGATGTCATCTGTAGACGTAGTATAGTAAAGCCCTCTTTGTGTATGCGCTACAGCATGCCCAGCCAAGCGTGAACGGCGGTCAACTTCTGTGATATATCTCACCTGTTTCATACTATATCGTGGCGGTGGAGACTCGTGCTGCTATGGGAGATAACTGAAGATGGCTCTCACCTAGGCCATGACTCCTCCTGTTAAATATGCTTTACACGAATTGGAAGGCGGCTACAGGTCCGCCCTTAATTGTGGCGAGGGCGATGCCCACAGCTCCGACCTAGCTAGTGTTTTCATGCGCAGGTAAAGACGGGCCCGGCGCTCCACCCAGCATCTACTTCCAACTGACGGGCAGTAGGGCAGAAGGGAGGAGGCATTACTTACTACACTGGAGGGGATGTGTGAGAATGGTTTATATGTATATATATATATATATATATATATATATATAATATATATAATATATATATAATATATATGATATATATAACATATATAATATATATGATATATATAATATATATTACATATATATGTGAGGTTTATATATATTATATATATTATATATATTATATATATATATTATATATATATTATATATAGATTATATATATTATAGGATGTATAATTAATTATGTGGATATAAATAGGCGGAGTATTGCCTTTATTATTATTATTGCTATGAGGTTATTCGGAAAATATATTATTCCAATCGGTGACCTGCCTGGATTTGCCCCGGGTTGCCTCCGCTAGCGCCGCCAATGGCCAATTCCGTCGGTGCTTGCGCCAGGCCAGTCACTTGCTCAGTGGATTTGCGGGGGGGGGGGGGTTATTGTTGTTTTACGTCCTAGCAACATCTAAGGTCATATCAGGATGGGTACTGACTTGTGACAGTGCACACTCATGGCGACTTCATAGTGCTGCCCCACTAGGATACCAGGCCACCAGCACCATGACCTGATATCCCACTCAGTCACATTATCCTGACACTGAACCAACCAGTCCTTGCCCTATCCTAATAATGCCGAGCGCCTGGCTAGGAAGCGACAAGTATAAATTTTTTAAGTCATTGGTTTGACTCGACCAGGGTTCGAACCCACGATCCCACAGTCTACCAACACGGGAGATGGACCCTCTAACTCATTCGGCCATCCCGTTTGGTTGGGGGGGGGGGGGGGGGGGGGGGTGCAAACTAGGATTACTGAAGGTAAAAGTAATTTAAGGTACTGGACAAAGCCAGTCATCCTGTTATTGATACACATGTTAGTGTAGTCAGAATTTGTTTTGAGACAAAGTTTCACCTGGTGAAGTGATACATGTGCTTGTTTGTTTGTTGTACCAATTTGTGACAGTGCCTACACATGGTGACACTGATTAACTGGGCCACTAGCACCATGACCCAATATCCGACTCAATCACATTATCCGGCCACTGAGCAAACCAGGCCTTGCCGCAGCCTATTAAAGCTGCATAGTCTGATGAAATATAACATTTTCAAAACGAAACCAATTATCTAGACTTGATTTTACATATCTAACTTACATACTGATGCACTTATTAAGCATTTGTTTCTGCATAGAAGGCAATACTGAGTCAATTTAACAAAACCTGTTACTGCAGAAGTCTATGGTGTCAGAGCTTTGGCAAGCTTGCCAAAACTAATTTTCAATGTTTGCACTCAAAATATCTCAAAAGTTTACCATTTAACTTTAATGTTGAGCGCCAGGCTAGATAGTGAGTGTCAACTGTCAATTTTGTAAGTCATTGGTTTGGCTCGGTCAGGGTTCGAACCTACGACCTACCGCATGGGAAACCTGGCAATGCTCTAACCGATGCTGCTATCTTGTCCATCCTGGAAGGTTGGTAAGAGGTGAACATAGGTTACGTTCGCAGGTGTGTCCTTTATAAGTTCAAAAACTGGAGGGTGGAAAGGGGAGATAGCCGACTAGGTAGGGTAAGGTGTCTGCTCCTCGTATGGGAATAAGGTCATGGGATCAGTCCTCGGCCGAGTCAAACCAAAAACTTACTAAATCTATACGTGTCGTTTTTTAAATAGTTTAGTTTAGTTTGGTGCTTGGCATTAAATAATGGGTTATTGGGTGAGGTATCGGGTCATGGTGTTGGATACACAGTAGGCATCCCAGTGGGGCAGTGCTAACCCCATCACAAGCTGGTGGTCGTCCTAATATGATCTTAGCTATATGTTGCTACGATGCAAAACTCCTCCAAATAAGCAATTATGAATTCTCTTTTAATTGGTAATAATCCCCACCCCCCACCGAGTAATAAATGGACGTCCTCTGGATGTGTGATTCTGTACACTGCCTCCCCTCCCCCCACCGAGTAATAAATGGACGTCCTCTGGAGGTGTGGTTCTGTACACCGCCCCCCCCCCCCACCAAGTAATAAATGGACGTCCTCTGTATGTTTGGTTCTGTACACCGCCCCCCCCCCCCCCCACCAAGTAATAAATGGACGTCCTCTGTATGTATGGTTCTGTACACCGCCCCCCCCCCCCCCCCCCGCCACGAGTAATAGATGGATGTCCTCTGCATGTGTGGTTCTGTACACCGCCGCCCCCCCCCCCCACGAGTTATAAATGGACGTCCTCTGTATGTGTGGTTCTGTACACCGCCCCCCCCCCCCCCACTGAGTAATAAATGGATGTCCTATGTATGTGTGGTTGAGTACACCACCGCCCACCCCCCATGAGTAATAAATGGACGTCTTCTGCTTGTGTGGTTCTGTACACCGCCGCACCTCGCCACCGAGTAATAAATGGACGTCCTCTGTATGTGTGGTTCTGTACACCGCCACCCCCCACCCCCGAGTAATAAATGGACGTCCTCTGTATGTGTGGTTATGTACACCGCCACCCCCCCACCGAGTAATAAATGGACGTCCTCTGTATGTGTGGTTCTGTACACCGCCACCCCCCACCCCCAAGTAATAAATGGACATCCTCTGTATGTGTGGTTATGTACACCGCCACCCCCACCCCCGAGTAATAAATGGACGTCCTCTGTATGTGTGATTCTGTGCACTCCCCCCCCCCCCCCCCACCGAGTAATAAATGGACGTGATCTCTATGTGTCATTCTGACCTCCCCCCCCCCCCCCCCCCCCCCCACCGAGTAATAAATGGACGCCTTCTGTATGTATCGTTCTGTACACCGCCCCCCCCCCCCCCCCCGCCCCCACCGTGGCTCGCTAGGCATGAGCAGTTATCTAGTACGGGTGTACAACCGAAGACAGTGTGGCCATTTTAGGTCCCTTTGTAGCCCCCACCCCATTCCAGCCGCCCCACCCCCCACTACTACCCCCCCCCCCCTCCCCACAACCCCCTGTGTGTCCTGGCTCGGTGCTTGACAGATCAGGGCCCATATGCATGAACAAGTTTTTATCGGCTCCGGTGTTAAGGACCGCTGCTGGGGTAGCTAAATGGGTCACGGGGTATGTACGGGTGCAAAGCACAGTGGCGTTAGCTAAACCAACAGTTATTTAGAGATTTGGGGTATCCCTCTGAGGCGGTTCCCGGCGAGCACTGCTATTGGTATTTGCCAATATCGCCGCCGATGTGGTGGCGGTGGCGGCGGTGATTTGTTTTGTTTATATTTGACAGTATGAATATCGCCGCCGATCTAATGGTGGCGTTAATATCGCTTAGATGTTAGGGTTAATTTGATGAAATTTCACTTAGTGAGTATGTAATTCTGTTAAATATGATAGCATTGAATAGATTTGGGCCTAATATATTGCCGCCGATGCGATGGTGGCGGCGATTTGTTTTTTTTATATTCCACAGTATTAATATCGCCGCCGATTTAGCGGCGGCGTTAATATCGCTTCGATTTTAGAGTTAATTTAATTAAATTTCACTTATTGAGTAGGTTATTCTGTCAAATATAATAGCATTGAATAGATTTGGGCCTAATCGGTACCTAACACCGCCCTTAAATCTGTTAGCCTACCCCACCTTAAACCCGTGGTGTTTCCGTAACACTGCTCCATACATAGCGACTTTTCGCCGCTAAACTAGAAATCCCGTCCAAACCCAGTTTTGGCTCGCTAAGACCGCCCCATGCATACGGGCCCTGGTCACTTGTTTTTAAACTTGTATTCTTTACAAAAGCCGTGTTTACATGGGCAATTGTAAAGCGAATTAGACAAAGTGATTTATATGAAGCGAAGTAGTGGCGCATTTACACACGGAGCGGTTTAAGGCGGGAATCGATATCTGCACATGAGCAAGTCCAGACTAACCAGTGCCAGTTTCGGTTAGTCGACGTCACCACAAGAGAGTGTGGGTTCGACCTAGATATGTATGGACTGAATCGTATTGGTTTGGAACGGTCAAAACTTCTGCTGGGCAGTGAAAACCTAAAAATAAATGATGAAAAGAATATCTGTGCACAGCTAGCAGGTTCATACAGCAAATTTACCGGAAAGTCAACAAACTCAGGTCTCGACTGTGACGTCATTAATCCGCCTCAAGTAAACTGCTACCGTTTACACTATCATTTATAAACCGACTTTCATAAAGTGCTTAATATAAACTACCTCGCGACCCGGTTTATATAAAGCGAATAATATGAATCGATTCAGCCCTAATACGCCTCAGCGTCGCGTTTACACGGCGAATGTAAGGCGAACTAGACAAGGCGCTTTATTTGAGGAGTTTTAACTCGCCCGTGTAAACACGGCTATAGATATTCACTATGTAGTATGATTCACATTAAAGAAATGGCAACCATATTGAGCATGGATAGAACTGCTAAAAGTAATTAACATCCATGTGGTGGATATCTTATCTGATGTTAAAGTTGCATAGTCTGATGGTTTGAGTTTCTGACATTTTCTTGTATACATGTGAAGTGGGTGAGACTACACTCGACCTATGACCGTTGCGGGCTTGGGCCGAACGACCCGCATTCTGAAATGCGGGCTGCTCGCCGGGACAAGCCTGCATCGGCCATCAAATGTAGGGCCGGGTTCACGGCCATAACGCATTGCTAGGAGAAGCAGATTGTGACTTTCCTTGCAATGGTGGAAGGTCGAGCGCTCGGGCTCAGACCCATCAGACGTGTTTTTGCACGCTCTGATGTTTTAGACAAGATTTAGGCCTTTATTGTCGGAATTCAGAAGTGTTTTTAAAGTAATAAAGGTGGGAAGGGTTGCAGTTATGAGAATTCATCATTAGTAGAGAAACCGATTGTACTAGTAGGGTAAGAATAAAGCCGTGAGCTCTTAAAAGTGATTGGAATGTTCCTTCCATTCTTGACTATTCTCTAGTCTCTATGTATATTAACCACTATGGTCAACTTGATAGTGATATTCGATTGTTTTATATGTAATTAAGGGCCTTCTGCCTGGTAGGCTTTAAGCAGCCGCTCAACCCTTCTGCGGGGATATTAATAGATATATTATTAATGAAAAACCAGAATTAACGTAGTGATATTTAGCTCGGAAAGACAATAACGTAGGCTGATTATCAGTGACAGCGGCAGCACCACAGGGAGTGTCTGCTTAGTTCTGGATTAAATTACAGTATATTAACACACACCGAACAGTGGGGAGGAGAGCCAGTTAGTCAAAACAATAAGTAACTTCTTTATTATATAGATGCGCGGGAAGGGACAAAAACCGTATTTCTATGATACTCTGGCTGTCCGCCCTTAGCCCGGGAATTATGACGGAAGCGGTCTACCTGCAGACTGGATGAGAGGAGGCGGCAGCCCGCGGCAGGCCCAGGAAATTCACATGGAAATAATTATATAAATTAACACGTAGGCTCGCCTTAGGCGGGGGTGAAATAGCCGAACGGTTAAACATACATTAAAGTGGTGAGCTATACCTCGTCAGGAAAACAAACAAACTCGGAATAGTTCAGATTTGTGCCACAGGGTGGTGCATGCTTAGTACTGAACTTTTCCACTTCGTGGTGTAGAGTGACCTAGATTGGTCATGTGACAGCTGTTGTTGTGAAAATAATAATCTAAAAAAGAAAATAAAAAACTTGGAATCCAAAAAGACTGAATCAGGCATTAAAGCGTAAACACAAATCAGTTGCTTCTTGGATTAAAAAATATCATGAAGTGAAAATGAAAAGCAGTGTCATAACAAAATTACAGCAGCAAAATGAGGTGTTACGTGAATCACTCAAGCGAATGAAGTTAGCAAAACAAAAGCAAGCAATAAGATATAAGGCAAAACATCAGGCTATGCATCAGAATATAAAGGTCTATCAAACACCCTTTCTTCACAAGTTGAAAATAAGGCCAATGAAGTGAAATGTTTGAACAAAGAGGTGCAGTTTTGGCAAGATGAAGCAATAGAGGCAAAAGACATCCTTCAAGAATCGTCATTCAATATCATTGAAACTAAGGAACATAATGTATATAAGACATCAATTCGTGAGGCATGCTACCATCTACAGGATGTTGGGGTATCGCAGAAACAACTTTCAACAGCTTTAAAACTTGTTGTGAAGAGTGTAACTGGAAAAGAACTGGCTGGTCCACTACCTAGTTACGGAGCACAACATTATTTTTCCACTGAAATGAAGGCAGTATCACGACAACAAGTGGCATATGCTGTGAAAGACAAGCAAAACATTACATTAAAATATGATGGAACAACCATAAAAGTTGGACACCTAGTAGAAACAGAGGGTGAAACTGAACTAGGTCACAATTTATTAATAGGACTTCGGCAGCAAAGTGGGGGCACTGTAAAGGAGTACATAGCAACAATAGCTGATACTATTGCAGCTGTCGAAAATTCATCAGATGGAAATACTGTTAACATCAAATCCAAAATCATTAACACCATGACAGATCGTTGCAAAACAAATGACTCCGTTGACAACAAGCTCAAAGAAATATTAGGAAGAAAAGTCAATAGTTTCCGTTGCGCAATGCACCCATTTGATGGCATGGCAAAGGAATGTGAGCAAATTATAAAGGCCTTTGAGAATTCAGAAAATTTCAGTAACTTTAAGGTGGATGATAAATATCCATTCCCTCACCATGGAGAATCAAATACACAATCCACCATACGATGCACGGCCAAGCTGTTCTATGACCCCAAATTCAATTGCAATGAGATGCTGGTCGCTCATCTTAAGGCAAGTGGAACAGCCCCTTCAGAATATCTGAATAAATCTGTTCTGTATTATCGGTTTGTTGGGAATCGATTCCATCTCCTCTTTTTAAATGCTGGTCTCCTGTACCATTACAGCCCTTCGATAAAATAGTTTTTTGAATTTGTCTGTCCACCAGGAAATGTTGTTCAACAGAGTATAGTGAATTCTTTGAAAATCGACATTCTCAGCATATCAACAAGGGCGCTTGGCCTCATTGGCAAGTTAGTAACTGGTCCATGGATGCGATTAGTTGGAACGAAAAAGTCTATTTTGGAGATGAATACATATTTTGCAGAGACCAGGGATGAGCATGGTCAGAAGATGCCACTTGCTTGATAGAACAAAACCCTCCAACCATTTTCAAAGACATTCCAATCAAACAAGACATTGTCTTGGAGTCGCTTCTCAGACCAACTGCCAATAACAATCAAACCATTAGACTTCTCCAGGATCTCTGTGCTGCATGCCTACAACTAATAGATCACCAGCTGAGTTCACAGCTACCTGAGGGTTCTTTCTGGGACCCTGATGAATGCCTGATTCAACAGTCTCAGTCATGCAGTGCAACAAATATCAGTGGTGAATGCAACTTTGCTGTTGCAGATCAGGCTATATACCGTGCACAAAATGCAACACCATGGCACATTGAATCTAAGGTCATGTTTAAGGTAAACAGAAGGATACCTGGTTGACTGAGTTAAGCAAATCAACAAAGAACGTAGTAATTAAGCAAGCAATTAAAGGAGCACAAAATATTAGCCATGAAGAGAAAGATCTTAAGAAGAAAATCCAAACAGAAATACAAGAAAAACTGAAACAGTCACGTAAAAAACTACAAGATAAAGGGGACACTGCAAGATAAAAAACTGAAATGTGGTTGGAGCAGGCATTTCAAAATGGAGGTTTATGGCAGTCACCAAAGGACATAGACAATAATACAACTGGCTTATCAAGCACAAAGATCAAAGGATTATTAAAGTCTCAGATTATCATCAGGATGAAAATTCTGAAAGGTCAACTTGGACCAGGAGAAAGGGTGAAATTTTCAAAGGCATCAGTGAGTGACCTCAAGGGAAGCCTCGAAAAGCTGATGGCTGCTGACATCCTAGCAGAGGTAGATGATCTGTATGAAATTATCTCTGCTCCTCACACACTGATTGGCCTTTCCTTTGTACAACAATGGATTGAGAATGGGCAAAGATCTTGGTGGGATGGACAAATAAGTGAATTTTTGAGTGCCACAAATGAGTTTAAAGTTGTCTATGACAAATCTGAGACTGCTTGTTATCTAACCTCTGACAAAATCATAACCGATATTATACAAGGAGACTTAGAATTGCACCAAATTTAGATGTGGCTTCAACTGTCAACTTTTAAGGCCAAAGTATGCCCATCCTGATATGACCTTAGATGTTGCTAGGACATAAATCAACAGGCAAAATATATCGCTTTTAGTTCTAGAACATTTCAGAACAATCTTTTTAAAACAATTACTTACATATAATTAAATAGGTCAACAATCGTAAAGTTCAATTAAGTAGGTCAAGTTATTTGGAGGTCTAATATTATAGTGGTGGGAAAAGGACCAGTTCGGGTGAATGTACTGTTCTGTAACCCTAAATACACCGCAACAACTGAACACGTTGAATGTATACACCACTTGGGTTTTTGATTGTGCCAAGGTCATAATATAGGTGGGCATGATTGTATTACGGTTGCCATGGAAACCTACATTTTTCTGTAATCTAATTTTTTTTCATTAGATTTGATAAGCTGGGGTGATTTGCCATACCAACAAGACCTGTGATGTGAAATTTCATCAGGATCTGACCATTCTTTGAAAAACAGCTACAGTTGACTCATAATATTTTGTAGGTGGGAGTGATTGTATTACGGTTGCCATGGAAACCTACATTTTTCTGTGATCTAATTTTCTTGGATCAGTTTTGATAAGCTGGGGTGATTTGCCATACGAAAAGGAACCTTGGTGTGAAGGTTGATCAGGATCTAGCCATTAATATAGAAACTACAAAGAAATGTACCTATCCTGGAACACAAATGGTCACAACTTATGAGCTATAACCAATAGGACAAAATATTGATTTCTAGGAAAACTAAATTGTAGATAACTTTGGAACGACTAATCATATTTACTCGAATTAAATAACCCTTTAATCTATTCTGCGAGCTCTGTCTGTCTACCGATTTGCAGTACTGTGCAACAATTTTAAAATTTTCATGTGATGTACCTAAAAATGGCTGGGTCAGTGGAGAGAAGGGAGGTTAAACTGAGGTATTTTCAATTTTATTTAGAGTAGTTCAAACAGGAAATATATTTGCTTTAATGTAAAATATATGTTAGTACAATTACATTGCATAATTCAGTGAGAAACACATATATATGGAAAACGTTTTGTTGTTGAATGTACATAGGTTTTGGACTGTATGGGATTTGAACCCACACCACCAAACAACTTCAGATTAGAAGTTCAACACCACTAACCACTAGGCCACTAGTCTCAGTTCAGGCTATTTGTGTATATTAAGCTACATAATATATTTTATTTAACAAAGGAAAAGTAGCGGGTAAATATAAAGAGGTATGTGAAGAATATATTTTATATATATAAAAATATAGCAGGTGCTCAACCCTACCCAGTCAAGTGTCTTTTTGATTGTAGGGTTGGGTGGGTGGCTGAGAAAAGCTTGTGAGGTGTTGTCGATCAGGCGTCGGGTGGCAAAGTGCGGAGGCTATGCCTCAGGAAGCTGGCGGCGACCGGAAGTGACGTCGCATCTCGCGGTGTGAGATTGGGTTCCTCCGGTTGACAGAAGGGGGCATGGCGGTTGCAGGGAGTTGAACCCAGGGCCACATTCAGGGTGCATCTCAGAGATGTCTCGGAGAAACCTCCCATTTCAGACAAGAGATGAAAAGCGCCTCGAAAATGGCCACCGTATTCAGTGGTTTCTGCCAATCACAGCGCAGCTTTTCCATTGCAAATGGCCGCCTATGGAGGCCGCCCTTTTTGAAGCAGCTGACAGCTAATGCCATTCAGACTAGCATGACGTCAGGGCCGCCTTCAAGGCGCCTCCGAGATGGACCCTGAACGCGGCCCGGGTATCGCCATCGCAGTCCTTTTCCGCACACAAATTGCCCATGTTGAGTAATCAACATGCACAATTAATAGAGGTTAACCTATCTTTGGAATAGCTCAATCCTTTGATATAATTTGAAATAGATGAATATCTTAAACCTTTTGACAACTAGATAATATGCATTACAATTTAGTTTGAGCACATGGCATCATTCACCACATTCAGCAATAACATTTAAATATCTTTAAGTGTGTACATCTCTTGAACTTGATAATGTCCATTTTGTAACATAATGGTCTCTTGTTTAAATTTATTGGAAATTTTCTGTAGGATGTAAGTGAGCAAATTGGACATTGATCAATTAGGTTTGACCAGACGTGATGGCCGAATGAGTTGAGTGTCTGTCTCCAGTTTTGGGAGATCGTGGGATTTGAAACCATGGGTTCGAACCCTGGTCGAGTCAAACCAATGACTTTAAAATTGATACTTGTCACATCCTAGCCAGGCGCTTGGCATTATTAGGATAGGACAGGGACTGATTGTGTCAGGATAATGTAACTGAGTTGGATAACAGGTCATGGTGCTTGTGATCTGGTCTTCCAGTGGGGCAGCACTATAAAGTCGCCATGAGTGTGCAGTGTTACAAGTCAGGACCCGTCCTGATATGACCATCGATGTTGCCATTGCGTAAAATTCCAACAATCAATTAACCAATCAATCAATTGGGTTCCATTGTCGATCTCATTAATTAATTTATGGTGGTCAATATTATCTAGTCTACTTGAAGCATCTCATAACTTATTATTTTCGCTCTTAATATAGATTGAAGTCTTACTACAATTATAAATAATAGGCATCCAGAATAGCTTACTCGCTCAAAAATGTCATTGAGTTAAATGGCCACGGAGGTGATCATTTGCTGTCATTGCTGGGGGTGGGTGGGGGGGGGGGGGAGCCAGTGAAGAGGCGACGCCCACCTGTCAATCACTCGCCCACCACCACCATGCTGGCCCACTCCTCTCCAGCCAATCACAGTGTAGGGTTGCGTGTTCGAGTCTGTGGCTATGTAGGTAGGCTAAAGTGAAAAACAATACAGACGGAGAGAAAGAGAAAGTAAAGCAAAGTAAGAGTGTGAGAAGAGAGAGTCCAAGTCTGTCTGGTTTATTATATATGGTACATGGGTACACTGTAGAGTATCACCCCATCCTTTTCCCCCAATGAAAAACAAGCAGTCTTGGCTCTGCCAATAGGGATCAAGCATTCCTGGTCCCCATGGCTACCAGTGGTCTGCCCACCACCACCAAGCTGTGTGGCCCCTCTGGCCACCACCAGCCTTGAACCTTGACCCTGAGTGTGGTGATCCTACCTAGTAGTAGTAGAGGGGTAGTGGGTAGGCCTTGAGTGCCCCTTACACACAGCCCAGCCAGCACCACTATGTATATTTACATTCCACTCAGGCACCACCAGCACTTACATATATATACATACATGCACCTGGTCATGTATACCATTTTCATAATAGAACATTTGCAGTCCCCCTATCGTTGAAAATCGGAACATTTTACAACAGGTTCACACTCCCAGACTCTTCCTCCGACTCATTGTCGCTCACTCCTCACACTTCCACTGACACCTGTCAGCTCAACATCTTTTCTAAAAACCAGAGGTCGCAAAAGTGGTCAGTGCGCCTCAGGCCTAGCATCATCCCTATGACTAACCATCACAACCTTCTGATGTCAGTACTGTGATATATTTACAGCAAGCTACCTCGCCGTAGATATCCGGTTATTTTTGTGTCCAAAACCATATTCATCCGTGCGCACAGCTTCACGCAGATTGTATATAGTTAGGGGGGGGGGGGGGGGGGGGACTGACTGCGAATATTCTGTGATGAGAGGATGTAGGCAATGACCTTCACCCCCCCCCCCCCACTGATATATATATAACCTCTCCCCCCCCCACCCCCCGACCCCGAGTGCTGCTTCCTGTAGTTTGTAAAATGAGGGAGGAATTAGTCATCGTGAAGTACCAGACAGGGTGGCCGAATGAGTAGAGCGTCCGTCTCCTGTTTTGGGAGATCGGGAGATCCGAACCCATGAGTTTGTGGGTTCGAATCCTGGTCGAGTCAAACCAATGACTTAAAAATTGATATGTGTTGCTTCCTAGCCTGCCACTCTGCATTATTATGATAGGGAAAGGACTGGTTGGCTCAGTGTCAGGATAATGTGACTGAGTGGGATATCAGGTCATGGTGCTGGTGGCCTGGTTTCCCAGTGGGGCAGTACTATACAGTACCATGAGTGCACATTGTCACCACTTGGTACTCATCCTGATATGACCTTAGATGTTGCTAGGATGTAAAACAACAAACAAACAAATCATGGTATGTGACTTCTCGAAAGAGGTTCAACTATTCCCCCCCTACACTTCTCCCTTAATTATCGCCATGTTAGTCTAGCATAAGTCATTACCCGTCCATGTAGATACAATATTCACCCCTACCCACAGTAGGGGCGAATGGGACGAATATGTCTAAAGCCGTGTTCACACGGGCGATGTAAATCGATTCGTAGAAATCGACTTGTATAGTTCGGGTTACATTTCGCGTGTGAACGGGTGTCTGAGGCGGATTAAGGCTGAATCGATTTCTGTGAGCCGGATACTGTAAACCACCTGTGGAGGTCGATTACGTGAGTCGATTTCTGTGAAGCGATTTATTTTGCCAGTGTGAACGCAACCGACTTAGTTGAGGCGGATTAAGGACGTGACAGTCGAGACCTGAGTGTATTGACTTTCCGGTAAATTTGCTCTATGAAACTGCTAGCTGTGCAGAGATATTTTTTTCATCATTTATTTTTAGGGTTTCACTGCCCAGCAGAAGTTTTGACCGTTCCAAACCAATACGATTCAGTACATACATATCTAGGTCGAACCCACTCTCTCATGGTGACGTTGCCTAATCGAAAACTGGCGCTGGTCAGACTGGACTTGCTCATGCACTGATATCGATTTCCGGCCCAAGTACTGCCCGTGTGAATGGGCGCCTAAATCGATTCATATGATTTGCCTTGTCTAAATCGCTTTACATTTTCCCCATGTGAACATGGCTTAAATCTAAGCAGAAACTGCTTTGGTATGAATCAACTATCAATAAGAGGTGGAGCTCCTCGATCCAGCATCCAGTGTTTCTCTATACTGAAGTAGAGTTGGTGAAATGGGAGAGAATGTAGAAGAAAAACAAAATGGCAGCCACTGATTTATCTTAATTCGACTTTTAAAGTCTATTTAAAGCTGCATAGTCCGATGACAAATGAAATTGTCAAAGCCAAAACAATTATCTAGATTTTATTTTACATATCGAACTTAGATACTGGTGCACTTATTAAACATTTGTCACCACACAGAAGGGATCTGAATACAACCTGTTACTGCATAAGCCTATGGTGTCAGAGTTTTGGCATGCTTGCCTAAATTAAGTTGTCATGGTTGCACTTCAAATATCTCAAAAGTTAGCTATTTTAAAGTTGCATAGTCCGATGGTTTTGAATTTCTACCACTTTTCTGAGATAAATATATTCAATTGATTGGCATAGCCTCCCTTACTTTGGTTTGAAGTAACTTTTACTTTAAATGGCTAAGTTTTGAGATATTTGAAGCGCAAATATGTTAAATTAATTTTGGCAAGCTTGCCAAAACTCTGACACCATAGACTTCAGCAGTAACAGGTTCTATTAAATTGCCTCTGGATTCTCTTTTATGTGACAACACATGCTTAATAAGTGCATCATTATCTAAGTTAGATATGTAGAATCAATTTTAGATAATTGCTTTGGTTTTGAAAATTTAATTTTTCATTGGACTATGCAGCTTTAAATAAAGGTGACTTCAAGCTAAAGTAAGGTAGATTACCTAATGTATTTATCTCAGAAACATGATAGAAACCTAAAACCATCGGACTATGCAACTTTAAGCTACATGATTTCATTAAAGTTGCATAGTCCGATGATTTCGAATTTCTGCCATTTTTCTGAGATAAATATATTTAATTGGTTGTTATAACCTACCTTACTTTAGTTTGAAGTAACTTTCATTTTGAATGGCTAACTTTTGAGATATTTGAAGTGCAAAGATCCTAAATTGATTTTGGCAAGCTTGCCAAAACTCTCACCATAGGTTTATGCAGTAACAGGTTCTGTTAAATTGACTCAGTATTATTCCCTTCTATGTGGCAACAAATGTACCAATATCTAAGTTAGATATGTAGAATACAACCTAGGTGAATGTTTTTGTCTTGAAAATTTGATGCTTCATCGGACTATGCAGCTTTAATTATTCACCCCAAAAGTAGCGGCCTGAGGTATTACAGACGACTCACTTACTAATCCCTAACTGCGTTTGATCATTTGTAGTGGAGTACCAATGTGCGTTGCGTCATTGTGCAAAGTTTGTTTCTTGTTGTTTTACGTCCTAGCAACAGCTAAGGTCATATCAGGACAGGAACCGACTTGTGACAGTGAGCACTCATGGTGACTTTATAATGCTACCCCAGGGACAGAGATCAGGTCACCACCAGCACCATGACCTGATATCCCAATCAGTCACATTATCTTGACCCTGGGCCAGTCGGTCCTTGTCATATCCTAATAATACGGAGCGTCTGCCTAGTAAGTGACAAGTATAAATTTTTAAGACATTCGTTTGACTCGACCAGGGTTCCAACCCACGTATCCGTGGGTTCGGATCCCCCAATCTCCCAAAACAGGAGACGGACGCTCAACTCATTCAGCCATCGCATCCCGTCCATTTTGTGAAAAGAAAGTTTCCATTGATCACAACGAAGTTCTACATAGACGCACGTGACTATGTGTGTGTGTTGGGGGGGGGGGGTGTTTGTGTGGGTTTGTTGTTTGTTGTTGTTTTACGTCCTAGCAACATCTAAGGTCATATCAGGATGGGTACCGACTTGCGACAGTGCGCACTCATGGCAACTTCATAGTGCTGCCCCACTGGAATACCAGGCCGCCAGCACCATGACCTGATATCCCACTCAGTCACATTATCCTGACACTGAGCCAACCAGTCCTTGTCCTATCCTAATAATGCCAAGCGCCAGGCTAGGAAGCAACGAGTATCAATTTTAAAGTCATTGGTTTGACTAGACCAGGGTTCGAACCCACGACCCCACGATCTACCAACACAGGAGACGCACGCTCTAACTCATTCGGCCATCCCGTCTGGTCCCCAAAGTAGGAGACGGGAGACGGATGCTCAACTCATTCGGCCAACCCGTCCGGTCCATTTTGTGCAAAGAAAATTTCCATTGATCACAAGGAAATTCTACATAGACGCGCGTGCCTATGTGCGCGCGTGGGGTGTGTGTGTGGGGGGGGGGGTGTTTGTGGGGGTGTTAGGTTTGATTTGATTGGTGGTGGTTTTACACCGTACCCACTGCCAACGCCGGATATACACGACGGAGATGATGGGGGAATTCCCAGACGATGTCGGGTGATACATGGCAACCCCCAACTCCCACCCCACCCCCACCCCCACCCCCAACCAGCCAGCTATCTCTGCTATCGTAAGCACATGGCAGCCAGTGTCCTGTGGGTGGTGCAATGAATTGTGGGCCGTTATAAAGAAGCCGGTTTCTGCTTCTTGATGGTCACTTCAGCATTGCACGCAGAAGAATCACCACTAACTACTACTACTACTAGTACTACATCTAAGTACTGCTTGCAAACTGCCAAGCCTCACTTACTGATATCGGACGAGCGGAATTGAGCGGTAAGTAGACAGCATCCGTTTATTCCATGGCGGTAGTTTCCTTAAAAGGTTTGTTGTTTTACGTCCTAGCAACATCTAAGGTCATATCAGGACGGTCCTTAAAAGGGGTAATAATATTATCAACACAACTTTGCTTATTCACAATTACTGAAATATAAATTTTTTTATTTAATTTTTTTTTATACAATACCAACACAACTTTGCTTATTCATAATTACTGTAATATATATTTAAATTTTTTTTTTTTTTTTTTACATTGCCGACACAACTTTGCTTATTCACAATTACTGTAATATATATTTTTTAATTTAATTTTGTTCTTTCTTTTTAGGAATTGATTAAGCAGGAGAAATTTCAATCTCGGACAATTAGTCTTGCTCGTTCAACTGCTCCTTTCTCTATCCTAGTAATGCGAAATGTCAGGCCAGGTAGCAACAAATATAAATCTAGATACAATATTCACCCCGTACTGCTGCAATAGCCACAGGAGGGGTGCATACCAACCCTATGTAAAAGCTGGCGAAAAAACGGGTCAAAGAATTGAGAGCCTAATTTCACAAACTAAGAAGCAACAATTATTCTTTACATCCGTCGTTATTTACCCGCTACCTTTGAATTGAAAAATATAATATAATATCTAGTTTAATAAGATTTAAAAGTGAAATCGACGGCGTTCTGCGGCCGCCATCTTGTCTTTTTGCATTCTCGCCCATTTCACCAACTCTGTGCCTATAGAAGTATCCATTTGATACTGGAGCCACATACTGGAGCCTCACTTCCATACTGGAGCCTCACTTTCATACTAACGCTATTTTCGCCCGTATTTAAATAAGGCTGGTCTTCACCCGTGTACTACAACGGGTGAATCTTTTATCTAATATAAATCATGCATTTTTAGGTCATTGGTTTGACTTGGCCAGGGTTTGAACCAAGGGGGGAGTGGAACCTACCAACCTACCAAAACGGGAGGCGTACCCTCAACTCATTCAGCCGCCCCATCTGTACCAAGGATCCTATTTTAAGTGCAATGCTTTTTTAATATCCGTAGAATTTGAATATCTATTAAGATATAGAGAATATTTATATAGAAAACATTATGCTAAAATGAGGTGATTAAATCTTTAAAGCGGCCCAATGGACAGGAGCTGTACTCCGACAGATTCTCTCTAGCACAACTTTCTATGTATGTCTTCTGTTTAAATATAACCAACTATATGTGTGGATTAGAGTATAAATAAGAGATGCACTCGAAAATGTGTTGCAGTACAGCCTAGTTCTCAGAAAAATTAAAAATAAGAAAAGCTTGTTTGCCACTATACAGACAAAGAAACTTATTTATTTTGGCCACATCATTCGTCAGAGTTCAATATACCATACATTGTTGGAAGGGAAGGTGAATGGCAGCAGAGGGAGAGGGAGACCAAGAACATCATGGTTTACAAATATTTCACAGTGGACAGGCTTGAATTATTCACAGTCTATCAGAACAGCACAACATCGGGATAAGTGGAGAACCATTGCATCCAACCGTCGACTAGAGGACGGAACTATTGATTGATTGACAGCCTAGTATACCACCACTAGGCTACTACTACTACTACCAACCAGACGGGATGGCCGAATGAGTTAGAGCGCCCGTCTCCCGTGCTGGCAGATCATGGGTTCGAACCCTGGTCGAGTCAAACCAGTGACTTAAAAATGTATTCCTGTCGCTTCCTAGCCAGGCGCTAAGCATTATTAGGATAGGGCAAGGACTGGTGTGCTCAGTGTCAGGATAATGTGATTGAGTGGGATACCAGGTCATGGTGCCGGCGGCCTGGTTTCCCAGTGGGACAGCACTATAAAGTCCCCATGAGTGCGCACTGTCACATATATATATATATGTGAGTTTTCTTTCGATGTATATATATATATATATATATATATATATATATATATATATATATATCGAAAGAAAACTTAATACCAGTAACACAATCTTTGACATTATAAAGTTATTAAACAGAAAAGCACACTTGATTCGACCCCCCTGCATACAAAGTTCAGAGTGAGTACCTTAGCAACTAGATTACAGAACCAGATTTAAACTTTACTTTTTTAGCTCACACTTGGTTAATGGTTAATGTAGTATATTACCCAAATATATCGATGATACTAGTTGGCTTCCCCGCTCTTGGTCATTATATATATATATATATATATATATATATATATATATATAATAATATATATATATATCTGTATGTATGTATATATTACACACCAGACGGGGTGGCCGAATGAGTAGAGCGTCCGTCTTCTGTTTTTGGAGATCGGGAGATCCGAACCCACGAGTTTGTGGGTTCGAATCCTGGTCGAGTCAAACCAATGATTTAAAGATTGATACTTGTCACTTCCTAGCCTGGCGCTCTGCATTATTAGGATAGGACAAGGACTGATTGGCTCAATGTCAGGATAATGTGACTGAGTGGGATATCAGGTCATGGTGCTAGCGGCCTGGTTTCCCAGTGGGGCAGCACTATTAAGTCGCCATGAGTGTGCACTGTCACAAGTCGGTACCCATCCTGATATGACCTTAGATGTCTCTAGTATGTAAAACAACAACAAACAAACAAATATATTACACACACATGTATATAGAGGGAGTTAATATGTAATAAAACAGAGACTAGCCTAGTGAATTTATTTGAATAACAAAATAAAAATCATTAAGTATCACAATTGGAACTATATTTCAGTGGAGGGATGAACAGGGCCAGTTGCAAGTTAATCTCCCCCCCCCCCTACCCCCCCCCCGTCCCCCATATATGTGTGGGGAAATGTGCTACATCAAAAGGTCACTTGACGCTGCCTTCAGTGTTGACGTTTATATACCGGAATATTACTGAGTGACGCCATGTTGTTTCTGACCATATCACGTCTATTTACAAACACTGAAAGGGATGCGCCTATGGTGACTCACCTGCCAAGTATCAGGTCCCTATCAGTTTGAACTGATTGAATTCAACTTGTATGAAACTGCTTTACAGTCAGTAAACAATATATTATGGTCTTCTCTGTGGCGGAGTGGTTAGAGTTAGAGTGTCTTACTTTTTTCTAGGTCAGAATCCTAATCTGAAGGTTGGTGATTCGATTCCTCATGCGATCACCTCTGCCAGTTGCTCTCATACCATATCTATGTGGTGTGGGAGCTTAAAAATCCCTTCGGTCGGTAAAAGTGTAGGTTTGGGTTTTCTATCAACAAACTGTCTAATGGTGAAAATAAGTCTATTCAGACTTATCCATGATAGGCAATATAAATCTTCAAGAAAAATATTATTAAAAATAGCATCGCTGCTTGTACGAACTGGTTGATCAGAAACAACATGTAGCTAATATAAAGATGAATATCAAGCTAAATATTGGCCGAATCGGTAGAGCACAGACTTATCGTGTGGAAGGTCGGGAGTTCGATTCCCGGTCATGTCAAACCAATGACTTACGAAATTGATACTTGTTGCGCTCGGCTTGCGCCTGGTGCTCAACTTTATTAGGATAGAGGAAGGACTGCTTAGATCAGTGTCAGAATAATGCGACTGAGTGGGATATCAGATCATGGTGCCCCACTGGGAGACCAGGCTGCCAGCACCATAACCCAATACCCCACACAGTTACATTATCCTGATACTGTGCTAACCAGGCCATATCCTATCCTATTAATGCCGGGTGCCAGGCTGGGTAGCAAGCAACAAGTATTAATTATATGTCATTGTTTAGACTCGGCTGGGATTCGAACTCTATGTCAATGGTATGACGTCACGCTCCTCCTACGGGGCGGGGCTGGAACCTCTTTCTGATGCCACTGTGTGAATGAATGAAGTTCTGTATATATGAGCCGTTGTCCCGCGTTTTGAATTACTAAATTAGTAACATATACAGTAATACAAATAATGATTTATTCATACTATATCTAAATTATGCAGCATATATGCTGTATAAAGACTTATGCGGCCATAAATTAACAGAAGTTCGGTAATAAATATCATGTATTATTCCTGACGCCGCTGGTGTGGCCCCCTCCCGGCATCCATCCTTACTACAACCTCCCTAAGTCCTAGGTCAGTATATACATATATATATATATATAATATATAATATATATATATATAGATGTATATAAGTAGATACATAGCTGCATTAAATTCGATAGAAGGGACGAAGCCTGAACCTATCCATCCTTGAAACATTTCAACAGTTAAATTTGTCAAATCTTCCAATTCGCTAAATCAAAACATATGGTATAACCCTGTTAAACCAAGCTCGGTTAAACCAAACGATCGGTTATTCCAAACTTTTGTCGGCGACCCGGCAAAATACTACCATTTATCATATACAAAAGTTGGTGAAACCAAAGTTGGTTAATCCAAATTATTGGTTAATCCAAACAAAATTTCGGACCCCAGGCCATTCCAGTATGATTAAACCAAACCTTCATGTGGCTATACGGTCATTTGACACCCCACTGACTTTTGTATATGATAAATGGTAGTATTTTGCCAGGCTGCCGAAAAAGGTTTGGATTAACCGATCGTTTGGTTGAACGGGGTTATACTGTACATACATAAAAAAACAATAATTAAAGTGTGCACATATATAGTATTTTACATGTGCAATACACGCATACTCAAAGTCAAAGCCAAAGCTCGGTTAAACCAATGATCGGTTAATCCAAACAAATTTCTCGGGTCCCTTCACGTTTTGTTTAAGGGGGTTATACTATATATATATATATATATATATATATATTTATATATATATATATAAATATATAGAGCACAACTATAAATATATATATGGGTGTTGGTGTGGGTGGATGTGGGGTGTGTGCATTAACCATTAGTAGAGTATGATTATTATAAATGTGAAATAACCGGACTCGGTGGCCGAATCGATAAGAGCGTTGGCTTCCCATGCAGAAGGTCGGAAGTTTGATTCCGGACTGGGTCAAACCAATGACTCACAAAATTGAAACTTGGCACTACCTAGCATGGGACTCGACATTACTAGAACATGGCAATGACTGGTTTGCTCAGTATCAGGATAATACAGTGTTTACTCAATCTTTGGTTTGACTGCTGCCTGGTCTCCAAGTGGGGCAGCACTATAAAGTCGCAATGGGTGCGCACTGTCACAAGTCGGTACCCGTCCTGGTATTACCTTAGATGTTGCTAGGACGTAAAACAACAACAACAACAACTTCCGAAAACAACCCAGTGAGTCCTTCTCCGTGGTGGCCGAATCGGTAGAGCCCGGTGTAAAGATTTCAAATTCCCCCCATATTCAAGTTCCCCCCCGGGAACTTGAAAACGTTTTCAAATTCCTCCCAGGGGAATTTGAAAACGTTTTCAAATTCCCTCCCTCGTTTTAACTTCCCCCCCCCCCCATTTTTGGGGAATTTTCTTTATTTTTGTTATTTTTTGTTATTTTTTTGTTATTTTTCATGACAAATATTATAATATACAGAGAATAGCATAATGGAAATTATTTCTAGTACAATAAAACATATTTAACCACAAATGATACAAAAAGTGTCCAAGATGGTTAAAAAAAAAATATTATAGGTCTGAAATTTAAAATGTTTTAAAAAGTTTTTTAAACAATTTTAAATTCCCGGAGGGGGGAATTTGAAAATAGGGGGGGGGGGGAATCTGAAAACTGTTTTTAGGTTCCCCCCCAGGAATCTGAAAACGTTTTTAATTTCCCCGGAGGGAAGTTAAAAACGTTTTCAGATTCCCGGGGGGGAACTTGGGAAGGGGGGAAGTTGAAATCGTTACACCGGGCCTCGCGTGCAGGAGATCGGTAGTTCGGTTCCCGGTCGAGTCAAGCCATTGACTTTAACATTGATACTTGTCGTTTCCTAGCCTGGCATTCGGCATTAATAGGATATGGCAAGGGCTGGTCAGCTTAGTGTCAGGATAATGTTACTGAGTGGGATATCAGGTCATGGTGCTGGAGGCCTGGTCTCCTAGTGGGGCAGCACTATAAAGTCGCCATGAATGCACAGTCACAAATCGGTACCCATCCTGATATGACCTTTGATGTTGCCAGGGCACAAAACTCCAACAACCAACCAACCTTCTCTTGCGTAGTAGTAGTAGGAGTTTCATATTTAGACATAATCACAAATTTCATTTATGTATAGCACAGATTAAAGTATTTGAAGTGTGTTTGGAATTTACTATAATTTTGTTTATGTCAAAATCACACCATATCAGTAGTGTAGAGAATAAGATAATTGCCCTGTTATAAGCATACTTACTGCCCATCTAGTAGCCATGTCTCCTCCTTTTAACCCGCTGTTTAACCTTCTCCGTGATGTGGCTGAAACCAGCGTGACGTCGACGTGGACTATTGCGATTGTTGCGTGATTATCGTGCTATAACCAAGGCTGACGTCACCACATTCCGATGTCGCCTGATAGTGACACTATTGCGCGTGTGGACTTATCCTGTCGCAAGGTGCCGATTGAGCTCCTCGGTGACATATTTTGAGCCTCCCGTTTGAACATGGTGTAAAAATATACGGATTTTCGGTTTAGAATGATATATTGTCAGATAGCATTATAATTATTGGGTGAGAGAGTGGGGAGAAGGTTATGTAAACTAAAAGCAATAGTATTCCCCTCCCAGTGTGACATGATAGAAGCTATGTGAAAGGTATGTTCATACAGGATGCCTGAGATTAATGAAGAAATGTGTTATATAAGAAACAGTTCAAGGTTGATGAAATGTTCCTCTATGTATTCATAAAGAATGCAATTGGAGAAAAAGGACATTTTTGGTACATATATATATATAGACATTACCGATCACCAAGATACCACATACGATGCTTAGTGATATATAAATTTTATATGAACTTACTAGTACTGTTCCTGAATTTACAGATGACTGAATCACATATTGCATAGCAGTCATTGATTTGTTACCAAAAACTGCCCAAAGAAAGCTGCCACACTGCAGGTTGTCCGACTGGTTGGCTCAGTGTCAGGATGATGTGACTGAGTGGGATATCAAGTCATGGTGCTGGCGGCCTGGTCTTCCAGTGGGGCAGCACTATAAAGTCGCCATGAGTGCACACTGTCACAAGTCGCTACCCGTCCTGATATGACCTTAGATGTTACTAGGACATAAAACAACAACAAACAGAAACAAGCAGGTTGTCCGTGACACCTCCAATGGCAGCTGAGCTCACTGAGTGTGAAAGTGTCAGAGCTTCCTAGCCTGGCGCTCGGCATTAATAGGTTAGGGCAAGGACTGGTTAGTCCAGTGTCAGGATAATGTGACAGAGCGAGAGGCTGTCTCCAAACTAATACAGTATCATGTTTACCTTTTTGTAATATCTTAAAGTTGCATAGTCCGGTGGTTTTAGTTTCTGTCATTTTCTTAGATAAATCTATTAGGTTGAGTGGGATATTGGGCCTTGTGCCAGCGGCCTGATTTCCCGGTGGGGCAGCACTATAAAGTCGCAATGAGTGCACACTGTCACAAGTTGGTACCCATCCCGATATGACCTTAGATGTTGCTAGGACGTAAAACTCCCAACACCCAAATAACTGTATATATATATATATATATATATATATATATATATATATATATATATATATATATATATATATATATATGTCTGTCTGTGCACAGGTCTACAATCGGGTATTTGAAATTCTTAAATCCGAAAGCTCCAAAAGCTTAAAGCTGCATAGTCTGAGGAAATATCAAATTTTCAAAACCAAACCAATTATCTAGATTTGATTTTACATATCTAACTTAGATACTGATGCACTTATTAAGCATTTGTTTCTGTGTAGAAGGCAATACTGAGTCAATTTAACAGAACCTGTTACTGCAGAAGTCTATGGTGTCAGAGTTTGGGCAAGCTTGCCAAAACTAATTTTCCTTGTTTGCACTCAACATATCTCAAAAGTTTACCATTTAAAATAAAAGTAACTTTGAACTAATGTAAAGTAGATACCAGTGATCGATCTAATATATTTATCTCAGAAAAAATACAGAAATTCAAAACCATCGGACTATGCAACTTTAAGTATCTATACAAAGGAGAAGAGATAACAAGTGGGAGCCAGGGAATGGCAAAGCGTATGGTTTCGAACTCTGCTCTATATACAATACATCACATGTGTATCATAGTTTCCATACCCACGCAATAACTTAAATTGCAATTGACAATTAACTGAGAATAATCCATCTTGTCATATATTTACAGGCTACCATCTTACTGCGGAAACAGTCGCAACAAGAGAAAGGATGGCTAACGGTGACAGTACACGGGAGGACATTCGCCACCTGGTGACCTGTGTCATTTGCCATTGCGTCATGTCTGCGGACCAAGATCCTCGCGCTCTTCCTTGTCTTCACTCCTTCTGTCGGGCATGTATCATGAAAATGGTAGTCACCGGTTCAACAGGAACAAGAGAGGCGGTAACACTGAGATGTCCCAGCTGTCGGGATGGAAGAGAACTCTCCAGAGAGGGAGTTGGTAGACTAAAGAAGGATTTCAGAATTGTGCAGATGGCAGATATCCTTTCGAAGATAGACTCATCATCGTTAACTGAACGTTTACAGCCAAGTGCTCCACAACTTCCGACTGAGTACTACTTGCCTTCCACAACGCAAAATCCATCCAGCAACCGGCAGCCCGAAATAGAAGCCTCCGTAAGGACTGTAGGTGGTCAGCTGCCACGCTCTGTCATCACAAAGACTGATGATGATGGTGATGATTACCACTTTTCTTGGAGCCGACGGAAACCGCAGTCTTCACCTAAAAGTTCATTTCCAATGGCATTGTGTCGAGTATTCTTCTCCTCGACACGCCGTGACTAAAATAATTAAACTCTACTAGTGTTCAAGTGCAAATATATATGAAGATACTCAGAAATACCACATCCAGTATACAAGTATAACATCCTTTTCTATTTAATTGATGGATTAAGGAAGGATTGTAAAGTTGTGCCGATGGCAGATATCCTTTTGAAAATTGGCCCAGCACCACAAACTGAACATTTACAGCCAAGTGTTCGACAACTCCCGACTGAGTACTACTTGCCTCCCACAACCCAAAACCCTTTCAACAACTATCAGCCCTCGATAGAAGTCTCCATAAGGACACTGGGCAGCCAGCCGCCATGCCCAGTCATCACACAAGACCGATGATGATGGAGATGATTACCACTTTTCCTAGAGCTGATGGAAACCGCAGTCTTCACCTAAAAGTTCATTTCCAATGGCATTGTGTCAAGCATTCCTCTTTTCATGCTAAGAAAAGAATAATCACTCCACTAGTGATCCAGAGGATAGATACATAATGATACTCAGAGATACCACATCCAGTATATAAGTATAATACTGTTATCTGTTTGAATTGTTTATTTATTTATTTAATTTTCCCAAGAGGCTGAACCTTTTAAATCCAATAAGTGAAGAGAGTCGATAAAGTTAATGCAGATACTTGCCAAAAATAATCAGACTCTACCAGTATTCTAGTGCTTAGGTAGATAATGATTCTCAGAGATACCGCATCCAGTATACAAATATAATACCGTTATCTATTTAAATTATGTATTCATTAATTTTCCACAGAGGATACACTTTTAAAATCCAATAAGGGGAGAAGGTCGATAAATTGAATGCAGATGCTTGCCAAAAATATCAGAGTGTACTAGTTTTCCAGTGCTTATAATGTAGCTAGCGATTTTCAGAGATATCGCATCCAGTATACAAATATAATACCGTTATCTATTTGATTGATTGATTTATTTCATTTTCCAAAGAGGCTACACTTTTAAAATCCAAAAATTCGCTATCAGCAGAAAATCTGAAAATGTATTACCCAATTATTTGGGTACCCCCAATTATTTATTAACAACACGCTCTGCATGTGCATGGATGGAAATAAGGCTCCTTATAGCGGGTGATAATCAGGAAGTAGCGAGTCTCTCTTCCCGTACGCGCACCCCCACTGAATATGGGCAGGGGTGCACATGCGCAGAGCGCTCTTCTTGGTAGGGATCACACCCCTTCACCCCCATTCAACTGGGATATATATATATATATATATATATATATATATATATATATATATACATATGTATATATATATAATTATATATATATATATCTGCAGTATAAGCATTATACAAATATCTGCAGTATAAGCATTATACAAATATTATTTTTAATGGAATCCATCATGTATTAACTTGTCTTGGCTAGATTAGAACCCGCGACCCTCACACCGGCACGCCAGTTATGTGGGTACAGCAGCTATAGCCGGCTGGCGCCTGGCCAGCTGCCTGAGGCAGGGAGGGGGTGTTGGCACGCTTTCTCCAGCGTCCAACGGTTTTCCCCTCCAGTGGGCGCATTTGGTTCTGAACTCTAGCTTTAAAAATTGTTGTGTTTAATAAATGGTAGGTCTTTTGGGCCAGCCAGAGTGTCTAGTCAATCCAGCTACATATGTCTCCTGTTGTATTAACCTGTAATAACTAAGTAATACATATACTTATACAGCATATGTATGTATATATATATATATAAATTATACAGCATATATATGGTATAATTACTTAATCCTATGTAAATATAAATAAACGTATAGTTTTTGACACTCCACTCCTGTACCTCGTTCTCCCTCGCTGCTGTTATGTTATATATGCTGTATAAGCCATTATACGAGTATAATAAGGCCGGAAGCTTCCATCTGCTCCCCAGCTCTATCTGCTCCCCCCAGTCATCTACTTCTGGAGCCTGCTTAACCTACAAACTTCCATCCTACTCTCACTCAGATCCGTTGGGGGGGAGGGGGAGCCACACATCTGTGCACGCACCACTGCCCCCCCCCCCCCCCTACATTCACTGTACCGCCGGATTTTTCTTTGCGGTAAGGGGCGTAGTTCCTCTTGCCCGAGATTACAACTCTTACCCACTATCATGTCTTGTGTCTTTCTTTATTATGTAGGACAACTATTATATACATATACACATATATACGCATTGCAGATCAGTATGACATGTATTGATACTAGTGTATGTTATAAATATATAATCATATTTAAAAGAACTAGATGGTGATTGAATTCACATTGTAGGATAAATGCGTGTAGGCCTATATACCAAATAGTCCCTATTAGAAGTAGATGTTTTCGATTGATATTGGAAGGCTCTAGTAGTGTTCACAGCTGCTTAGTCCGATGAAAACCTAAAATTTTCAAAACCAAAGCAACCATCTAGAATTGATTGTGCATATCGAACTTAGATGTGCACTTATTAAGCATTTGTCGTCACATATAAGGGGATACTGAGTCAATTAATAGAACCTGTGACGGCAGAAGCCTATGGTGAGTTTTGGCAAGCTTGCTAAAATTAATTTAGCATGTTTCCATTTCAAATATCTCAAAAGTTAGAGATTTAAAATAAAAGTTACTTCAAACTAAAGTAAGGTAGATTATAATGATCAACCTAATGTGTTTATCTCAGAAAATGAGAGAAACTCAAAACCATCGGACTATGCAACTTTAAGTATGTAGCACTTTTTAGACTCAGCATATATAATAGTGTAAACACAATGGTGTTATAGTTGATGTATACCCACATGACTAGTAGCTTATGAGGTGTGCTCAATATATATGTGTTTTGTGCTGACACACTGTTGAGTGTGACCACGTGTGATTGTGGTTTATTTAATATATTGGGTGCATTAGGGAAATAAATGGTTGAACTCTGAACAAGTTTGAGATTGAAGTTGCATAGTCCAATAGAAATATCAATTTGTCGAAACCAATACAGTCAGTTAGATTTGATCCTATATATCCAACAGGGGGTGGGGGTGGGGGTGGATTCTGAGGGCACCCGATTACGGAACTCCTGCACATCGAGACCCCTCCCATACTACTAGTACTACTACTACGGTACTACCCACTTATTAAAGCTGCATAGTCCAATGAAATTTCGAATTTTCAAAACCAAACCAATTATCTAGATTTGATTTGACATATCTAACTTAGATACTGATGCACTTATTAAGCATTTGTTTCTACGTAGAAGGCAACACTGAGTCAATTTAACAGAACCTGTTACCGCAGAAGTCTATGGTGCCAGAGGTTTGGCAAGCTTGCCAAAACTAATTTTCCATGTTTTCACTCAAAATATCTCAAAATAAAAGTAACTTTGAACTAATGTAAAGTAGATACTATCGATCAATCTAATATATTTATCTCATAAAAAATAGAGAAATTCAAAACCATCTGACTATGCAACTTTAAACATTTGTTCCTGTATAGAAGGGAAAACTAGGTAAATTTAATAGAACCTGCTACTGCTGAAGCCTATGGTGTCAGAATTTCATTGTGTAATGCCAAAATAAGTTTGGCATGTTTTCAATTCAAATATGTTTTAATGTTTCAAATATCAAGTTAGCCACTTGTTATCAAAGTTACTTCAAACTAGAGTAAGGTAGATAATAACGATCATCCTAATATATTTATCTATAAATATAGGCAGAAACTCAAACCCATGGGACTATGCAATTTTAAGACAACAATTAAACCAACTTCAAATTAAAACTGAACATGTAATGAATATATGGTAGGAATATAATTACTAAAATGATATAAGCATGTTTGTGTGTACTTATTTAAAACGAATTCTTGTATCACTAAAGTTATTTTTCCCAGTGCGTTTTTCATTTTGTCAAAGTATTTATTCAAGTAAAAAGGATATATTACTAAATATTCTAATAATCAAAATGTTGATGTACAATTAAAATTACCCAAGTATTTGTAAAGCTTGTGTTAAAACCCCGATGCTCCTATCCTCCATATATACCCAATATTTGTCAGATTCTACAAATTCATAAACTCATTGTCATGAGTGCGCACTGTTATAAGTCGGTACCCGTCCTGATATGAAGATTGCCAGAAACATGTTAGCTATTTCAATGACCATTTGTGAATAAATAATATAACCTACAACGATATTCTGCTTTGCTTTTTATATATTTGTTTAAATGTTAAGAAAATAATAACGGACGCCAGTCATTCCATGTTCTTTGCCCTATGGTATCGTAAGCTAGTGCCGAGGATCGGGCTCTAGGTAGCTACATATATATTAGATAAAGGATTAACCCAATACTCGCAGTACACGGGTGAATACCAACCCTATATAAAAATGGTTGAAAAAACGGGGAAATGAAATGAGATCCTAATTTCACAATCTAAGAAGCAGCATTATTCTTTGTATGTCTTCATATATTGAAAAATATAATAAAATATCTAGTTGAATAAGATTTAAAAGTGAAATCGACGGCGTTCTATGGCCGCCATCTTGTATTTTTTGCATTCTCTCCCAATTCACCAACTCTGTGCCTATATAAGTATCCATTTGATACTGGAGGCAGGCATTCTACTTCCTGTTCTATAATAAAGCTATTTTCGCCCGTATTTACACGACGTTGTCGTTCACCTGTGTATTACAAGTACTGGGTGAATCTTGATTCTACATATATATATATACTCCTAGGTGTAGGCTATCTTTCACCATAGCACCTATATCTTAAACTCACTTTGGACTAGATAAAAGATTCACCCGGTACTTGTAGTACATGGGTGAAGATCAGCCTTATATAAATACGGGCGAAAATAGCGTTAGTATGGAACAACAAGTAGAATGCCTGGCACCAGTGTCAAATGGTTACTTATATCAACACAGAGTTGGTGAATGAGAGAGAATGCAAAAAGACAAGATGGCGGCCGCAGAATGCCGTCGATTTCACTTTTAAATCTGATTAAACTAGCTATTATATTATATTTTTCAACTCAAAGGTAGCGGGCTCTTAATAATACATATGTAAAGAATAAATGTTGCTTCTTAGATTGTGAAATTAGGCTCTCAATTCTTTGACCCGCATTTTCGCCACCTTTTACATAGGGTTGGTTTGCACCCCTACTGCAGCAGTACGGGGTGAATCTTGTACCTAACTTTGGACATGCCTCCTGATGATCGAACGTGGCAGGATTCTGGTCACACATTTAGTAATCTTATATAGATTGCAGTGAAATTGTCATATAAAATATTTTACATGAGCTATGGCCGTATCACTAAAAATAACACCAACATTCGTATCGGATATGGGTAACTCCTATCATGTGACAGGTCTGTGTATGTACCGGTATTTACCGGTATGTACCGGTATGTATGTATGTATGTATGTATGTATGTATGTATGTATGTATGTAGGCCCCCTATGTATGTAGGGGGATCTATGTATGTATGCCGCATGTAGGCCAATGCGTGTATGTATGTAATGTAGTCTATACGTATGTATGCCTCTATGAATGAATGCATGTATGTAGGTTATGTATGGACATTATCATTATGAATGAAAAATGTCTAAAGAAATGTTAACATTTCTAATGTCTTTATGACCACCAACTATTTCTTTACAATACTATAGATCACACTATGAACGCGGAACACTAAAACGAACAGCCTACTACCGCGAGTGCTGTCAGCTGAGAAGTAGATAACAAAACAAACAAATAGCAGGCTTACTATTACTAGTATTAGTATTACATTTTGAGTTGACAGTGGTCCTGTTATCAGCACTCACTCTACATATACCAATAGATGCCGAGTTGTTGAACTAAGTGAGTGCTCCTACGCTCCGTCCACTCCCCCCCCCCCCCCCCCCCCACACCCAACCCGGGAAGTTTGCGCATGCGCAGTGAGAATCCACCGGAAGTTGGTTTGTTGCTATTGCTCTGACAGTTAGATTCGTCTAACTCTCACGTCGACACAAGAACATCATTTTCTCGGATTTTCTCAGCCCCCTAAAAAAATTCCGTTACCACTTCGGTGAGTTCCACAGTGGCTTGTTCTTACTATAGTACCATAGAGTAGCTAGTCGCATGTGTATTAGCGGGGCAAGTAGTATGTTATTGACTCACAAACTTGAAGTCCCGTCCCCCCTTTCAAGGCCTTTGCTTTAAATCTCTGTCTCCGTAACACTTCATGTTCATCCCAGATTATCATAGACTGAGCGTGCGTACTGTGGGATTATGTGTAGAAGATTATGTACGAAACTTTATTTAGGGCTATGTTTTCATTTACAAGCGGAAAGGATATGTGTGTAGGTCTGTGAGCTTGTGACATGATAGATAAAAATTAAAAGGTTCACCCCTACCCACTACTCGAGAACAGTAGCCTACTGTTGAGTACGCCTACGGCTACAGAGTGAATCTTTTAAGGGCCTGTCACACTACAACGTATAGCCGCAGCGCATGCCGACGTATGTGATTTTCGACCAACACGTTGGTGTACGTCGTCATACGTTACATATATGTTGGGCATACGACGGGTACATCGTTATGTGTCGTCTTACGTCGCTGTGCATCGAAGCTCCGAAAAAATTGTGTGCATGCTAACAATTTCCAACGGGTGTTGACGTGTGGCTCGTACATTGAATGTACGCTGCGTGTACATTCGGGATGTGTCGGCATACGTCAGGGATACCTTGGTATACGTTGCTGCATGTTAGCTGTACGTTCAGTCGGTGGGAACGTGCAGTCTGCGTACAGTCCGCATACTGGCAACAGATGCATTTTGTACTCCTAACACACTTTGAACGTATGCCTGCCATATTTCCAGCATATTTAACGTATACACCATACTTCTAGCGATGGAGTAACGTATGTAACATTGATCACCGTTCCATGAGCATATGCGAGCGTTTTGCGAGGCACATGAACGCTCTCATACGCTAGAAATACGTCAGAGATACGTTCCACATACGTTACGTACGTTGTGTATACGCCGATTTTTATCCCCCGCTGCTGAAAAGTTAGACAAATGCCGACATACTGGCAAATTTTCTAACGTTGAGCACGCGCTGTCACTGTACGTCGTAGTGTGATAGGTCCTTTAGTCTTAGATCTAGTAATTTGTATAGTTATTATCGCTATTGCTTTACATCAGACCTAAGCCCCATTCACACACGGGCGTTAAGTCGCCTCAACTAGTTCGCCTTGTATAGTTCAACTCAAATTGGTCATGTGGACGGTACGCTGAGGCGACTTAAGCCTGAGCCGTCTCATCTAGTTCGGTTCAACTAGACCACGTCGCGAGGTAGTATATATATATGAAGCGAACTAGCTTAAGTCGACCCATCTTGCTTGTGTGGATGGTAGCGGTTTACTTTGAGGCGGTTTAAGCGCGTCACATGCATGTGCAGTCGAGACCTGAGTTTGTTGACTTTCCGGTCGATCAAAAGCGCATATTATATGATTTGGTCTATGAAACCGCTAGCTGTGCACAGATATTTTTTTCATCATTTATTTTTAGGTTTTCACTGCCCAGCAGAAGTTTTGACCGTTCCAAAACAATATGACTCAGTCTATGCATATCTAGGTCGAACCCACACTCTCTCATGGTGACGTCGACTAACCGAAAGTGGCGCTGGTTAGTATGGACTTGCTCATGCGCAGATATCGATTTCCGGCTTAAACCGCCCCAAGTACTGGATGTGTGGACACAACACACTTTCACGCCTAGTTCGCCTTATCTAGTTCGGCCTAAAGTTGTGGGTGTGAACAGGGCTCTAGATTATAGATATATATATTTAACTGAGAAAGAAACCCGAACCAATCATTTCTATTTACTTTAGTACCTACCGTAAAACAAACAAGCAACAACATTCTTCCAGTCCCTTCTATTTGAAGTAATACTCCATGAATAAATATGAGCACCCTATAATTAATTAAGCTTCAGCGAATTGAGGAAAAGACGGCTCTGTTTTTGTTGTTGACTAAATGGGTTTTGAGGTAGGTTGTCTCTTGTCTGTGCCCCTCCTGATGTGACCATATATGTTGCTAGGACGTTACCCCCCCCTCCCCCAATAAACTAAGCTTTTCTGTAAACGAAATATCCAGTGGACCAGTGTTTATTAGTGGAAAATTTCAAGCCTCTAATACTACCTGCGGTTTGGATAGTCTAAGCCAATCAGAGCGTCATTCTGGGGAATTGGTCGTTGACCCACTTTAGGCTAGGGTAGAACTTTCTCTGAATGGAAAAGTACATGTAGCGAATTCACACTGTCGTTGCAATCATCTCCACCCTCCCCCTTCTCCATGTCCCCCCCCCCCCACTACCCTCCCCCCCCTCTACTCCCGTACCGCTCCGCCTTCCCCAGCTGACCACAGTTGCTCCTCTGGGCCCGTATGCATGGAGCCGGGGTAGCGCCCTACCTCTGGGGGTAGTTGGGATTTCCGGGATAGCGGCGAAATGTTGCTATGCATGGGCCGGGGGTAGGGATACCTCTGGGTATAAAAGTCGGGTAAGCTACCCCCGTTACATAGCTGGTATAAGGGCTGGGGTAGGCCCTGAATCAAAATGGAGGTCTTCATATATCGACGCTTTATGGAGAGAGGCCATTTAGCCAGGAACCGTATTTTCCGTGATAGGACTAATCCATTTGAGAAATTTGATGATCTTGAGCTTTTTAAGAAGTTCCGATTCCGAAGGCACAACATTTTGACACTCACCGATACGTTGACAGACGCAATCGAGCATCCAAACCGACAGGGATCGCTTCCGCCATTGCTGCAGGTACGTGTTTACAACGCACCTCGTAAATTGGTGCTGTTTTCCTTTAATGTTGATGACATTCATTACGGACGTAAGTCTTACGGGTTTACAGCTTATTCTATACGTCCTTCCTCTCCCTCTACCTACTATTTTGACCTTTTAAGTGGTCGAGACGTAGTTATGATGCCGCCGCATGTGCACGTTGACACTAGAGTGCCGGTGGATTGGACATAAATGGTGTCACTGTCACTGTGATGTGATTGTCTATTTCCAAACTTTTGCTGTCAGTGAAACAGCATCCTATGGATAGAGATTTATGAGACCTTCAAAATCTAGGCGAAATACCATTTTCTAGCTGTAGATCGACCAAGTTAGAGGTGTTTTAGCTTGCTGAAATGGCCCTCTCTTCTACACTAAACAACCCGAAATTTGTAACCCCTTTTCCTTACAGAGGTGTCAGGGCATGCAAGTTGTTCTCTTCGGCATTGTATGTAACATCATTGACAGTTTAGGCCACTAAATAATGGATCAATATGTCAATATTTTACTATTTTGCTAGACTCAATTTGTTCGAATTTGATACTATTATTACGCTGCTGTGTAGCAACATACACATCTAATTTTTGCTAATTAGGTGACACATATTTTCTGGCCCGCTTGCAACAATTACCAGTATGTAGCAAAACATTGTCTACTTTCTCATGACACCTACATTTTCTAAGACTTATTTAATGTTTGCCACACTTGCACTGCAGGTTATGATCGCACTGCGCTTTTACGCCAGTGGTAGCTTCCAAGATGTGTGTGGGGAGTTGGTGGGCGTGGATCAGTCGACGGTATCACGCACTGTTTCACGAGTTACGGATGCACTCGCCCACCAACTGCAACAGTCGGTGAACCTGCCAACGCAGGAGGCTGCTGACCGTACGAATGTGAAAATATTCAACACCCATGGATTCCCCAATGTCTTCGGCTGTATCGACGGCACCCATATCAGGATACAGGCCCCCAACGAGTTTGAGCATGAATTCGTTAACCGCAAACACTATCACTCATTGAACATCCAGGTAAATATTACTAAGTAAAAAAATTGCCTATACTGTTATGTTTACAAGGACAAGTTAATTTACACAAGTTAATTTACACTGTTACTTGGTATACAGGGGTATTTGCCTAGCGTTATCACAAAAAAAATTCCTGTCTCAATTCCTCGCCAACCTAGCTGACACTATATACCTATCAACTATTCACACCTATGCTATGTGTTTGTAAAACACACTTTACGCTAAATGATTACTAGTGATTGGGCGTAGTTTGTGGCCTCCACGCTATAGTACATATAGCCATTCAGCACTGTACTTTCAGTGGCCTACTGTAAAAAATTCCTACTATTATCTTCCCCATCGATGCAGAACTACGATGCACACCCCACTTCCAACATAGGCTTTTCTAGACTTACATATACGCTACATTTAGGGTCTGTTACCGTGAGGTGAATTTCTTGTTTGCTTTATAATCCATATTGGAAATGTGTGGAATGACCTCAAATCTGTATTGATATTGTTGGTGGTTGTGTGCTTCTAAATATGTCGGATAATGTAAATTTAATGATTTCTTTTATAGTGGATTAGACTTTACTTGTTCCCCTTTTTACGGTTTTTTCAAATAAAAATAACACCCGCTATATTAACAGCACGCAACTCCTTGTGTTCACTTTTGGTAACTAACTGTTTCCTGTTTGTTATTGCAGGTGATCTGTGACGGTGATTTAAAGTTCATTGATTGTATTGTAAAATGGCCGGGCAGCGTTCATGACGCGCGTATCCTGCGCCAGTCTGATCTGTTTGCGGCGTTCGAGAGCGAGGACAAACCAGTCAAGGGTGTACTGCTTGGGGACAGTGGGTACATGCTGCGTGACTGGCTTTTCACCCCCTTCCTCACCCCCAACACACCACAGCAGAGAGCATACAACCAGCACCATAAGTCGGCGAGGTCGCTGGTTGAAAGGTCCATAGGGATACTCAAGAGGCGATGGCATTGTCTGCGTCGGCTGCGCCTTCAACCTGTCAAGGCGTGCAATGTCATAACAGTTTGTATTATTCTGCACAATCGAGCACGACTCCTGAACCTCGATGCTCCCTCCGATTCCGAGTCAGACGGAGAGGCAGACGATGAAGAAGAGGCATATGACGATGACGGCGACCATGACCGTCCAGAAAACTACAGACGTTCCGAGCGCGTTCGCAGCCAGGTGGGGAAAGCAGCCAGACAGAGAATGGTGGACAACTTCTTTTGATTTTGGTATGTATTGGTCATTAGAAGAAGCATTTTTTTCATAAAAAAATACAAAGACACACACTTTGATAAAAGTATATATAGCACCTGTGGGCAACTTTATTAACACTCAGAAAAAAATAGTGACATATGAAAAGTCAAGTATATCTTCACATGTACGCATCGTAACATAGCCACAAGTAAACGAATTGTTGTCAAACTAAACGCACTTTTTATAACATGTGTACCCAGACCAACAAAACATTTATACCTTGTGTCCTGTCAAAATGACACGGAGCAACAATTTGCACTACATTTAGCCATATACCTAATAACATTCCTTACATTGTACTTAGTACAAATAACAAATATTTTTGGACTGGGATATGGAACATCTTACAAACATGTGAAACAAACAGTAAAAAGTTTATCACAACACATATATAGTTAGAACGAAAAGCTTTATGCTAGATGGGTGGTGTGGCCCAACCTCACAACATTTCCTGAGATTTAACCATACACCTAATTACACCCATGAAATTAAAAGTGAATTTTAGTGTGTTTAGCACCGCAGATTGTCTATAGTCACTGGTATAAGGAACATCTTAAACATAAGTAGAGCCCTTTAATCGCTTAACAACTCTATTGTGTATAGCACCGAGGACTGTGTACAGTCACTGTCATCTGGAACATCTGATAGATATTTAGCGCAGTACAATGGCTTTAACACCGCACCTTCTTTTTAGTCACTGGGATATGTAACATCATATAGAAAATTACAGTCATTAATTCCAACAAATACAGTACTGTGATCATCACCGGAGATATTCTTTTGTCACTTGGATATGGCACATCTTACATATCATCATTAAAGCCACCAGTATTTTTTATAACCTCTGATTACTTCTTCAAATCCCTCTCTAATTTCTCCACCTCCAACGCTTCTCGCCTACGCTTCAAGTCCAACAACTCTGTATCGGCCGTCACCCTCAGAACCTCCCTCTCTAGTATCTCCAACTGTAAAGCTTCTCGCCGACACCTTATGTTAAACAGGTGCTCCTCCGCCCTCAACCTCTCCTCGTTTCCCTCTCTCTCCAATTTGGCCACTTCCAACTGTTCCCGTCTATACTGCATCACCAAGAGCTCTCTTTCCAAACCTTCACCCTCAACTCGCCCTTGCAGTAATGTGGCTTTTGCCTTGTTCTTACCCGACGTTGTGTTCAGATACTCCAGGAAGGCCGCTCTTTCCGGACCAGCATTTGGGAAGTCGTGAGGCGTTGCAAGGCGTTTGCGGCTCCGGACACTTCCACCTCGGGACAGTGTTTTGCTGGGAAGTGACGGAGTTCGCATGGGTTCATCGACTTCGGTGGTAAGGGTTGGCGAACATTCCGGATGAGCCGCCAGCACACACGAGGCGACGTCACCTACAGAAATATTAGACGGTGGATGATGCAATTGTGTAATATTACAACCTCTCCGGCAACTAATGTGTTTAAGCCTAGTACAGCTCAAGACGGAGCAGAGACAACGCGGATTACTTAGTAAGGGGCACTGTCAACTATTCTTGCCTGTCATAAGCAGGATCAAAAATATTGGAATCGCTAGCAGAAAATTCATGAGAAAGTCTAGGATAGTGTACGTAAGGCATGCGATAATGCTACTCAATGATGTTATGTTAATTGTTCACGTTCCACCCATACCGTGCCCCTGTCCCTACATACCTTCAATAACAAAGGGTAGTGTCACGCACGATGAGCGATCCATTGCTGTATCCAGACGGGGAGTGGAGGAACACATCGGATTGCTCAGAACTACCGAGCATAATGATTCGGACATGTGGGTCTCGTGCGTCTCGTTGTGTTCTGTGGGCGTGCCAGAGAAGGCAAGTGTGATGCCTACTTGTTCATCGGCAGACGGTTTGGCTTGCGCGGGGGCTACAAAAAATAATAGGGTGCTTTAAATTATGGGTCCGTGGGGCCACAGTTACCCGGACATTTATTCAATGGATGTTCAGTATGGGAATGCATATAAATAAATGATGTAATAAGGCTTCGACACAATCCCTATGTCTTGTTCATTAGGGGACGGTTCCTAATTTTATGGACAACAGCGGCACACACGTCATTCACCGAATGACAGACATGGATAATAGAAACAAATTCTTGTACATGTCACATGGAAGTTTGATACTAGCGACCTAAGATGGGAAAGTTTATTTAGAGTCGCCTAGGTACTTAGTGTTGATAGCTTGGTAAATTGACATTACGCGGTGTACATTTTGATTACTCACTAAATATCTCTAAGCAGCAATTAGCGTATTTTGTGAACAAAATGTCTAATAGGTAGGCTCATAACATTGTACATACAGAGCACGCAAACTTGAGAATAGAGGTTTATGGGTTTTAATCTAAACGTTTTTGACATACTCGGTGTGTCACAAAAATCTTATAATTGGACACGGATTGTGGTACCTACTCGCGTCTAGACCTGTCTTAATAACGGGATGCTCCAAATTCTAGGAATATTAAACGGAATTTGTTACACGTTGCTTAAATGATTAATCAATACTATACAGATTAATGTGGTGATTACTTATTAAGTTACTCACGGTCAAAGCTTGCCGGATGGCGGGCTGCAAGAGAAAAAGAGAGTGTGGTTGGAAACATGTATTACAATAGTGCCTGTAAGGTAGGCGCTGTACAATTACTGCACCCAAAAGGTGGTACTTAGCAATGTGAGCTAGTAACATAGATGAGGTCAATGAGGTAGACAAAAGCATCTATGTCCAATGATAATTGTTGTTACATATGTTCTAAAAGCAAATCCGTCACACAAAGCAATGTGTCAGCTGCACACGTACGGCTGTTGGTAGAAATTGACAGACACGAATAAAGATCATAGCCATTTTTCTGTTTATAATAGCATGGCTTACAAGTTAGTAATGGTATTCATTTGTTGTAAATCATTACATTATTTACAAACTTACCACTCACTCCATCATACAAGTTTGATTCGTATCCGATGATTTGGAGGATACTCTCCTCATAGGGCAGTTGCGATTCCGGTGGGCCTCCTCCAGTTTTTGCTGCTCGCCTCTGACGCGTGAGTACATCACCCTTCATCCCCTTCCATTTTTCTTTTATTTCCAGACGCGAGCGTTTCGCTACCCCACACGCATTGACAGCCGCGGTCACGACGTCCCACGCACGGTTCTTTTCCTGTAGGGTTATGCGATTACTGAAGGCGGAAAACAATACTATCCTCCCCAACATTATTTCTTCGAGAAGCACACGAATTTCGTTGTCGCTGTAGTTTGCCTTTCGTGGCCTTTTGCTGGCAGTGGCAATCTGAGAGGGAGTTGGCACACAAGACATTGCGCTCTGAGTTTTTTGCCTAGTAGGTGACCTGCAGATAAGTAGAAAAAAAAAATTTAAATGTCGAACCTTAAGACTGTAATGATGATGAAGAGGGTAACATCTGATGACAATGAGACCAATCGCACGCATATCCTAGTACGGGTAGATGTGTCATTAAAATGAACAAAAATGCAATGAATAACACAATTATCATTTGGATAACCCGTAAATCACGTCTTAAAAAATAAATTCCACGAATTGGTAGATAATAATACATGAAATAAAAAGTGCACGTAGACAGCGGTGCTAAGTCAGACTTTTTCTTTGTCATTAAGGGCTTAAGAAACTATGGGAAAGCTAAGGTCAAACACACACAAAAGTAAAAACAAACCGTTTGAAAAAGAAATTAACAGAAGCGCGAATTATCCATCAATTAGGTACTAAGTGAAATATTGGAAATGTCAAATGCTAGTTAATATAGCAGAAATCTGGTCCCTCGACACAAAGCAGCACAAGTGACAGCCAAGACGGGTAAGGAATTGAACGTTATTTAGCTAGCAATTCTCATATAGACAGGATGCAGACGCATATAGACAGGATGCAGACGCATATTACATACGTGAGGAGGGCCAGAATTTATAGTGAACCTGGGTATATGATCAATAAGCCAGTGAATACATAAAAAACAATAGTAGTCTAAATGCAATATTCGTGACAAAACAGAAAAAAATGCAGCTACAATTAGCGCAATTCCAAAAAAAAACATATCAAACTAAATAACATTTATTGGCGAGTGCAGCAGTTTAGAACCTTTGCGTGTGGGTACAGTTCGACAATAGAAAAGAGTTAAATGACACATTACCTCAAAGCTAGTGTAGCTACCATGATGGCTACAACAGCGACAACATACGACACATTTTTGTCAGACTGTTCGCACAATATTTGTCACCGACAGTGGTTTAGTTGTTAGAAAATAAAGGTCACTAGAAATTGTTAACGTACCGCACTGCCGTTTTCCGTAGTTGACGATGAAGTTTGGCGAAGAGCGAGTGGGATATTTACACAGCGTAGAAAGGGAAGAAGAACCCTTTTAGTATGTGATGATTTTATGCCTTGTCGATGGGGATGACGAATGAAAGAAGCAATATCATAGAAAACGTACAGATAGCTTTCGACACAAATGGCTTGTGGAAAGGAAAACCGGAAAGCCGCCCGCTGATTATCACGCGCGGAACACCAAAACAACTACGCTCGCCGGGTACTTACTCAGAGGGATTCTCCACATCTATAAATAACTACGCGGATAGCTACCTCCTCGCCGCTTTGCGTCCATGCATACCACGCGACCCATTTCTCACCCCCGGAGGTGGCTACCCCGAAGTCGGTCCTTACCCCGGGTGGCGATAAGTAATTCGTCATGCATACGGGCCCTGGACCCCCCCTCCCCAAACACAGACTGAGGCAGTCACCCCCCCCCCCCCATCCCCCATACACTCAGACAGTCTCCCCCTCCCCCATACACTCAGACAGTGCCCCACATACTTACACCCACACACTAGTCCCTTTGGAGAGCCCCTTCGAAACGCGCACGCGCACACGCTCTCTTCCCCCCCCCCCCCCCCCCCCCCCTCTCTCTCTCTTTCTCTCTCTCTCGCTCTCTCGGCCCTTTGGGGAATCCCCCTTCCACCTCACACGCTCTTACTCATTTGAGTAAAATCCGTCCCTATGTACATGGTTTGTTGCAGTTTTACATCCTGACAACATATAAAGTCATATCAGAATGGGCACCGACTTGTGACAGTGCACACTCATGACAACTTTATAGTACTGCTCCGCTGGAAGACCAGGCTACTGACACCATGATCCAATTCCTCACTAATTCACAATATCCTGGTACTGAGCGAGCTAACCAGTCCTTGTTCTATCCTAGTAATGCCAAGTGCCAGGCTATTTATACTTATACTGATATACCCAAGCCGGGGAGGGCACACTTATCCTTGGACTTATAACTTATAGTATAGACCTGTTTCATATGACGTCTGCATAGGTATCTAGGTCAGTGCACGCGTGCCTTTTGGCTGCAGAATGACACACTGCCACACTGCAAACTCAATGGCTATGAGCAATCTTCATACAGAAAAAGTGAAATATATCTAAAACCACACCACATAGAAACAAACCGCTTGGCAAACAAACATATAACATGCTTACCAAACATATTATATTAAATTTATACAGTTCTGGTTTTAGATTTCTACGAATTTTGAATAAAACTAATGTTTTGCACTGCGCATATCGACAAACTCAATGCATTGTCAATGGCCATGAGAAATCTTCTTACAGAAAAAGTGAAATATCTCTAAAACCACATCACCTAGAAACAAATCGCTTGGCACATAAACAGATAACACGCTTACCAAACAGATTATATTAAATTTATAAGGATCTGGTTAGGATTTCTATGAATTTTGAATAAAACTAACGTTTTGCACTGCGCATATCGACAAACTCAATGCATTGTCAATGGCCGAGAGCAATCTTCTTACAGAAAAAGTGAAATATCTCTACAACCACACCACCTAGAAACAAACCGCTTGGAAGACAAACAGATAACATGCTTAACAAACAGATTATATTAAATTTATAAGGTTCTGGTTCTGGATTTATATTAATTTTGAATCAAATTAACATTTTGGACTGCCCGTATCGGCAAACTCACTGCATTGTCAATGGCCGTGAGCAATCTTACAGAAAAAGTGAAATATCTCTAAAACCACACCACCTAGAAACAAAGCGCTTCACACACAAACAGATAACATGCTTAACAAACAGATTATATTAAATTTATAAGGTTCGGCTTCTGGATTTCTATGAATTTTGAATAAAACTAACGTTTTGCACTGCGCATATCGACAAACTCAATGGCAGTGTGCCTTCGTCCTGCAGCCAAGCTGTGCGCGCATACGCAATGTTTGTAAACATTGAAAGGGGTCTAAACCTATATATATATATATAGGCTTCGGAGTTAAAGCTGAACAGTCCGATGAGGAGCATAGCATTTTCTAAACCGATATGCATACTTAGATTTAATCCTACATATTCAACTTAGATATTGGTGCAATTATTAACTACATTGCTGCATAGAAAGGATATTAAGTCAATTTAATAGAACCTATGTTGATATCTATGATGTTCAGCATTATAGCATGCATGTAACAATTATTGTTGTGCATGTTTTCACTTCAAAGTACTCCAGAAGTTAATCGTTTAAAATCAAAGTTACTTCAAAATGAAGTAAAGTGGAATGTTAGGGTTACGATCAACCTAAAATATTCATCTAAAACATATAGTACAAATTATTATGCAACTTTAAGGAGCATCTTTAAAAATACCAATGTTGTGTCACAATGCCAAACTAAGGTCACATGGCATATATATTAAAAGTAACTGAAAATTTATGATTATGTCTCGTTATGACATTCCTGCCTTAACGCTCATTTATACTTTTGACGGCATGTGATGCCGTCAACTTTACACCGGTTAGCGCTGTGTGACGGCGTAAAACGGTGGAGAGTGCGACGAGTGGAACGTCGCCATGAAAGTCTGAATGCTTTGACGCACACGGTCGCTAACTTCGACATGTCCATGTTTTCCGTGTCATCTGGGCCTTATTCGATTAACACGACCCGGGTGACTCGGGTAATCTGAGTTGCTAGAATTTCAAATCGAACACCACGAGTGGAGTCGACAAAAACACGTGCCGTGTGCAAAAAGTATCAAAACTAAACTATGCAATCATAATCTACTTTAAATCCTATTTTACTGTAGTTATAACGGTTATTTAAAAAAAGTTTTGGATTAAGCCACCATTTTTTCCGCCCCGAGCATGGAGAAGCGTGTCAGTTAATTCAACCCGAGTGTAGGATGTGCGCATGTGTGTGGAAGCGCTGACCTTGAAAGTTCAACATAGTTGAACTCTGGTCAAAGCTTGCATCGTCTAACGTCGTCAAGCATCGACGTAAAATCTAAATGGGAGCATTGGCTTGCGCCATCTAACGCCGTCACACACCATCAAAAGTATAAACGGGCCTTTACTTAGTATCACAGCCATGTAGTAATTCTTTTATTTCACCTTTTTCAAAATTGATATAAGAATTAGTCCGACAGGATTCAAAATTGTCGCAATGGTGCCTGATAACAAATATTTTACTTGGCCTTCTAATTTTTAGAACTTATATCATATTGTATTTCAACTTGAATTCTACTCTTCTTCGCCACAAATTCTACAAGTGATTTTGGGTCCTTGCATTCTTTGAAAACAATAATAACTTTTAAAAAGTGGTTATGTTAAAAATATGACAATTGGAATAGTATTTAGCTCTGAACAATATTGTGGACTTATAATGTGCTTCTTATGCTGTTTAAATATTTATTTAGACCGTTAAAAAGATAAATTAATTTGAATAAATTTAGACCGCTATGTATATGGGAAATATAATATTAATCTCATGATATTTTCTCGGAATGTGGTATTTTTCCAGGAAGCAAAATTGACTTTGAATATACTTTGTTTCTCCCTCCCCCCCCCCCCCCCCCCCCCTCCACCGTAGGTTGACGATGTCTTGGGACTGACTGCAGTTAAGAGTTCACCATAAGGTAAAATGGCCGAGACGGCCGCCAACAGTGACGCCAACTCGAACGCGTGTAGTCATGGCAACCACCTGTTGTTGGACACGTCTGCGGTGATCAATCTGCAGGAGCCTAATCTGGCCCAGATGAGGCTGAATCGGCAGGACAGGACCCGAGCCACCATGCAGGTATGAATTTCAGACCTGTGCACCATCCGTATTTTTGTTAACGGAATCGAACACTGAGTACGGAAACATAGATTTGTTTGTTTCGTTGCGTGTAATCGCCGGTCTAGAAAATACTTGTTGCTGCGTGTACGGAATCCTAAAGGCCCTGTCACACTACGACATATGGCGCCGGCGTGTGCGTACCGTGTTGAAATAAATTTCAAATCAAAATAGGTCGGCATATGCCAAACTTTTTGCGCTGCGAGGGATAAAAATGGGCATACACACAACGTACGTAACGTATGCAGAATGTATCTCTGACCTATTGAGAGCGTTCATGTGCCTCACAAAACGTTTGCATACACTGACGGTACGCTGACCAAGGTTAAGTACGTTACTCCATCGCTAGAAGTATGGCACATATGTTAAGTACGCTGGAGATATGGCAGGCATACGTTCGAAGTACGTTTGGAGTACGTTATGCATCCATTGGCTGTAGGCGGACTGCACGTTCCCAACAGGCTGAACGTATGGCTAACGTGTTCCAACCTATCCCAACCTACCCCTAGCGTGTGCATAACATACGCCGACATATGCCAAGCATACACCAAGCGTATGAAAAACATATGAGCCTTACGGCGACAGATGTTGAAAATTTTGAACATGCACAACAAATTTTAGCGGCTCGACCTACAATGACCTATGACACTGTATCCCGAGCGTACTCGACGTATGCCCAACGTATAGGTAACATATGATGCCGGCATGATGGTCGAAAATCGCACACGTCGGCATACACTAAGGCCATACGTCTTAGTGTGACCGCCCCTTAAGTCAATTCAATAGAGCAATTAGAAGCTGTCACTGCTGAAGCTTCTGGTGTTTAGCCATTTGGCCTGGATGCCAACATTAATTTGGTATGTTTTCACTTCAAATAACTTCAATTTTCACTTCTAAAGTTAACCATTTTGAATGGTTAGTGTTGTCTTTGGTGTGGGATGCATGGAAAGTTTGCTTGTGAATATTATGTAATTGTTTATTTTTCATGGTAAAAGTGCTACTGAAACTCATGCAAGAATATGGCAAATAGCTTTGACAATACTGAAAGCTACAAAATTGGGTGCAAATGTCTGGGATTTGTTTGTTGGGGTTTTATGCCCTTGCAACAACTTGTGACAATGGACATTGATGTCTACTTCATGCAGGGAGGCAAGATACTTAGTAACTGATGATTTGGGACTGCTTGTAACTAATGTAAGGAATAATCAATGAATTTATTAGACCATCCCTCTGGGCAGCTGCTTTCACTAAGCCATAAAGTAGGGAGACCACATATAAAGTAGGATAATCTTGTGACCTCTCATTAGTCTTACCCTAATTCCATATACCACATGCAGCTTAGTTAGGTTCCAGAGTGACCCATGTCAATTTAGTCAGAGAGCATGTATATAGATGAGAGGGACAACTCTCATACTAGACCGTGTAACAGCTGTCGACTGTGGCGCTCCAAGTCGTGGTTGTTGAACAGTTTACATGTACCGGCAAACTCAAGGCATTGTCAATGGTCTTGTGCAATCTTCATACAGAAAAAGTGAAATATCTCTAAAACTACACCACATAGAAACAAACTGTTTTGAACACATATAGAAAACATATTCAACGATGAGACTATATGAAATTCATATGGTTAAGGTTCTGTATTTCTATTAATTTTGAATAAAATACATGTTTTGCACTGCACGTACGGCAAACTCAATGCATTGTCAATGGCGGTGAGCAATCTTCATACAGAAAAAGTGAAATATCTCTAGAACCACATGACCTAGACACAAACCGCTTGGAACACATATATAAAACATGTTTACCAAAAGGATTATATTAAATTTATAAGGTTAGGGTTCTGGATTCCTATTAATTTTGAATAAAACTGATGTTTTGCACTGCGCATACCGTCAAACTCAAGCCTTGTTCAACAATAACCACGAGAGGCGCCACTGTAGCCTGTGTTACCGATTTTCGCGGGAGTTGTCCCTCTCATCTATATACAATCTCTCTGATTTAGTGATGCCATAGTGTGTCCAGAGGGGTCCAGCAAGGACGTTGTAGGTGTTGCACCAAAAGCCTCTTTGCGACCAAAATGGTCGCATGGAGATCGGCAATCATTTTCATAGGTTGGCAATCAGTCGGGGACCATCACTGACTGATTACCGACTATGGCACCGCTGCCAAGCACATGTAATCACTCGGCGATCAATATTGGTGATAGGATGGCGAATGGTCAAGGACTGATTTGTGACTGATCTACAATCAAATGCCAATTGGTCGCAAACCAATTGCATATCAGTCCCCCCAACCACTTGCCAACCGATCGCCAACCGATTGCCAACCGATCACCAACCGATCACCAACCGTCTTCTCTAGCCTTTGGCGGCAGTCACCAACCGTTTTTTCCCCTTTAGGCAACTGATGATATTTTTGTTTCTTTTTGTCACAAGTGGTCGCAAGCCTGGTGTGACTGGGTTCTTATTTACATATTTCTATAGATTTTTTCCTTTTTCCTCCAGACCACTAATTAGAGACGACTTTCATCCGTAAAATGCTTCATCAGCTCCCGATTGTTTTGCTTGTGTACTATGTAGGTGACATGACAACATCCGTTTGTCATTGTAAATGCCTTGTGACCAGGATACACTTGCTTTGACCGAGATTGGTTAGTAAGTCAGGGTTTCCTGACTCATTGGACTACTTTTGAACGCTTATCAGCACCAGGGCACAGTTCTTCTAACCATGTGATATTACAGTTATTTACACATTGGCCGTAATCGATTAACACGACCCGGGTCACTCGGGTCACCCGTATCGTCAGAATTTCAAATCGAACACCGCGAGTGGAGTTGAGAAATACACGTGCCGTGTGCAAAACGACCCGACCCCAGTAACCCACCTCTTGGCTGGGGTTTACTAGGAGCGATGACATCACATCTGTGCTAGTACCTCTAGGATAACAGCTACCACTACAAGTCCTAGGTGTTGTTTTAATGTTTTCTTTTTTAATAACCCAGATTGTCAGCTTCTACAATCATAACATGCTTTAAATCCTATTTTGCTGTACTTATATCAGTTATTTAAAAAAAATATTAAGTTTTAGATTAAGCCACCATTTTGTCCACCCTGAGCGTATTCGTTTATTCAACCCGAGTCTGTAGGCTGTGCGTATGTGCCAAAAAGTGGCTCGGGTGACCCGAGTTGATTAATCGATTACACCCATTGTGTATGTCCTAGACTGGACACAGTAGCCAAGTCGGTAGAGCAGAGGCTTCTCGTCCGGAATGTCGGAAGTTCGAATCCCAGCCAAATTAAATCAATGACTTATAAAATTGATTCTTCTCGCTCCCTAGCTTGGCGCTTAGCATTAATATGATAGAACACGGACTGGTTAGCACAGTATCAGGCTAATGTGACTGTGTGGGTTATCGGGTCTTGGTGCCGGTGACCTGGTCTCCCAGTGGGGCAGCACTATAAATTAAGCATGAATGCATACTGTCACAAGTCAGTACCCATCCCGATATCCTTGAAGATTTATACTGCCTATTATGGATAAGTCTGAATAGACTTGTTTTCAACATTAGACAGTTTGTCGATAGAAAACCCGAGTCTACACTTTTGCCGACCCAAGGGATTTTTAGCCTCCCACACCACATAGACATGGTATGGGAGCAACCGGATGTTGATAACGCTGTAAGTTATACACAGCGGTGGAAATTCAAATTGGCAGAGGTGGGGGCATGGGGAATCGAACCACCGACCTTCAGATTAGGAGTCCGATCTAGAAAAAAGTCAGACACTCTAACCACTCCACCACAGAGAGCACCACAGAGAATCACCTTAGATGTTGCCAGGATGTCAAACAACAAACAAACTATATTTCCTAATGCACACATCACACCGGTACAGTCATAGTAATAAGTATGGGCGGTATGGATAGATGTGATATGGCTGTGTGTCGCAGACAAGAAATGCTTGGATGATGATCTGTCTAATTGGGCTTGATTTGACCGTGTTGTAATCGGTTGTGTGTGTCGGTGATGTGAGAGAATGAACGTGTCAGGTGGACGGTGGGATAATAGCAGGATAATAGCAGGATGTCAGAGGTAGATGGAGCCAATATATTTTGTAGTCTGTGATGGTCAAAAACAATTATTAAAAGAGCAGTAATGATTGCTTGATATATGAATGAAACTATCAGTTGTAATAGTACACTGCATGCAATTGCAGTTCGTTAATACAAGTATTATATATGGGGTGTATATTTGTTACATCGCATTGAATGTTATGGTTCCGGAATTTTCTTTAATTTTAAAATTAGGATAGGGCAAGGACCGGTAGTCTTAGTGTCGGGATAATGTGACTGAGTGGGATGTCGGATCATGGTGCCAGCAGTCAGGTCTCCTATTGGGGCAGCACTATAACGTTGCCATGCGTGCACACTGTCACAAGCCGGTACCCGTCCTGATATGACCTTAAATGTTGCTAGGACGTAAAACTCGAACAACGAGCATACAGAATGGATTTAGCGTTAAACACTTTGTAGCCCTGTCTATTCTGTGCTTGTGCTGCCTCGTAGTGGCCATAACGCACACCACCTTTCCTGTGCGGTAAATATGGATTTTCATGATATCCATCAGGTGGCGCCACTATACGAACTGTGTTTTTCTAATTAGAAATCCATGTTTAAAGGCTGCAATCGAGGTTAAGAGAGTGTTTAAGTGGTGGTACGCATATTAAAGACACGAAAAATATATGTTAATAATGAAACATAACTAGCTAACATCAGAATATTCCTATCCAAGTACCACTAATCTACTTACTCCCTGTCTAACTCCAGCTGAATTATACCAGGCGTGGTGGCTCAATCGGTAGAGCGCGGGCCTCTCGTGCGGGAGATCGGGAGTTCGGTTCCTGGTCGAGTCAAACCAATGACTTATAAAATTGATACTTGTCACTTCCTAGCCTAGCGGTTGGCATTAATAGGATAGGGCAGGGAATGGTTAGCTCAGTGTGATTGAGTGGGATATCGGGTCATGGTGCCGGTGGCCTGATTTCCCAGTGGGGCAGCACTATGAAGTCATCATGAGTGTGTACTGTCACAAGTCGGTACCCATCCTGATATGACCTTAGATGTTGCCAGGACGTAAAACTCCAACAACCAACCAACCAACCAGCTGAATCACTGACTGCATACCTTGACCTACATTAAAATTTAATATAACCCTAAATGAATGCCGAAAATAATGTTTGTGCACAAACGAAAGGCCATGAAACTACTTGCATTTAAGTTGCAATCAATCAATCTAATAGTAATAGTAAGGCATATAGGATCAAAAATTGTTTCCGGTTGCAGGAAAGCAAAAAAGTATCGGAGGTAGGTCAGGATTTAAACACAAATAATTGTCTTTCTACCATGGAGCCCTTAACCGTAATGTAATTTGACGTATTATTTCTAAGAGTTAAATAATTTCATCTGAAAAGAATTAGTGTTTACAACTTTTTGAAGGATCGGTCGCGCAACCGGAAACTATTTTTTTGTTTGGCCTAATGTGGACATACCACAACAGCGTTACCATATTGAAATGGTACTATGTCAGTAATAGATGATGGTGTGTGCTATCAATTATGTGGACATACCACAACAGTGTTACCATATTGAAATGGTACTATGTCAGTAATACATGGTGGTGTGTGCTACCAATTATGTATTTAACTGCTTTTGTTACCATTCCTTAATAATATACTGCCATCTATACCCTGCATACCAATTTATGTCGAAATAATTCTGATTGGAAAACTAGTTTTTCAGCGCCGACAGAAGAATCTATTCAGCAGAATAAATTTATTTACTCATCTAATTTGGTTGCTAAATATTTTTATTTCATGACTAAGTATACATAAACTACCTACAATATCTGCAGACATTATAATTGAAAAACATAATTTTGCAGATACATAGTAGCAATAGTCCGAGTAGCAGAGTGATTTCAGATGGACTGATGCGGAAGGCTGAAATCCATTTGAAAACCTGCCCCGCGGACTATTAATGGTGCCGACAAAAATAATATTTCTTTAACAACAAACAGAAAAACAAGGAGTGATTGCGTAGAGAGAAAAAGGAAATTAGTGGCATGGGCGATAATACAGTCCCAGGCGAAGGACAGTCAAACGGGATGGCCAAATGAGTTAGAGCATCCGTCTCCCATGTGGTAGATCCTGGGGTCATGGGTTCGAATCCTGGTCGAGTCAAACAAATGACTTAAAAATTTATACTTGTCGCTTCCTAGCCAGGCACTCGGCATTATTAGGATAGGGCAAGGAGCAGTGGAATGAGGAAGACCAATCGCCTGCGACTGAAATTTCCCCTGCTTAAAAACAACTAATGTACCTAAAAAAAAACCCCGCTCTCCAAGGATAGGCTGTACTGATTAATGGGATACTTTCTGGCTGGATTACACGCTAGGCGGCAGCAGCCGACGGGTCTTCTGCGCAAATCATTAACCTACACACCTACACTCCCACCACACACCTACACTCCCACCACATCTACACCACCACCACTCACCTACACCCTCACCACCACCCTCACCACGCACACCTACACATCAACCACACACACCTACATCCCACCACACACCTACACCACCAACACACACACATACCTACACCTCCACCACATCCTTAAATCAGCACCACACACCTACATCACCAACACACACATACCTACACCATCACCACATCCCTAAGCCCCCATCACACACACCCACCACACACCTACACCCCCAACATACACACACTTACACCCTCACCACACCCCTAAGCCCTCATCACCCACCTACACCACGACCTGTGTGATGGGGGTGTAGGAGTGTGTGCTGACCTCGGATAGTGCTTGGAGAGTACTGTATGAAACCTGACTTCAGGGGATTGTCTGCGATTCTCACTAAGCCTATGAGAGAATATCTGTGGTTTTGTGTTAATTCACTGTCAGTTTCCCTTCTTTTAATATAAAAACAATATTGACGAGGATAATGATGCTATTATTGGAGCAACGTTATTTACAGATAACCTCACCTTTTGTGTGTGTGTTGTTGTTTTACGTCCTAATGACATGTAAAGTCATATCAGGACGGGTACCGACTTGTGACAGTGCACACTCATGGAGACTTTATTAGTGCTGCCCCACTGGAAGATCAGGCCACCAGCACTATGACCTGATATCCCACTCAGTAACATTATCCTGACACTGAGCGAACCAGTCCTTGCCATATCCTAATAATGCGAGCACCAGGCTAGGAAGCAACAAGTATCAATTTTTAAGTCATTGGTTTGACTCGACCAGGGTTCGAACCCATGATCTACCAACACGATGCTCTAACTCATTTGACCATCCCGTCTGGTCTAACCTCACCGTAGATTTGCCCTTTATATTTTACGGAGACCATTTTCATCCCTGATCTGTATTTTCTTTTTCAGGCAGTGGATCCGTGTCTAACGGTCAAAATCCTCCCAAAGGTATGTTGACAACGGTTTCTATTGGCTGCACGGCGAGATCACGTGATGCCAATTATATAAAATAGCCAATGGCAGTGGTCTGATATTTGTCACGTGGCATTCAAACCCAACTGATCTCTGACTCTACTCCCAATGTACAGTAAAGCCTCTCTAAATCAACCGACCATGTGACCAACTTTAAATGATCCATTTAGGGAGGTGGTCTGTTAAGGGGGTTTAAAACAAAATTTTCATTACAATGGTATTGTATGGGCGATCGTTTGGGACCCAAATAAAGTGATCGATATAGGGGAGTGGTCGATCTGTGGAGGTGGTCGGTTAGAGAGATTTTACTGTATATGTGGGGAATTACCCGAGAACCAGCTGCTGTTCATCTTCATTTTAACTCCACGTGTTTGTGAATAATTAGTAAATACAAATGGCTGTGTCATGGGAAATAATATGTTGCCTAATAACTATAAACCATGGTTGTGCACTTTTAGAATCTAATGCTCGGATCTGTGGCTGTGTACGTATGATATGAGGAAAACAATACAAACAAAGAGAAAGGAAGAGAGTAAAGTATGACAGAAGAGAGTCCAGCCCTCTGGTTTATTGTTTATATAGTCACATGGGTTCATTGTAGAGTATCATACCACCATCTTCCTCCAATGGGAATCAAGCATTCCAGGTCTCCATGGATACCAGTGGTCTGCCCACCACCAGTAGCTGTATGGCCCCCTTGGCCACCACCAACCTTGACTGTTTGAGTGTGGTGACCCCTACCCCAGCAGAAGGGCTAGGCCCTGAGTGCAATCACACCCAGACCTGCCAGCACCACTATGTCTATTTACATCCCACTCAGGCACCACCAACCCATATATATATATATATATATATATATGTGCACCTGGTCACGTACACCGATCAGTAATAGAACATTTGCAATCCCCCCTTGCCGAATATCGGAATATTTTACACACTGATTCAATCTAATTTCTGAATAGCCAAAACTGTTATAGCTAGTGATTAACAGGTCAGTCACCATAGCAACTGTCCACTCATTCACCACATGGTCAGACGGCACGTGGTGCCACTCAGTCAGTGCATTGATTGGTGGGCACAGCGGAGGTCTATAAACATCGAACACTGGAGATGACACCATGTGACCTCCTGAAATAGGACACCTGAAGCGAATAAGGGTGAGAGAGGGCCAGGGTCTCAGTGCACGACCGACTGGCTCATCTTGCTGCTGACAGTCTGAGCCTTTTAAGCCTTCGTAGGGGAGGTGCTACCCCAATCAGGGAGACTTGGTTTATTTATCCGTCTGAGGGTGGGGGGAAATGGAGGAGCCTAACGAAAAGTCAATATGCCACAGGGATGGGTAATAAAGCCCAACTGCCACTAACACCAGCCACAGTCTCTAGGCAGCAGAGTATCCTCTCCCACCTACCCATCCCTATCCCCACCCTCCCTGACCTTGAATGGCCACTCTGGGCCACAGTGGACAGCCCTGAGTACCTGTTTTGAAAGAAAAAAAATAAAATGTCAAAACAGGTTTTGGCCAAATTCTTTGGAATGGTGAGCACGGTGGAAAGCCTCCGTCGCTTAGCTACACATGTCTGCTTTTGCTGCTGTTGCTGCTGCTCTACGCCTCTCCCCTCCCCCCCCCCCCACCCCCCCACCCTTGCCCTGCCCTCCTCTTTCTTCCCTCCCATCGTGATATGACCTTAGATGTTGCGAGGACGTAAAATAACAACCTTCTCGTCCTCCCTCCCCGTCCCTACTCCTTTCATCTCTCCTCTCCTCCCTCTCCCTCTCCCCCCCCCTCCCCCTCCCCCCTCCCCCCCCTCCCCCTCCCCCTCCCCTCCCCCTCCCCCTCCCCCTGTCCCTCGCCCTCTCCCTCCCCCCCCTCCACTCCCACTCCCACTCCCCTGCCCTCCTCCCCCTCCCACTCCCCCTCCCCTTCCCTCCCCGACCCTCACCTCCCACTCCCCTCCCTCTCCCCCTCCCCTCTCTTCGTCTTTATCTGATGTTGCTCTCCTTCTCCCCATTCCATTCTCTTCCTACTCCTCTCTCTTCTCCAATCCTTCTTCTCTTTCCCCCCTTCCTACTCCTATTCCCCTCCTTCTCATACTCCTCCTTTCTCCTGCTGTTGCTGCTCTTCCCCCCCTCCTCCCCACCCCACATTTTCCCTCCTCTCCCCCCTTCCTTTCCCCCTCCCTTCTCTTCCTGGTCCTAATCCTCTCCTCTCTACCAATACCATGCCTCCTCCTCTTCTTACTCCTCATCCTGTTGCTCCTCCTCCACATATTTTACATGATATAAAATACTATTTCATGTATCATGATACAGTATAGTCCCGTTAAACCAAACTTGAAGGGACCCTAGAAATTTGTTTGGCTTAACCGATCATTGGTTAACCAAAGACCCTATAATACTAAGATGGCTCACTCCCCATCTCTCCAATGGTAATGTACATTTCGCAGTGCCACCTTGTGGTGGGTTTGATCAGCCGGCTGCTGGTTGGTGTTTCACATGTAAACACATACAATTATATTATACATGAGATAGGTAAGTATGAATACACATCAATATGAAATTGCTATGAACAAATACCCATCATCATCAGCATCATCATCAGCATTGTCATCATCACACATCTTTCACATTCATATATACATTTATACATATAATATAGCACCTGTTTAACCAAGAGAACATCCAGCACACCAAGTGGTGGGTTTGATCATCTTGATTACACAGTACAGGCTGAGTGAGCCGTCTTAGTATTATAGGGTCTTTGGTTTAACCGAGCTTTGGCTTCGACATTGACTTGGTTTTGTCAAAAACGTGGGTGCATTATAAATGTAATATACAATGTATGTGGAGACTTTGATTATTGTTTTTTTATGTATATATATATATATACAGTATAACCCCATTAAACCAAGCTTGGCTAAACCAAACGATCAGTTAATCCAAACTTTTTTTGGCGGCCCGGCAAAATACTACCATTTATCTTATAAAAAAAGTCTCATATAATCTTATAACGACATGAAGGTTTGGTTTAACCATACCGGAAGTGGCCTGGGGGGCTGACAATATTGTTTGGATTAACCGATAATTTGGATTAACCGACTTTGGTTTAACCAACCGATTTATATGATAAATGGTAGTATTTTGCCGGACCACTGAAAAAAGTTTGGATTAACCTATCGTTTGGTTTAACCGAGCTTGATTTAACAGGGTTGTACTGTATTCTCCTCCTTGCCCACCTTCCACCTTGTAAGCTGTAGCTGTGTCTCATCCTCAGCCTCAGCCTCAGTTCTTACTAAGGAACCAGCGGATCTAGGAACCTTTTTGTTTGTTTGTTTAACGGCCCCCCTCTTGTCGCTTCCTAGCCTGGCGCTCGGCATTATTAGGATAGGACAAGGACTGGTGGGCTCAGTGTCAGGATAATCTGACTGAGTGGGATATCAGGTCGTGGTACTGATGGCCTGGTCTTCCAGTGGGGCAGCACTATATAGTCGCCATGAGTGCGCACTGTCACAAGTCGGTACCTCTCCTGATATGACCTTAGATGTTGCTAGGACGTAAAACAACAAAAAACAAACAAAAATCGGCTATTGGGGAACTGGGAACGCCCGCAGCTGACCTTCGTGAGTAGGTTATGGACTTGGGGCTCTTTGCATGGCGATGGTAGTCCCCTCTTTAACCCTGAACCAATGTACTCACTCTTCATATGGCTTTTAAATTTACGATTCTAGCATATCACATGTAAATGATCCCACCTTCAATATATATATATTGACCGTAAACTATTTTATGCAATCAGTTAAACCTGGACCACCCTCAGTAGATAACAAACAACCACAAACCATCAAAAACCGAGACTCCCGATCTGAAAACATACAAAAATATATATGTAAAAAAAGGGAGACCCTGAAAACACCATGCGGCAAAACCCCAGAAAGGCATGTGATAATGAGGGGATAATCTGGACAACCGTCAGTAGATAACGAATAGCTACAAACTGCAAGCCTATACATGTAGAGTAGGCTATTTCATAAGTAGGAGTAAACCAAAAACCACAAAACTAATATATTCACACCCACTACATGGGTGATTTGAAAATATAAACAGTATACCTATCAGAACACCTGATACTACATAATCATATGCTACTGTGTGAGAAACAAAAACATCTTATCACCTCCTACTGTATGATAAGATTAAACCACTACTACAACTGGCCAGCATTGAAAACAAGCCTGAACACTCGAGCTTACATGCTATGGACAGTATAAACACAGCATCAACAAAAGAAAAAAAGTTGATTAACTCCTTGCTTTCTGCATCTCGTGTTTCCGGGATGGACTCGTTAAATACTAAATACAGTAAAACCTCTCTAACCGACCACCTCCACAGACCGACCACGCCCCTATATCGATGGCTTTATTTGGCTCCCAACATTACCATTGTAAGGATATTCTAACTCCCTAAACCGACCACCTCTCTAAATGGACCACTTAAAGTCGGCCCCATGGTCGGTCGGTTTAGAGAGGCTTTACTGTATATTGCTTCCCTACCATGGTTACAGCTCGGGACCTACATAGTTGCCAACCCCTACAGTTTCGCCGTAAGGTGTACATTATTTTATGTCCCCATCATCATATTTTTTGTCCCCATTCATTGAGCAATATTATATCAATCTTGCGAATTATTGTGTCCAAAATGCACCACAGAGCACCTAAGATTTAGACAATTTTCTGCGGGAATACCCCCCAGACCCCTTAATATAACATCCCTTAAGATCTTCAGGTTTGTCATTTTCCGATGTTGGTAACCCTGCGCCTACCGTTACTACTCTCCTCAACATTACCAAATGTTGTTCAGACTAAAGGGGCTGTCACATTAGGGTTTTTTGCGGGAGCGTATGGCGGCGTAAGCGCGTTACGTCATATACGTCGGCATACGCCGTATACGCTACTCATACGCTACGCATACGTATCATACGCTACTCATACGCTACTCATACGCCGCCAGATGCCGGCGTATGTGAAGCGTATGAGGCATACGCCGCCATACGCTTTCATAAATCCGTCCGTCCAAATTTTTTTGTGCATGCTAAAAAAAACTCGACCTATGAGGGCGTATGGCCCATACTGTCAAAAAATGTCACAGCACGCTCCCATACGCTCCCATACGCTCCTCATACGCTCCTCGTACGCTCCTCGTAGGTTCCACATACGCTCAAAACCACCCGAAAGGTCACCAAATGTCATCATAGGCCGGCACGCGCAGGACCTACGTAGGTTTTCAATACGCTCCCGCCATACGCCGTAATGTGACAGGGCTTTAGATTGTTAAAAAACATTGTTTTTACAGTACAATAGTTATTTTTTATAGTTTCTCTTTATTGAGGCTGTATTTATACTGTCCATAGCATATAAGCCTGGGTATTCAGGCTTGTTTTCAATGCTGGCCAGTTGTAGTGTTGGTGTTATCTTATCACACAGTAGCTGCTGATAAGGTATTTGATTGCCTGCATTTCAGTAGTAGATAGATAGTTGGTTGGTCTGGTTAGTAGTCTTATGTTAATTCTTTTGGATTTTCTTGGCATATATGTGTTTTATTTTTTCTACTCTTACTACTAGACTAGCCTACTCCTATTTACATATCATAGGCTTGTACGTAGCTGTGTGGTGTGCTATCTGGCTACTTGGGCCGTGACATATCACATGCCCGTTTGCAGTGCAGCTTAGTGGGGGTTTCCTAGCCTTATTTTGCACAGATATAGTACCTGTCTTTAGCGACTCTGATGTAAAGTTGTACATGACGGACCCCTGACCCACCACCGTCTACCCTCCCCCATTCCCCATATCATAATTATATGAGATTGAAAATGTTCGAAACTTTGTATGACCCCTAAAACCTTATGTCATTGGGGTGATGGAAATGAGAAATATTGCGCCTCGAGCAGGAATCGAACCCAACCCTCTTGCCGTTCCGGGACTAGCATGCTAATAATTACACTACCTAGGCTCCTTGATGCAATCACCTTGTCCAGGCCTATCTGTGTATGTGGCTCCTTGCCTTATAGGTCAGTGTAGACTATTACAGTCGTCCCCTTGGAATTGTAAATCTTTTAAATGTTTTACGTCCGTAAGTTGTTTAATACTCGCGATTACATACATACAGGCAGTTACATATACATGTATACACAGGCTAGGTTCAACCACCATACAGAATGTGGCGTGCACAGGGTCCTGGGAATGACATTAATATCATGGGTGTGTGATGAAATGGGAAAAATTGTCTCTAAAACAAGATTCAAATGCACATGTCTTGCCATTCTGTGGCTAGCATGCTAACTATTACCCCACCTAGGCTGATGCAATCACCCTGTAAAATATTCCGATAATCAGCAGAGGGGCGGAGAATGAAATCCTCTATTATTATTCTGTGTGGCCGGCCAAGAGTGTGTGTATATGTATGTTGTGTTATAAAGCTTGTTTTGCTTGAGGGCAGGTAATTATAGAATTAGGGATGATTGGCAGGTCTGGGTGAATGCACTCAGGGCCTGGCTCTCTGCTGAGGTAGGGGTCAATGCACACAGGGGTCAAGGTTGGTGGTGGCCACAGGTCAACCAGCTCTGGGCCGCGTTCATGGTCCATCTCGGAGGCGCCTCGGAGACGCCCGTGACGTCGCGCTAGTCTGAACCACAAAGGCAGTTTCTTGTCTCGAAAATGGCCGCCCCCATAGGGGGCGGCCATTTGCAATCGAAATGCTGCGCTTTGATTGGATGAAACCAATGCATGCAGCGGCCATTTTCGAGGCGCTTTTTGTCTCCTGATTGAAAAGGGAGGCATCGCCGAGATGTCGCCGAGACGCACCCTGAACGGATTTAAGCCAAAAAGCATCGCCGAGACGTCGCCGAGGCGCCTCCGAGACAGACCCTGAACACGGCCCTGGTGGTGGGCAGACCACTGGTGGTCATGGTAATCAGAAATGCTGAGTCCATATTGGAGGAACTGGAACTGCTGCTTCCCTATTGGTTGAATGAATGGCCTGATCCTATACCAAGAATCCATGTACTAGATATAATAAACTAGAGGGGCTTGGACTCTCTCTTCTTACACTCTTACTTTTGCTTTACTTTCTCTCTTTCTCTCCATCTGTATTGTTTTTCACTTTAGCCTACGTACATAGCCATAGACTCGAACACCGACCCTACAACCCTATCCATACCTACCTGTGTATATGAATCCTGAGACATGAGTGGAGACTACTACACTTATTACACATAGAAAATGCAATGATAGTTGATGATACTGTCATTAGGGAAGGCAATGAGATGTGTTTTCATCGAAGACTAGAACGTGCAGATTGCGAAAAGAAAGTTTGTTTTATTTAACTACGCCTCTAGCGCACATTGACTTTTAAGTTTTATCATCGGCTATTGGATGTCAACCATATGGTCATTCTGACATATTTCTTTGGAGGAAACCTGCTGCCGCCACATAGGCTACTCTTTCCGATAAGCAGCAAGGGATCTTTTATATGCACTTTTCCACAGACAGGACAGCACATACCACAGCCTTTGATGAACCAGTTGTGGACCACTGGTTGGAACAGAAAATAGCCCAAGCTGTAAAAGGGTTCAATAGGGTGACCCACACCTTCACAGGTGGACACTCTGCTGTCTGAGCTACATCCCGCTCCCTGTGTAGATTGCGAATCAAGAGTGTAAGAAAAGATTTGCAAGCAACTCTTGAAAAAGTGTATCTTCGAAGGAGAAAACTAAGAAGGAAAAAGGCATTGAAAGGCTATCTGGCAGAAAACAGTTATTGAAATTTGACTACTTTCTAAATTAGAGTCATTTAATATATTATTTGTTAAGTAGGACATACTGTACCCTGTACATGCATTTCTAGGACATACTGTACCCTGTACATGCATTTCTAGTTCAGAATCGGACAACATTGTGATAGAATTGAAATACTGCGGGAATGTGTGCCCTTTCTAATATACTCAGCAGCTTCAATGGACTGATGTCATGAAGTGATCAAGTTCCATTTTATGGCATAACAAAGCAGTACTGTTTATGGTGAAGTATCCGCCGTTAGTGATGTTATTTACGTGGCTCTGTGGTACATATAACGATGACATTTGACAGCTTCAGCGACTATGCACATTATATCAGCTCATAGTATAATAGTGAGCCGGCAGTTGTACACACGTCACCCACCCACACCGATCCAAGTTTTGAAAGTGAGCCGAATGACCGTTGGCTCACGGTGTAGAGGAGGCGGGGAGGAGAGAATGCCCGCTCCGCAGTGAATAACATGGAAGTTAAGGTGGTTAGAGAGAAGCATTAAGGGGCTGCCATTATTTATATTCACATAATAAATTATACAGTACTTCCGAGCGAATGGTGGGGCGAATGGTGGGGCGAAAGCCCCGAACATGGGAGGGGGGGGTGAAGCATGCCGGTGTCGCAGTTTCAAAGCCCGGTCAGTTTCAACGGCCCATCAGTTTCATGCGCATGCATCAAAATCTAACATCATCATCACTAACCTTATAAATTTAATATAATGTTTTTGGTAAAGATGTTTTCTACATGTGTACAAAGCGATTTGTTTCTAGGTGGTGTGGTTTTAGAGATATATCACTTTTCCTGTATTTTCTGTATGAAGATTGCTAGCGACCATTGACAATGCCTTGAGTTTGACAGTACGCACAGTGCAAAACCTTAGTTTTATTCAAAATTAATACTAATCAAGAACCCTAACCTGCTAAATTTAATAGTCTTTTTGGTAAAGATGTTTTCTATATGTGTACCAAGCGATTTGTTAATATGTGGTGTAGTTTTAGAGATATTTCACTTTTGCTGTATTTTCTGTATGAAGATTGCTCACGACCATTGACAATGCCTTGAGTTTGAGTCCATACGGGCCGTTGAAACTGACCGGGCTTTGAAACTGCGACACCGGTACACCCCCCTCCCTGTTCCCCTCCCACCCCTTCCCTCCATCTCTCCCTCTCCCCCTCCCTCCCTACCTCCCTCCGCCCCTCTGTGTTCCCCTCCCACCCCTTCCCTCCATCTCCCCCTATCCCCCCCTGACCCTCATTCTTTATCCCCCCTCCCTTCCGCCCTCCCTCCTTCCCTGCCTCCCTCCCTTCACGGTGTTGACGCTGCACCATCCCATCGCTCGTCCCTCCTTTCCCCTTTCCCCTCCTCACAGCCCCCCTTTCCTCCCCTCCCTCGCGACCTAATCCGTTCAGATATAGACCAATCACCCCGCGTTGGTAGGCCTGCAGCCTGTTTGATTTCCGCGGGCTTGGTCGAGCTCGTTTCACCAATACTTCCAACAAAAACCCACTCGGACAATTCCATGTCAAAACAAGAGTTTACAAGCAAACTAATGAGAAAATAGCCGATTTACATTCACAGTACAGTAAAACCTCTCTAAATCGACCGACCATGTCCATTTAGGGAGGTGGTTGGTTTAGGGAGTTTTTTTTAATCGTTACAATGATATTGTATGGCCGATCGTTTGGGACCCAAATAAAGCGATCGATATAGCGGAGTGTTTAATTTGTGGAGGTGGTCGGTTAGAGAGGTTGTACTGTTTTAAATGTTATTTGAGTTCTATGTCGATGTAGTTGGAAAGACAATTTGGGCAACAGTGTGTGTGGCGATTTGTTAGGGAAGCTGATATCTGTCATGTGTCGACATTGACGCTAGCTAGGTAGGGGAGGAGGATGGGTGCTGGCAGGCGGACCTCACTGAGTACTGAATCAATACTATAACACCCACGCACACCCACACCCACACCCACATCTACACACCCAGACACATAGGCGGAAAACACGGCTTCTGTCCGACCGTAGAGTGACGATGCCAACCACCAACCGCTCGCCACCCCCGCTCCCAGCCACCACCACTGCCGCCAGAGGCGCCAGCCAGCATGGCGATGTCGGTTATAGTTATTACCTTTTAAAGAGAATAATTACATTGCTTAAAAAAAAAGGCGGAGTGGTTAGAGTGTCTGACTTTTTTCTAGCTCGGGCTCCTAATTTGAAGGTCGGTGGTTTGATTTCCCCGTGCCTTCATCGAGCTGCCAATTTGGATTTCCACCGCTGTGTATAACTTACAGTGTCATCAAAGGCCAGTTGTTCTCATACCATGTCTATGTGGTGTGGGAGGTTAAAAATCCATTGGGTCGGTAAAAGTGTAGGCTTGGGCTTTCTATTGACCAATTGTCCAATGGTGTAAACAAGTCTATTCAGACTTATCCATGATAGGCAGTATAAATCTTTAAGAACAAAGATAGGTAGATTGTTCCTAGCTTACTCCATATGAGCTTGAGCTCATGATGGTATTGGCCGGACGCGAATCGGTAGAGCGCAGGCTTCCTGTGCTGAAGGTCGGGAGTTCGAATCCCAGCTGAGTCAAACACAATGATTTATAAAAATGATACTTTTCGCAACCTAGCCTGGCGCTAGGCATTAATAGGACAGGACAATGACTAGTTAGCACAGTGTCAGGATAATGTGACTATGTGGGCTATCGGGTCTAATATGAACGTATATGTTGCTAGGACATAAAATAAACAAACAAGCATGATGGTATTAGAGGGACAATGTGTGGGTTTTGAAGCAGAGGGAATGCATTACGGGGAATCTATTCTTCAAGAATTATGGCATGGTACAGTAATAAGGGTATTTGGTTTCATGGTAATATAATGAGAGGTTGGGAGCTCAGGACTGTTACTCGTCGACTTTGGTGCACGCCGGGAACTGTGAGCAACTCACTGAGAGGCAGAAAGGCCCCAAACCAGCAGCTCACCAGCAGCTCACCAGCAGCTCACCAGCAGCTCACCAGCAGCTCACCAGCAGCTCACCAGCAGTAACCACAAGGTGGCGTGGCACTCACTCACTCACTCACTCACTCACTCACTCACTCACTCACTCACTCACTCATTCACGCACTCACTCACTCACTCACTCACTCACTCACTCACTCATTCACGCACTCACTCATGTACTCACTCACTCAGTCACTTACTTATACCACTGTAGCACTATGACATAACACGGTAGCGTAAGCACGTATGCTGGGCTTACACTGTGCTCACGTTAGGCTTACATCGAGATATGTTAGAGATTCATTAGAGCTACGTCGATATACGTTGAGCTACATCGACTTACGGTAGACTGATGGAGAGCCTGGAGGAATGTGCAGCCCGCACGCTGACAATGTGGTGTTAATGTATCTCGATGTAGGTCTAACGTGTCTCTGATGTGTGTCTAATGTTAGGCTAGCCTAAGTCCACCGTGTCTTGACGTATTTAATGTAGTTCACGAACGACTGGCGCACACCTAATGTATGTAACATGTGCCAATGTTCTTCGAACGTAAGCGAACGTGCTACGTTTGGGCGGCCGTAATTACGCGTGTCAGATGCTAAGCAAACGCTAGTGTTTTGCTAGGCTGATGCCGCTCATGCCGGAGGCTCGTTAGCCTTATGTTGGGCCATTTTTTCTTGTTGACATTCTAACTCGTTGAGACACGTTACAACTACGTTGGACCGATGTTTTGCCTATGTTCACTACCTTGCACTGATGTCCAATTTGGCCCTGAAATGCCAAGAATTTCGATGTATCTCGACATATCTCGACATATCTCAACATAAAAAAAGTGATTTTTTACATTGCCCACTCGCTGGTCTGTTAGTGTTGCATCGTAGTGTGACAGAGGTATTACACACTCACTCACTCAATCAATCACTCCCTCATTCCCACATTCACTCATTCACTACCTCACTACCTCATCAGTCATCAGTCAGACACTGACAGCGTTTTTGATGGACGGGGGGCGGACCCAAGCTGTCAGGTATGTCCAGAGGTAATGACAGCAGTGATAGCTCACCATCCGTTCATCATTCATCTTGGGAGTGGTGGCGTAATAGCTGTAAGTGAGCGAGTTGAGTGCCGCAACCTCCACGTGGGCACGCATGCGCCCTTCCGTATGCTACATGACTCTAGCTGATGACCTGCTCAGACCAACTCTCCTGACACAAGCGTCGATAGGATGTGGGAGCGAGCTCGGGGCTTTGCTATACATGCTCTTATACGCCAACACCGCCAGGAGGCAGCACCAGTAGGAACCAAACCCGACCGCCGCAAGGGGGCGCCACGCGGATGTAGCCGAGTCTGATCGACCACCGCCACACGTGTCAATGTGGCCGCCGTTCACATTGACAGCTGCCGTCTACGGATGTGGCACCAACTGCTCACAGCTGCTCACAACTGCTCACAACTGCTCACACTACTGCTAATACCACGCTAAGGAGTCAGTCGCCTGGGTGTTGTAAGCCCAGCAGTGATGCTGTAGTGTTGGGAAGCCGTTTTGTTTACCCGGGAGTTGCTGCTCACTGATCGGCACTAGTCTTGAGCTGTCCACCCACTCCACACACCGACTCCACCCACAGGCGGCGCTGCGTGCGTGTGGTCAGCACTGCAGGAGTGACACTGTGCTGGGCCGGTCAGGGACCAACCAACCAGGCGGGCAGGTCGGGAGAGCAGGGCCAGGCGTCACTCAGCAAACAAGCCAGGCCTGATTGTGTCTTGTCTCCTGTTGGGCGCCCGTCTTAAACTAGGTCGGCACGGGAGCTGCTCAGCGTGTGGCCGTAGAAGCTGCTCAGTGGCCAGAGCTGTACAGGCAACGCTGCTGTTGCACAGGTCTTCGTCAGCTGAGGCTGATCAGACACGCCCCGCCCCGCATTGCATATCGAACCAGCGGAGTCAATGAGCCGCTCTAGTGAACACCCGAGCCGCCTTGTCCACTCTGTATGCTCTGTGGCTGTGATCACGCGCTGTTCTTGGCACTTATGTGATTGTGACGGTGGAAAAGCAGTGGGCGTGGGCACCATATGTGTAGTTGGATAAGTGGCTAGTTTGGCACGCTTCGCGGATTTCATTGCGCATCAGGTACTGTCAGATATTCTGGCTTTGCACACTACAGGAGATATTATAGAGGAGACTTTCTTCTTCACAGTGAGAACTGCAGTAGATCTCGAGGATACTCCCTCACAGTAAAACCTACACGGGATATAGAGCGGACTCTCTCACCGTGAGACGTAGAAGAGACCCTCTTATACTGAGCACTACAGTGCCTATCGAGGAGACTCCCTCGTATTGAGAACTACAGTAGCATAGAGGAGACTCACTGTGAGAACTACAGTAGAGAGAGGACACTCTTATTGTGAGAACTATAGTAGACATAAAGGAGACTCTCTCATTATAGAACTACAATCGATATAGAGGAGACTCTCTCATTGTGAGAACTACTGTAGCTATATAGAGGAGACTCTCTCATTATAGAACTACAATAGATATAGAGGAGACTCTCTCATTGTGAGAACTACTGTAGATATATAGAGGAGACTCGCTCATAGTGAGAACTACAGTAGAGAGAGGACACTTTTATTGTGAGAACTATAGTACACACAAAGGAGACTCTCTCATTATAGAACTACAATAGATATAGAGGAGACTCTCTCATTGTGAGAACTACTGTAGATATATAGAGGAGACTCTCTCATAGTGAGAACTACAGTAGAGAGAGGACACTCTTATTGTGAGAACTATAGTAGACATAAAGGAGACTCTCTCATTTTAGAACTACAATAGATATAGAGGAGACTCTCTCATTGTGAGAACTACAATAGATATGGAGGAGACTCTCTCATTGTGAGAACTACAATAGATATGGAGGGGACTCGCACTTAGTGCCAACTACAGTAGACAGAGGAGACTCTCTCATAGGGCCAACTACAGTAGACACAGAGGAAACTCTCTCATATTGAGAACTGCAGTAGACATAGAGGAGACTCTCTCATATTGAGAACTGCAGTAGACATAGAGGAGACTCTCTCATAGTGAGAACCACAGTAGACAGAGGATAGTCTCTCATTGTGAGAACTACAGTAGCCATAAAGGAGTCTCTCATTGTGAGAACTACAGTATATATATAGAGGAGACTCTCATAGTGAGAACTACAGTAGACTGAGGAGACTCTCTCATAGTGACAACTACAGTAGACACAGAGTTGACTCTCTCATATTGAGAACTGCAGTAGACATAGAGGAGACTCTCTCATAGTGAGAACTACAGTGGACAGAGGATAGTCTCTCATTGTGAGAACTACAGTAGCCATAGAGGACAGTCTCATTGTGAGAACTACAGTAGACATAGAGGAGTCTCTCATTGTGAGAACTACAGTAGAAATAGAGGAGTCTCTCCTTGTGAGAACTACAGTAGACATAGAGGACAGTCTCATTGTGAGAACTACAGTAGACATAGAGTCGTCTCTCATTGTGAGAATTACAGTGGACATAGAGGAGACTCTCTCATAGTGAGAACTACAGTAGTCATAGAGGAGAGTCTATCATTGTGAGAACTACAGTAGACAGGAGACTCTCATTGTTAGAACTACATTAGAGAGATATGAGAGTTTCTCTCACAATATAGTCTTTTCTTATTAACACTAACTGTGAACCTCCCGGATTACCCACTAGTTATTGAAAGGTGAACAAGTCAGTCGCCACCATTACTGGCAGTTTGACAGTTTGTAAGCAGGTTAGTCACTGAATGCAGCCTTTTGCTCCTGTTTGAATTGTTTACTCACAAATTAACTGTGACCTTCTCTAAAGATCTTTGTGATTTTTGTTGATTTCAGCTATTTTCTTTGACAGTCCCTCATAGGCATAGCATTCTTGGAGAATCCTGGACAATTTACTGGAAGTCAGGTTTCCGTTTGTGTTTCCTTCTTTTTTTGGAGGGGTGGGGTGGGGTGGTCAGAGGCAATTTTCATCTGTGATCCTATACCAAGCATATTAACATTAGTGTTGCCGCTTGAAGGTTCAATTAAACTTTACTGAAGTTATTTGTAGTGTATAATAAAACAGTCCTAATGTATTATGCAACTAAGTTGGTTTTTATCCTAATGTTTTAATAGATCCTAAAACTACAATTCCTGTGCCCTAGTTCCTATTTCTATGGCTTCTTTTAATACCTCTTCCATGCAAATTGGACACATAAACTCGTTTTTCTTTTATCCGGGAATAATAAATACTGCAACTTCAGTATTTTATAGGAATTAGGTGTCCAGATAAATTAATGGTTGTTTTCTATTGAAGTTCCATGCTTCGATGTTCTTGAGTTTCTGAGAGAGAAAAATTCAAGATAAAAAATATTAGGTTTAGCTGAGTGTGCAGCGGGTTTCCTCCAAAGAAATGTCAGAATGACCATATGTTTGACGTCTAATAGCTGATGATACGAAAATCCATGTGCTCTAGAGGTGTCGTTAAATGAAACAAGTTTACTTGTGGAAATCATGGTCTTCCTCAGTTCACTGTTCCTTGTCTTATCCTAATAATCCCCTAGACCAGACCGGATGGCCGAATGAGTTAGAGCGTCCGTCTCCCGTGCTGGTAGATCATGGGGTCATGGGTTCGAACCCTGGTCGAGTCAAACCAATGACTTACAAATTTATACTTGTCGCTTCCTAGCCTGGCACTCGGCATTATTAGGACAGGGCAAGGACTGGTTTGCTCAGTGTCAGGATAATGTGACTGAGTGGGATACCAGGTCATGGTGCCGGCAGCCTGGTTACCCAGTGGGACATCACTATAAAGTTGCCATGAGTGCGCACTGTCACAAGTCGGTACCCGTCCTGATATGACCTTAGATGTTGCAAGGACGTAAAACGACAACAAACAAGCCTAATAATCCCGTACACCAAGCAAGTTAGTGACAAGTATCAATTATATGACCTTAGATGTTGCTAGGACGTAAAACAACAACAAACAAACAAACAACATCAATTTAAAAAGTATTTAGAGTCCATCAGGGATCGAACCCATGACCTCCCGCTCGAGAAGCGAGCGCTCTGCCCATTTGGCTGTTCCGCCCAGTTACACATACATTTCTGACCGACAAAGTCGATGTACAGTAAAACCTCTCTATACCGACCCCAACCCTAAATCTATCGCTTTATTTGGGTCCCAACAAAACCATTGTAAGAATATTCTAACTCTCCAAACCGCCCACCTCCCTAAATGGACCACTTAAAGTCTGCCTCATGGTCGGTCGATTTAGAGAGGTTTTACTGTATATCATAATTTGAAGCCGAGCTCATGATTACTTTGTACATTTTTGTGGAGCAGCTTACCTTCACAGTAAGAAAAAGCTCCATTTTACTCCAGGAAATGGTTGTCTTTTTGGTCTTACTCTTACTATTACTGTTTTCTTTCTAAGACCATAACTGTACTAAGAAAAAGCTGCATTATACTCCAGGAAATGGTTGTCTGCTTGGTCTTACTCTTACTCTTACTCTTTTTTTCTAAGACCATGAATGTATTAAGTTCGCTACGAAATCAACCATCATAACCCTAATGTGTGTGTGTGTGTGGGGTGGGATTGTGGTAAAGGTAGAGCTAACCCTAACGTGGGGGGAGGTAGAGGAGAAGTGGGGGTGGGGGCGCGGAGGGCATGGTTGGGGAGGGAGCCCGGTTAGGGAGGAGGCGTACTGGGGAAGGGTTGGGGGAGGGAGGTAGGGGTGGGGGAGGGAGGTGGGGGTGGAGGAAGGGAGGTGGATGAGGGAGGTGGGGGTGAGGAATGGAGGTGAGGGATGGGGAGGGAGGTGGGGTGGAGGAAGGGAGGTGAGGGATGGGGAGGGAGGTGGGGGTGAGGAAGGAAGGTGAGGGATGGGGAGGGAGGTGGGGTGGAGGAAGGGAGGTGAGGAATGGGGAGGGAGGTGGGGGTGAGGAAGGGAGGTGAGGGATGGGGAGGGAGGTGGGGGTGAGGAAGGGAGGTGAGGGATGGGGAGGGCGGTGGGGGTGAGGAAGGGAGGTGAGGGATGGGGAGGGAGGTGGGGGTGAGGAAGGGAGGTGAAGGGATGGGGAGGGAGGTGGGGTGGAGGAAGGGAGGTGAGGGATGGGGAGGGAGGTGGGGGTGAGGAAGGAAGGTGAGGGATGGGAGGGAGGTGGGGTGGAGGAAGGGAGGTGAGGGATGGGGAGGGAGGTGGGGTGAGGAAGGGAGGTGAGGGATGGGGAGGGAGGTGGGGTGGAGGAAGGGAGGTGAGGGATGGGGAGGGCGGTGGGGGTGAGGAAGGGAGGTGAGGGATGGGGAGGGCGGTGGGGTGGAGGAAGGGAGGTGAGGGATGGGGAGGGAGGTGGGGTGGAGGAAGGGAGGTGAGGGATGGGGAGGGAGGTGGGGGTGAGGAAGGGAGGTGAAGGGATGGGGAGGGAGGTGGGGGTGAGGAAGTTAGGTGAGGGAATGGGGAGGGAGGTCGGGTGGAGGAAGGGAGGTGAGGGATGGGGAAGGGGTGGGGAGGGAGGTGGGGGTGGAGGAAGGGAGGTGAGGGATGGGGAGGGAGGTGGGGTGGAGGAAGGGAGGTGAGGGATGGGGAGGGAGGTGGGGTGGAGGAAGGGAGGGGAGGGATGGGGAGGGAGGTGGGAGGATGGGAGGAGAGGGAGGTGGAGGAGGATGGGGAGGGAGGTGGGGGTGGAGGAAGAGAGGTGAGGGATGGGGAGGGAGGTGGGGGAAGGGAGGGGAGGGAGGTGGGGGAGGTGGGGGTGGGGAGGGAGGTGTGGGTGAGGAAGTTAGGTGAGGGATGGGGAGGGAGGTGGGGGTGGAGGAAGGGAGGTGAGGGATGGGGAGGGAGGTGGGGGAAGGGAGGGGGGTGGGGGAGGGAGGTGGGGGTGGGGAGGGAGGTGGGGTGGATGAAGGGAGGTGAGGAATGGGGAGGGAGGTGGGGGTGTGTGTGCGTGTAGTGCAGAGTGGGCAGGAAGTGCCACCATGCGCATGCGCACTGGATAGGGCGGTGGTTGTGATTAAGGAGGTAGGTGTGAATTAATCACCCGGGAGAGTGTAAGAGCGTCCAGGGGGCGCTGTGGATTGTTCACAAAAGAATGCTCCTCATAGTGTAGGAAATACCCCCCGAATCCACAAAGATTAATATTCTAAGTATAACCACACCTGGCTCGTCGGTACGGAAATTAATTGCCTTCTTCCTCTGAAACCCACTTAAAGTTGTACAATCGGATGGTTTTGAGTTTCTGCCATATTTTTGCTGTTGTTGTTGGTAAAACAGTTTATTTATCAAAACATACATTTTTTTTCCGCGCCGAGGCACTGGTCTCCCGGCCGTTTACATTACATTGTAAATAGGTAAATCAATATTATTGCGTCGATTGTTATAATCCGCTTAAGTGAAGTAACTTCTGTTTTAAATGGTTAACTTTGGAGTTATGTGACGCGAAAACATGCCAATTTAATTTTGGTGGTTAGACCTATGTCGAAATGCTGGATATAGCCATTGCGTTCTTTAGCCAATTTTCTAGTTTATCAGCATAACACCGATTCAACCAAGCCGGATTAAATGTTTAATGAATACCCCAATATCAAAGTTGGATATTTAGGATTTAGTTTTGGGTTTTGAAAATTTGATGCTTAAATCGGAGTGCACAGTTTTTAAATTTTTGAATGAATCCGAACTTGAAGGGTTCTGTATATGTATGTATATGTATACAGTAAAGCCTCTCTAAGTTCTAACTGACCACCTCCACAGATCGACCACTCCCCTATATCGATAATTTTATTTGGGTCCCAAACGATCGCCCATACAATACCATTGTAACGATAAAAAAAACTCCGTAAACTGACCACCTCCCTAAATGAACCATTTAAAGTCGGTCTCCCATGGTCAGTCTATTTAGAGAGATTGTATAGGGGATCAGTTTAATATTGTGGTATGTTCAGTTAATGGTGTGCTTTTGAGAATTATCGCTGTAAGGTAATAAATACTCTCAGGTTAAAGTTGCTTAGTCCGATGCTTTTGAGGTTTTGCTATTTTCTGAGATAAATATATTATACTAATCGTTATAATCTACTTTACATTAATTTGAAGTAACCTTAAATTTAAATGGATAGGTTTGTAGATATTTGACGTCAAAACATGCCAAAATAATTTTGGCAAGCATGCCAAAACTCTGACACCATAGACTTCACTAGTAACGGTTTATATTAATTGACTTATTATGCCCTTCTATGCAGCAACAAATGCTTAATAAGTGCACCAGTGTCTAAGTTGAATATGTAGAATCAAATCTAGATAAGTGTTTTGGTTTTGAAAATTTGATGTTTTCATCGGACTATGCAGCTTTAAATGCTTAGCAAGAGGTGTCGGTGTCGGGTGAGGGTTGCATGGTTATAGTTTATGATGTTAGGTCAATATGATTTATGACGCCAGATCAATACACGCCAACAGGATGTATGGGCAGGCGTCTAGATACGGATGGGCAAAGAGGCTTTCTCACTAACTCGGACAAAATCCTGGTTTCCGAACCTCCCAGGTTTGAACAATCGCCAAGTCAAACCAATGACTTAAAAATGTATACGTGTAGCTACCTAGCCTGGCACTTGGCATTACTAGGATAAGGCAAGGAGCAGTGGAATGAGGCAGATCAATTGTCCGTGATTGAAATTTCCCCTGCTTTATCAACTAATATACACACAAAAAGACACCCCAAACGCGCCTCAGAATCCGATGAAAGTGTCGTGGGGGAGTGATGAAAATGGGAAATATTGTGCCTAGAACGGGAATCGAACCCACATCTGTTGCATTCCGTGCCAGTGTGTTAATCAATACGCCACCTAGGTTCCCTGATGTCACCACCCTATCCATGCCTACCTATCTAGGCGGCTCCTTGCCTGAGAGGTCAGTGCAGACTACTACATGCATTTAAATTATTTTTAAACAGCATTTAGCTAGATGTGATCCTTTATACCGATTCTATCCTCAACTCATAATTACATTTTTGAGGAATTATACAGGGCACAATGCATAACCAAAGGGCTTCAAATTCAGTATTAATCAGAGTAGATTGAAAGTGGAACCAAGATAATGTGAATGCCTTTGAATTTTACCCCAAATTTTGACTTCCATTTGCTTTTGAGAGGAATGTTGCAAATAACATAGGGTGGCTCAGTTTGGTGTCAAAACAAGACTTTAAAAAAAGAAGAAGTATTTACATGTTCACTGTTGAATCAACCATTAGGCTGAGTGGGTTTAATAACCTAGGAGCCCAGAAGGGAGAGGGTCCCGAGAGCATACACAAACTGGTTTGAGTGTACTGAAGCTCAGCTTAGGAGCCCGGTAAGAGCGCAGGCTTCCCGCGAGGAAGGTTGGGAGTTCGAAACTCAGCTGAGTCAAACCAATGACTTACAGAATTGATACTTGTCACTACCTAGCATGGTGCTCGGCGTTACTAGGATAGGTCAAGGACTAGTTTGCATGGTATCAGGATAATGTAGCTGTGTGGGATATTGAATCGTGGTGCAGGTGGCCTGGTCTCCCAGTGGGGCAACACTATAAAGTTGCCATCAGTGTGCACTGTCACAAGTCAGTGCCCTTCCTGATATCACATGCGATGTTGTTAGGATGTAAAATCCCAACAAACACAAGTTGAGGTAGAAATTTTCTCTTGAAAATATTCCGGTGATGATCATCAGATTATGCAACTTGAATGGGAGAGTAGCAGAGACCTGGGTTCGATTGTCAGTCTGGGCAGCCATCATAACATGGACTGAAAATGTAGGATGGTTGGAGTTTCAGCTTTTCTAACTATCAGTATGACATCTTTGTTTATGCACGTGATAACCTTCACCTGGTGGCATAAAGGTCACAGGAAGGTCATCGCTGAATGTCATTCCACCGCAGTCATGAGTTCCACTCGCCAAGCATGACTCAATATCTGCTTGGAGAGTGCATGCATGGCGATAGACTACATCACGGTTCCAGCGGCGCGGTGCATTGTGGGATGCATCAGAGCAAAACAAACACGCGAGAAGCACATGGCACATGCTAATACACTGGGTGCAGCTATGAAATGTGCTAGTTTCAGCTCATCTCAGCTCTTGTTTGAAACATAGAATACCAACTAAAAATATATATATATATAATAAATTAAGATATTAATCTTTTATCCAGCATTGCATTTTCATCACATCTTATGCCATGTGCATTTAGATTTAGACAAATCTGGGCACTCAGATTGGTGTTAGAGCCATAGACAGAGTCAGTTTTACTTATTTTATTCATGTTTTTATTTATATCCTATGGTTAGTGACATATGTAGAACTAGAAAATGAGTAGGGTTAATCAGATATTAGTTATATATTTCTCTGATACAAGTGTATGTTGACACATTTAGAACAAGAATTAATAATGGTGATGTGGATATCACTGATTGTTTTGTGTGGAATTGTATGTTTCTTAGCTCAAAATGTTTAACTATGGCTAGTTTTGTCTTAGCTATATTCATCAGCTCATTATATTGCATGTGTGCATACATGTTTATGCCAAATTGTTATGTATTTCTATTTATTTTGAATAAAATGCCAGTTTTGCCCTACGCGTATTGGCAAACTCAATGGCCGTATGCCTTTGCTTTGCTCCTGGCGCCGTTTTCAGCGCATGCGCAGTCGGAACCGTGATGTAGTCTATTGTGTGCGTGCCATTCTGGGAATCAGTCTCCAAGCGGGTAAAGCTGCCTTATTTGCCAATGCTAAAGTAACATAGAAGCAACATTATGGGAGGAGAGTGACGAGTTGCTCTGGTTCCCCTGCGGTCACGTGATTAACTAACCACTTCTGGACATCTGCCATGACCAATATACATAGCACATGCTGGGTACAGATAGGAGCGGGACGTAGCTCAGGCGATAGAGTGTCCACCTGTAAAGCTGTCGGTCTTCTCAGTGGATCTATTTGCAGTTTGGGCTATTTTCCGTTCTAACTAGTGGTCCACAACTGGTTCATCAAAGGTGGTAGTATGTGCTGTCCTGTATGTGGGAAAGTGCATATAAAAGACCCTTTGCTGCTTATATTATCAAAGATTCTACTATGCATACTGTATACTACTAGTACTAGTAGTAGCATCTTTGGTGTCATATTCACGGCAATGTGAAGGTTGGGTTTGGTTGTGGGTGGGTTAAGGGGCTGTCACATTACGATGTATCACGCCAACGTACGCCGACATATGTGATTTTTGCCAGCTATGTCGGGATACATCGTTATGTATTACGTGTGTGTTAGGCGCTCGTTGGTATACGTCAATGTATATCGACTTTCATCGAGATACGGCGTTGTGCGTCAGGGGGTCGCCAAAGTTTTGTGCATGCACAAAACTTTCGACATACAACAACGTTTGACAACGTGTGGATTTTACATCGGCCGTACATTATGTATACGTTAGGCATACGTCGATGTACATTAGATGCACGTTAGACAAATGTTGTTCGCTACGTTGCACTACATTGCACTATGTTGTACTACATTGACCTACATTAAAGGCAGTGGGAACATACAGCTCGCATACTGACAACATATGGATAACATACATCTAACATACATCTAACATATGTCTAACATATGTTTAGCATTTCTCCAGAGTGTCTTGATACATGTAACATATGAGGCGTAGTTCTGGCAATTGAATAACGTATATAACGCTCACCGGCGTTCTGCAAATGTACCATGAGCGTAATTCAAGCATTTTTTGCCCAGAAGCACGTTAGCCATATGTTGGTCATACATTGGCCGTATGGTATGTATACATAAAAGTTTTCCCCCCGCGCCAACAAGTTTGACGCTTATCGATGTAAAAAGTGATTTTAAGCGTTGGCTGCGCACTTGCGAGATACGTCGTAATGTGACAGGGCCTTTAGGAAGCTGACGTGTGTGGGAGGTAACTATATGTAGCTTTATTCAGCAGAACATGTCATTTGTGAATGTTGAAGCACAGGTCTTCCGGTCATAAGTCGTGACAGTTACTTACACAAATCTGTTTGATGTTGATTAATAAATTACGTAACTGACATTTTTTTTCTCTTGAAGATTTATACTGCCTATTATGGATAAGTTTGAATAGACTTGTTTTTACCATTAGACAGTTTGTCGATAGAAATCCAGAGCCTACACTTTTACCGACCCAAGGAATTGAAAAAAAGAATCCTCCCACACTGTTATGTATGTTTCGAGGCACGGCGGGCCGGGAACCAGTGTCACAGGCGACCAGCGTAGACTGGCGTGAAGGGTAATAAAGCATTGCATAACTAGACGTCACCATGTGCAGTCTTCCTGAGTTCTAACTTTATATGGTGTAGGATGTGGGGTTCCTGAGTTCTTACTTTACACACACCATATAGACAAGGTATGAGAGCAACTGGCCTTTGATGACGCTGTAAGTTATACACAGAAATCCAAATTGGCAGAGGTGGGGGGGCATGAGGAATCGGACCACCGACCTTCAGATTAGGTGTGCGACCTAGAAAAAAGTCAGACACTCTAACCACTTCACCACAGAGAACACCACTTATGGCATGGTGTATGGAAATGTGAGAAGTGCTGGCGAGGTTGCATTGTAATACAATTTGTATGCCTGTTGCTTTAGATCAGTACATTTAATTGTTTGTTTTACATACTATAGACGCGTGGTAATATAGTGGATGTTTACATCCTGGCAACATCTAAGGTCATGTTAGGACAGGCACTGACTTCTGACAGTACACACTCATGGCAACTTTATAGTGCTGCCCCACTCGGAGGCCAGACTGCCAGCACCATGACCCAATTTCCCACTCAGTCACACATTATCCTGATATTGAGCTAACCAGTCCCTTGCCCTATCCTAGTAATACCAAGCACCAGGCTAGATAGTGACAAGTATCAATTTTGTAAGTCATTGGTTGGACTCGATCGAGATTCAAACTCCTGACCTTCCATACCGTTAAAACTTTATTATTTAAGTTCTTCACTCAAAACAATCATAATTATATGCTTTGGTTTTGACAAATTAATGTTTTCATCGGATTAGGCAACTTTAAAGTGGTATCTCTGATATATATATAACTATATCATGACAGTCCAGCATTGGCCATATTTAATGACGCAATTAACACAACTATTGAAGGACCGGGTTATTACTTCTAGGAAGCCAATTATTTGAACCGGAAAAAAAACATAAGTAATTATTTTCTCAAGGGTGTTTGCCTGTCGATCAGATATTGTTGCTACAAACTTTAATCTAAAGTCAATTGCTGCGTGCAAACACTCGCTGCTTATGAGCAGGCCGTGGTGGTGGTTATCTTGACTTCGGGGGTGTTTGTAACCTTACGACGGTTACCGGCTGCAGAACTGCAGCAATATAGAGAGGCATCGATAAATCAGTCCAATCTTTGGTTGAAGATTAATCTTCTGGTGGGATGGTTTTAGAAGCTGGGGATGTCTTTACAACAATTAAACGATGAATCGTTGGGGTGGCCCCGAATCACTCTGGTCTGGTGGTAGCACAGCACTCATATCCAGTAGACAGTAGCAGCAAGGGTTTAGGAGGAATGGACGGGTAAAGGTGGGTCCAGCGGTTCCAGCAACAAGAACAAAGCGAGAGAAATGATAAGATAAAGGGTCCCACCCAAGCAAACAACTCCCTTGATCAAGGGGAGAAGTAAGCCTGGAAGAAAAAAAAAGGGTAGAGTATAGGAAAGAGAAATGAGAGTTGAGTCAAAGGACTGTGTCTATTTGCTCTATGGTGACCAGCCGGTGAGCCAAAGACACAGACAGAGTAAGAGTAGAAAGTGAAATGCTGGCGGGCTCCCCCTCCTGGAACTCTTTTCAGACAATATCAAGGAGGAGCAAGGCCAGCAGAGAGGATATAGAGAGAGGTGTGGACGAAGTGCGTTCCGGATAGCAAGTGTGGTGGTTGTGGTAGTGGTGAAGCTGAAGTTGGTGAGGGTTGTAGTGATGGCGGGTGTGGTGGGGGTTTGACGGAGCAGTGCAGTGGATCCAGTGGTTCGGCTGGCCGCCGGTGGTGGCACCAGTGTCGGGCGGACTGGTTATATTAGCTTTTGTTTGTTTGTTGTTGTTTTACGTCCTAGCAACATCTAAGGCCATATCAGGATGGGTACCGACTTGTGACAGTGTGCACTCATGGCGACTTTATAGTGCTGTCCCACTGGGAAACCAGGCCGCCAGGCCCATGACCTGATAGCCCACTCAGTCACATTATCCTGAAACTGAGCCAACCAGTCCTTTCCTCAGATGACATTAAAACCACATGAAAGTTTGGTTTAACTGTACTGGAAGTGGCCTGGGGCGACAATTTTGTGTGGATTAACCGATACTTTGGATTAACCGACTTTGGTTTAACTAACTTTTTTATATGATAAATGGTAGTATTTTGCCGGGCCGCCGAAAAAAGTTTGGATTAACCGATCGTTTGGTTTAACGGAGCTTGGTTTAACGGGGTTGTACTGTAATGCCGAAGCCTGGCTTCGTAGCGAAGCGTATACATTGTTATGTTATCGGTTTGACTCGGCCAGGGTACAAATCCCACGACCTTCCAAAACGGGAAGCGGGTGCTCAACTCATTCGGCCATCCTGTTTGGTTGTTGGCGTTAATATTACGTAGATCTTATATGTAAGTTTCTGAACTATGTATTTCTAAATACTATGTAAATACTCACATTGATCTGACTAATATTGATCTAGTTATATGACACTACTGTACCATATTGTTATGGAACGTTTGGGTTTCAGAATTTCATTGTGTTACATGGTGCAAATTGTGTATTCAACAGGTATTGTACACCTTATTCTATATACCTTTTGTGTAAACAACCCTGAATTGAAAAATGGCTGGAAGATCAGTGCTTCGGCACTGACAAAAGGCTTATCCAGCAGAATAAACATATTTACCCCCAAAAAACAAAAAAAACTAGACCATATGCAAGATTTGAATTGGGTAATATTGTCTTTTTTTTTCAACTCAGTATTCACTACACATGTTCTAGCTCCTGTTGGCAATATCCGACTGCATATATATGTGGATTATATAAGAATTATATAAATCTAAATAATCGAAATGTTATACAAAATATCCTCCTCCTCCCCCTCCTCCTCTCCCCTTCCTCCTCCTCCCCCTCCTCCCCCTCCTCCCCCTCCCCCTCCTCCTCCTCCTCCCCATCCTCCCCATCCTCCCCCTCTGAAGTCCCTCTCTGTATTCACCTTCATCAACTCTTCTCATGGAACCGGTAGCGCCCCCACTTGGCTCCCCACCTCACTACTCGCCTCCAACTGTCTGTCAATCTCTGCTAAAAATGAATCGATGAATATTATTTATTATATATATTATGTATATAGTAAATAACAGACTTGTGAGATGAACAGAAGAGAGCAGTGCCCGAGCACTAAACAAAATAGTTTATTTAATGAATCAATTATATTTACAGCAATAACAAAAGTTCCCTCTCCGTCTTTACTAATAGATCCCCCCCCCCCCCCCCCCCCACCCCAACACATCTGCCCTCGTCCACCACAGAGCCTCGCACTCATGCACACTTCCCATCACGGTAAATGACCATTGATTGTGCCCCCGGCTACAAGCGTTCCCTGTTGGCGAGATTGACGCCAGGATCAAGGTCATGTCCTGCCTCAAAGGCAAGGTCAATCTGAATTGGAAAGTAAAAGGAGAAGATAAAGAGGTCATTCGAATGAAGCACACTGGAGTCTGGGGAAGTATGCGTGCATAAAAATGGGGGCCATGTATCTGTTGTATATGTAATTATGCGAGTATAAATAACAGGAACATTTCTGTTTTTGTTAATAAATATATATATATATAAATATATATATATATATATATTATTTTTAAAGATACGAAACCAGGGATTGCATGCCATCTCTACCCTATTCTGTCTTCACATCCTGCCAGAAATTTATATTCATAGATACATACATTCATACATTCATGCATACATACATAATAAATAATACATACATACATGCATACATGCATACATACAGGCATACATGCATACATGCATACATACATACATAAGTACATACGTACCCTTGTGACCTACCACTGCAATTAATATTAAGCCCCAGTCACACCTACCTGGATCAGGGGCTGGACGAGCCCCAGACCGTCATCCGGGGTGGTCCGTGGCTCGTCCGTGGCGACCCGCCCTGATCCGTGGCTCGTCCGGCCCCTTCCGGGCTCGGCCCCGGATGTTTTAAAATGTTTAAAACATCCGGGGCGGTCCGGGGGATTTAGCGATCCGGGCTCAATCCGACATGATCCGGGGGTGGACCGGGGCCAGTCCGGGCTGTTCGGGGGTGGTCCGGGGCCGTTTTTCCCTGGATGAGCCATGGTTTAACCCGGACCACCCCCGGCCTATCCCGGACTACCCCTGGTGTAGCCACGGACCACTCCCGGACTGCCCGGATAAGCCACGGATCGGCCCGGACCACTCCCGGATCACTCCCGGCTTGTCCGGGACCAGTCCGTGGCTACACCGGGGAGTCCCGGGGCGGTCCAGGGCGATCCGGCCTCAGGTCCGGGGCTCATCTGAGAAGGTGTGACTGCGAGGCAAAAAACGACGAAAACAGTGATTTTATCCGGGGGGGCGGTCTGGGACAGTCCAGGCGATTGGTCCGGGGGTGGTCCGGGGGTGGTTCGGCTCAAAATCCGGGGCTCGTCCGGGTAGGTGTGACTGGGGCTTTAAATTAATAGGATATGGCTCTGTGTACAGATAATGTGACTGAGTGGGATATCAGGTCATGGTGCTGGTGGCCTGGTGTCCCACTGCGGCAGCACTATATCATTGCCATGAGTATGCACAGTCACAAGTCGGTACCCGTCCTTATATGACCTTAGATGTTGCCAGGACGTAAAACTCCAACAACCAACCAACCAACATATACATATTGTTTCTTTTGATTGATTGATCGCTGATGGTTTAACACCATGTCGGCAGCAAGGGCCATATTCACAGCGATAAGCTAGTGGTAGCTATTCTATCAGTCTTATTAAATCACACTCACACGCCTACATTGAAATTTACATGAATTTCCGAAATGGTCAGATCCGTGTCAATTGACAGCAAAAACTAATCTGTGATGCAATTTTGAAGTGGTAACATTTGTGTCAATTGACAGAACAATTTAACTCACAAAACATAATGTTCCGAAATGGCCAGATCCATGTCAAATGACAGCAACAATGTCACTATTGACATAGCAGTTTATTGTATAGGAGTGAAAATATTGAGTTATTGATGGTGTTGTATTGAAGTTAAACGTGGCATTATTAACAATCTCTTTGGCATTTCAGAGAAAAGTTGAATGGGGAAAAAAAGCTGTCATATCGATTGAAGGGAATGGTCTATTACAGTTGTCACCTTGGCAACCATTGGAATCATCCAGCAACTTGTCACTGCGGCGTACTCGTGTAATTATGCATGCCTATAACTATTGACCTGAGCACACATTAAAGCCTACATTCCGAACCAGTGGTCCACACCTGTGGCATGTGCTGTCCTGCTTGTGGGAAAGTGCATATAAAAGACCTCTTGCTGCTTATCGGAAAGAGTAGCCTATGTGGCTGCAGCAGGGTTCCTCCAAAGAAATATGTCAGAATGACCATATGTTTGACGTCCAAAAATTTGATGCACTCTGGAGGCGTCAATCAATTATTTACTGAATAACATTAAACAAAAAGCCAAGTGAAACCCAAACAAGAAATAGTTATGTATGGGCGATAATACAGTCACAACAAGGACAGTTGAAACCTGACTTCCGGTGTTTTTCAGCAATTCCTTGACAGTCCTAATCCTATGGGCGAAAATCTGCGTTATCGTGGAAATTTGCCACCGGTGTATTGATCTCGGTTTGATTTCCATGTTTTTTGCAGGAGACCACTTTCATCCCTGTATATGTATGTACTTACGTAACTGGGTGGGGTCTGTGAGATGGAAATCATCTATATGCATTCATAGTAATGTAGGATTAAACAATTATTATATATCTAGATACATAGACTAGAGCATAGTGATATATATGACACATGATTGTACATGATATACGTCATTCATAAACAAATCGAAACACCTTCTACTCGGTGCTGCTCCCCATTTTTGTATGAACCGCAGTGACTGGTGCTATACATTATACAGCAGGAGCCACTCCCTTAATTCTACACGATCGGTGCTGTGACTAATACAGCACTGATCAAACTTAGATTATTTAGAATGTCAATTCCAATAGTAAGATGGCCGGAAGACCAGTGCTCCGGCGCTGACAAATGTCATATTCAGATGAATAAATACTTTACCAAAAAAAAAACTGTGGGTTTCTGAGGGCCATTCCATACGTACAAATTCACATGTAAATAATTCGACAAGTAATGACTGAACAAGGCAGTGCAGGTATCAAACAAGTTTTATTTCCAAATTTGGGTGGACAGACACATCCGAGCCTGCGCTATGAGTACAAGTATGTAGTATGGGTGACTGGGCGGAAAGGAAACAGCAGTGCAGGGTGGATGTGGGGACTGGCTGAGAAGTGCCGATGGCTAGCGGTTGGCCAGCATAATCGCTAGCAGCTGGCCAGCTTATATTTAAAGAAGCACCGAGGCGTGAAAGTCCACTGCCACAACTATGATGGATGGGGAGAACACTGCCCATCCATCCATGAGTCGATCAGGGCGGCACGGGCGAGTGGTGGGAGTAAGTCATTCCCTTCAAATCAAACGCAATGCCAACATTGCGACCAATGGTGAATCGGTCTACACATTTGTCGACACCGGTGTGGTTTCATACATAGATGCACACAAGTAGCACAGACGAGTGCGGCTTGAGGTCAAGTACTGTGTGCCTAGATTGTCTAATGGTTAGACTACTAGCCCTGGAATGGTTAGAAACGTGGGTTCAAGTCCCACTCTAGGCACAATGTTTCCCATTTGCACCCCGCCCCCCCTCCTCCACCCCCACCCCCCACATACCCCATGTCAGCAGCATTCACCTGTAAGTCTAAGCCAGCTTTAGTGAAGAAAGTCCTATTTTTAGATTTGGAACCAGTTCATTGATATTTTAGGAGGAAATGTTTTTTCCTAAGCCCGCTCCCCTAAACCACTTAACAAAAAATCTCATTAGCATATGAATGAAATGAGGGCTGTGGGCAGGCACCGCAGTATTTAAATGAATAAATCATAGTTTTTTCTTGCTGCAATGATTTCCTTATTTATTTGTTCGAACCTACATGGTAGTTGTACCATTCATCCAATCCACCGTTAGGGTTAACGTGGCTGAGCCTCGACCTCTGTGCTAGACACAATATACTGCATAGGTATATAAGCAACCTGTACACCTCTGTGTGCTAGACACAATATACTGCATAGGTATATAAGCACCCTGCACACCTGTGTGTGCTAGACACAATATACTACACAGGTATATAGTCAACCTGCACACCTATGTGCTAGACACAATATACTGCATAGGTATATAAGCAACCTGCACACCTCTGTGTTCTAGACACAATATACCGCACAGGTATATAAGCAACCTGCACACCTCTGTGTGCTAGACACAATATACTGCACAGTTATATAAGCACCCTGCACACCTCTGTGTGCTAGACACAATACACTGCACAGGTATATAAGCAACCTGCACACCTCTGTGTTCTAGACACAATATACCGCACAGGTATATAAGCAATCTACACACCTCTGTGTGCTAGACACAATATACTGCACAGTTATATAAGCACCCTGCACACCTCTGTGTGCTAGACACAATATACTGCACAGGTATATAAGCAACCTGCACACCTCTGTGTGCTAGACACAATATGCTGCACAGGTATATAAGCAACCTGCACACCTCTGTGTGCTAGACACAATATACTGCACAGGTATATAGTCAACCTGCACCCCTGTGTGTGCTAGACACAATAGGCTGCACAGGTATATATAAGCACCCTGCCCACCTCTGTGTGCTAGACACAATATACTGCACAGGTATATAAGCAACCTGCACACCTCTGTGTGCTAGACACAATATGCTGCACAGGTATATACACAACCTGCACACATCTGTGTGCTAGACACAATATACTGCACAGGTATATAGTCAACCTGCACAGCTGTGTGTGCTAGACACAATAGGCTGCACAGGTATATAAGCAATCTACACACCTCTGTGTGCTAGACACAATATACTGCACAGGTATATAAGCAACCTGCACACCTGTGTGCTAGACACAATATGCTGCACAGGTATATACACAACCTGCACACCTCTGTGTGCTAGACACAATATACTGCACAGGTATATAATCAATTCATATACCTGCACTACTAATACTATAGCGTGTATCTCGTGCAGGGCAATCGATATCGTGGCGAGTCGGGGGGGGGGGGTGTTCTGTGTCGGCAGACGGCGTGTGTATATATATGTATATAGATATATATATAATGGTATATATATATAGTTATATACATATGTACATATATATGTATTATATATATATATATACTATATTATATATATGATATATTATGCATATTATATATTATCGGACGGTCACGCTGACAGTACTTAAAGTTATATGTGATATATAATATATATAATATGACTGAGTGGGGTATTGGGTCATAGTGCTGGTGGCCTGATTTCCCAATGTGGCACCACTATAAAGTCTCCATATCTGCGCCATGTCACAAGATGGTACCCATCCTGATATGACCGTAGATATTTCTAGGACATAAAACAACAACAAACAAACTCTAAAAAAAACCACACACGCACAACAAAACTCTCTTTCAGTTTTCCCAAAAGCCACTGCGAGCCTCACTTTACCCGCCAGGTGTTCATGATGCGGTCACGCCGCCGTTGTAGTTATCTATGTCCCCGATTATCGCCCACCGAGCCGACTGGAGGTGTTTCTAATTGACTACGTCACCGCGTTCTGTGATCTATGCCCCAGGGGCTCCATTTGGTGTCTTGTGATGCGATTGGTTAAAGGTACATAATCAGATGGAAGTTTTTCGAAACCAAAAACACTTACCTACATTTAATCCTGCATAAACAACGTAGATACTGGTGCTTTCATTAAATATGTCTTCTGGGTTCGAATTCCGGCCGAGTCAAACCAATGACTCAAAAATTGATACTTATCACTATATAGCCTGGTGTTCGTCATTCCTCGGATAGGGAAAGGAGCAGTGGAATGTGGCAGTCCAATCGTCTGCAATTAAAATTTCCTCTGCTGAATCAACCAAAGAAAGAGCTTTATTATAATATTAGTAAACAAGGTGTAAAATATTCCGATAAAACGCATTGGTGGGGAATGTGAAATGGTCTATAAAGGAGTACAAATGGTCTATGAAGGTAAATGATGTATAGGGCCAGGTGCATGAATGTATTTATGTAGTTGCTGGTGACTCTTTACTTGTAGTCAATAGTCATTGTGTATTAGTTAGATGGTGTGAAAGGGGCACTAGTGTTAGTGTGTAAGGAGCCCAAGAGCTCTACTCACTACCCCCTCTTCCCCCCCCCCCCCCACTGTTAGTCACGGATCACCACACACACACACAGCATGCAGGGGCAGGCCAAGCAGCCACACCGCATGGTGGTGGTGGGTAGATCACAGTAGCCATGGTGACACAAGAATGCTTACTGTTCATTGGTGGAACTAGAAATGCTTGTTGGTGATTGGAGATAATGGTCAGGTGGTATGCCATATCAGATCCATGTACCACTATATAATAATAAACCTGAGGGTGCTAGCTCTCACTCTACTTTCACTCTTTATACGCTTCCTTTCTCTCCTTGCCTGTACTGATTTCATATAGCCTGCCTACACAAACCACAGATGCCAGCCGTCGACTTTACAAAGTGTTACAGAAGCATAAGCGCCATTGCAATATTTAACACTAGGGGTAGTGGATCAACCTTCTTTATCAGAGTTTTTTCATTGTTGCCCCAATGTATTTTAATGTTGCATCTTCCGATGGTTTTAAATTTCTGCGGCTTTTTGGGATAAATATATTACATTGGTTTGTTTAATCAACATCGATATAGTTTGGAGTAACTTTAATTATAAACGGTCAACTTTGGAAGTATTTGAAGTGGAAACACGCTAAATTAAATTTGGCATGCACATCAAAACTTTGAAAGCATAGTCTTCAGCAGTTACAGGTTCTATTAAATTTGACTTAGTATTGCATTCTAAGCAACAACAAATGGTTAATAAGTGCACCAGTATCTAAGGTATAAAGTAGGATCAAATCTATGTCTGGAATATTGGACATCGCAAGACTAAAGCTAGGATTCCTTAGACGCGGTATACGGTATGCGAATGCGAATGCGGCAAAAAATCGAAAAGCATCTAAGTCAACGGGGGTGATTCCTTACACGCGGTATGCGGTATGTGGCATGCGGCATGCAAATACTGAATCGGTCCATGTAGCGATCGGTGCGGCATGCGAATGCGAATGCTGCTGCGTTTGCCATAGAGAACAGTGGTGAGGAAACCTGACACTGTGTGTGGGTGTGTGTGTGTGTGTGGGTGAAAGGACCCATCCCGTAATCATGCCGCACGCCGCATGCCGCATACCGTGTGTAAGGAATCCTAGCTTTAGACTAGCTGCTGATGGCTACTGGAAATGTATTCTTTGTGGAAGTATCTGGACCAGACAGACAGCAGAGGTCAGGCCTGGAATTAGTCAACTAGGGGCGGTTATAAGCAGCGGTGTGCAATTATAACCTGGCGTGAATGGCCAGGAACAGCTCAGACATATTGTCACATAACTGGGGAGCAGCTCGGAGCAGCTCCGGGTGGGTGAGGCGCGGCCAAATGTCAACCTGCTAAATGTATCCAGTAGCGCTAATCACATGGCGACGACCAGCACTGCACCACCACTACCAGCATCACACCACCACAGTGCCATCACAGTGCAATCACTACCACCACCACAGTGCCATCACTACCAGCATCACACCACCACCAGCATCACTACCAGCATCACACCACCACCAGCACCACTACCAGCATCACACCACCAGCACTACACCACCACAGCGCAATCACTACCAGCATCACATCACCACCACCATCACTACCAGCATCACACCACCACCAGCATCACTACCACCAGCACTACACCACCACAGTGCCATCACTACCAGCATCACACCACCACCAGCATCACTACCACTAGTACCAGCATCACACCACCACCAGCATCACTACCAGCATCACACCACCATCACTACCAGCATCACACCAGCAGCAGCATCACTACCAGCATCACACCACCACCAGCATCACTAACAGCATCACACCGCCACCAGCATCACACCACCAGCAGCATCACTACCAGCATCACACCACTAGTATTTCACCACCACAGTGCCATCACTACCAGCATCACACCACCACCACCAGCTACTAGCATCACTGCCAGCAGCATCACTACTAGCATCATACCACCAGCACTACACCACCACAGTGCCATCACTACCAGAATCACACCACCACCAGCATCACTAACAGCATCACTACCAGCATCGCACTCCCATCACCACACCACCACAGTGCCGTCACTACCAGCATCACACCACCACCAGCATCACTACCAGCATCAGACCACCACCAGCATCACTACCAGCACCACCCCACCAGCACTACACCACCACAGTGCCATCACTACCAGCATCACACCACCACCCACATCACTACCAGCATCACTACCAGCATCACACCACCACCAGCATCACTACACACACGCACACACAGACGCGCGCGCCTAGGCCCCCACCACCCTTCGTGCAGACAGTGTACCAACATCTGGTGGTGGTATGATGTATAGGGGAGAGCGGACCTACACGGCAGTGTGCAGTGTATAGGGGAGAGCGGACCTACTCGGCAGTGTAAGGGGAGAGCGGACCTACTCGGCAGTGTAAGGGGAGAGCGGACCTACTCGGCAGTGTAAAGGGAGAGCGGACCTACTCGGCAGTGCGGCGGTCACAGTAAATCGCTGAGTGCCAGTATCTTGCTCCTCACATCGCCCTCCCGTGTGGCCGAGTCGCTACGCACCCTGCACAAAGAACGCACGCTGGGCTGATTTGACGTGCGCACGGCGCGGTGGTGGGCGGCTTGGCGGGGCGGGGCGGGGCCGGACAGGACTAGGACGGACGGGATGGGGCTGGTAGGGGCGGGGGCGGGTGATGGACAAGGCCGGGTAGGGTAGTGTAGGGCCGGGCCGAGCCGTGCTGGGCGGAGCCGAGCCGGGCCGAGTAGGGCAGGGACGACCGAGGCCAGGCTGGACGGGGCAGGGCAAGGCAGGGCAGGGCAGGGCAGGGCAGGGCAGGGCAGGGCAGGGCAGGGCGGGCGGGGCGGGGGCGGGGCAGGGCAGGGCAGGGCAGGGCAGGGCAGGGCGGGGCGGGGCGGGGCGGCTGGGACGGGTGCGGGTGCGGGGCGGGGCGGGGACGGGGGCGGGGCGGTGCAGGGAAGGGGGGGGGGGGAGCAACCGCACCTAGTGAAGTGATGACGGAGGGGAGCCGTGGAGGGACTACTTAACTCCCTGACGAATTGCCAACCGGAGGAAATTGAAATTCCTACCGGTGGTACTTTATAACCATTTGTTGTTTTTTTAATATATATTTTTTAACAAACCAATTTCGGATTGGCTAGTGGGACGTGCAATGGACGGTTTCCACCACCAGTGGGAGGAACTGATGTTGCGAGTAGCAAGCACCATGTGCAGCGTGCTCTGTGGAAAAGGTCTTATATAGGATTTCAAAACCCTGTTCTCTCTGACAGTAGTAGTACCAGTTCGCTTAAAGTGGGAAGAAGTAGTGTATTGGATAACAGCTCACTAGCTCATGCTTCGCGGAAAAGGTCTATTAGATTCTTGTGGCAGTATAAACCCGTTAATAGTGCTGCCAAACTGGAATACCATAGAGCTAACATCTATGTCCGACATCCATCCCACTCAGTCAGTTATTTTTTTATTGAAACTGAACTGACCAGATTTTGCCCTACATAACCTGGTAATGTCAATCGTCGGATAAAGTTAACAACAAATATAAGGAAACTACCCAAATATGCTATAGGATATTGATGGTTGGTTGATTGTTGGAGGTTTACATCGTGGCAACATCTAAGGTCACATCAGGACGGGGTAGGATATTGAAGTAACACTATAGTGATCTGAGTAGGGTCCCGGGCCATATAATAGTGCTGGTGGCACCCACAAACCCATGGGTTCGGATCCCCTGATCTGCCAAAACAGGAGATGGACGGTCAACTCATTCGGCCATCCCATCTGATCCCGAAGCATCTTCGGAAGAGTACTAATCTAAGCATCTTCTTGGAAACCCTAAAGAAATTAAGGCGATAGCCTCAATATTCAAAATGTTATTGAAGCTTTGGAGGGTGGCATTCTTGCGGTGGGGCGGGGTGGGGGGTGGGGGGGGAGGTCACCCTATATATTCTCCCGCCCTTCCCTCCACGTCCCTCCATGTCTCTCCTCTCCACGTCCCGTTCCTTTTTCTTCTCCCCTCCCATCCTCCCATTCTTCCCTTCCCCTTTCACCCCTTCTTCTCCCATGATCCGCCCCCCTCCCTCTCCCTGCGCTGCCCTGCGTTTCCTTGCCTCTTCTATCCCTTCATTACCATTCTCCTTCCCTCCATTCTACTCTCCTCTCAGCTACTCCAACCCCGTCCTCACCCTTTACGTCCCCCTCCCGTCCCCTCTCCATCTCCCTATATTCCCCTCCCCTCCCTCGCCTCGCCTTCTCTCCCCTCCCCTCCCTTCCCCTCCCCTGCCCTCCCCCTGCCCGTCCTCACCCCCTCCCCATTCCCCCTCCCCTTCCTCCCCTCCCCCCGCTACTACCCGCTCCTCCGTCCCCTCCTTTCCCCTTCCCTTCCCTTCCCCTGCCACCCGTTCCCCTGCCATCCGTTCCCCTCCCACCCGTTCCCCTCCCACCCGTTCCCCTCCCACCCCTTCCCCTCCCATCCCTCCTCTCCCATCCCCTTCCCCTCCCCCTCCACCTCCTCTCCCCCCCGTTCCCCCTCCTCTCCCTGCCCTCCCCTGCTCCCCACTCCTCCGTCCCCTCAGTCCCCTCCTTCGCCTTCCCTTACCTTCCCTTCCCATCCCTTCCCACCCCTTCCCATCCCATCGCTCCCCTCCCTTTCCCTTACCGCCTCCCCTCCCCCTCCTCTCCCCTTCCTCTCCCATCCCCCGTTCCCCCTCCTCTCCCTGCCCTCCCCCTGCTCCCCACTCCTCCATCCCCTCCTCTCCCCTTCCCTGTCCCTCCCTTCCCTTGCCCTGCCTTGTCCAGCCCTCCCTTGCCCTCCCCTGCCCTCCCCCTTCTCCCTCCCCCTCCACCCCCTCCCCCGGGTACCGGCGTGTAGACGCGCCGTGTTGATTTCCGATCTACTATCCGCTGGTGCCGGCTCGACCCTCGGCCCTTCAACATCACACACTGATGGGACCGGATCGCCCAGTTGCATGACCCAGTACCAAGGCGTGCCGAGACGGAGCGGCCCCTTAGGGGGGTGGGGGTGGGGGGTAGCCGGCCATTCACCCCAAGGGGCCCGTCTCACTAACACACACACCAACATTTCCCACCGCCCGAACCTTAGAGCTGATACAAATACAGTAAAACCTCTCTAACCGACCACCTCCACAGATCGACCACTCCCCTATATCGATCGCTTTATTTGGGTCCCAAACGATCGCCCATACTTATACCATTGTAATTATTTTAAAAAACCTCCCCAAACCGACTACCTCCCTAAATGGACTATTTAAAGTGGGTCCCATGGTCGGTCGATTTAGAGAGGGTTTACTGTAGACCTTTCCCACACAGCATGTGGAGCAGTGAACTGCCACCCACGTAGGGGACTATCAGTATCAGTATCTAAGTTAGATATGTAGAATTAAATCTAGATCGTTGTTTTGGTTTTGAAAATTTGATGCTTCATTGGATTATGCAGCTTTATAAAAAAACTAACCTATATTGTATTTTTCTTCTGAGTTTCAGCGCCGCTAGTGACATATATCGGCAGCATATGGAACCACTCTAGTCGGGTAGTTTCCAGCATAAAGCTGCATAGACCAATGAAATATCAAATTTTCAAAACCAAACCAATTATCTAGATTTCATTGTACATAGCTAACTTAGATACTGATGCACTTATTAAGCATCTGTTTCTGCATAGAAGACAATACTGAGTCAATTTAACAGAACCTGTTACTGCAGAAGTCTATGGTGTCAGAGTTTTGGCAAGCTTGCCAAAACTAATTTTCCATGTTTGCACTCAAAATATCTCAAAAGTCTACCATTTATAATAAAAGTAACTTTGAACTAATATAAAGTAGATACTGGTGATCGATCTAATATATTTATCTCAGAAAAAATACAGAAATTCAAAACCATCGGACTATGCAACTTTAACTGGCGGGGTGTCTATTGGTTACATTGAATCCCGTTCTTATATAATAGCTTGATACCAAAATACGGAATTTGGTAGGTTGATTGCCTATTCTTTTTCCGGTTCTGACCTTAGATGTTACTAGAACATAACGCCCAAAGAAGAAAGAGTTAAGTTTGGGCGATGAAATAGTCATAACAAGGATAGTTAAAACCTGACTTTCAGCATTTTCCGCGATTCGCTGACAGTGCTAATCCTATGGGTGGGGGGGGGGGGGAATCCGTGTTTTCGCGGAAATTCGCCGTCGGTGTAATAACCACGTGTAAAGTCGTCGTCTGGCAGCTGTAGTTGTGTAGGCAGGCTAATAGTAATAGGAAATCAATACAGGCAAGGATAAGAAAGGCAGAGTATAGAGTGAAAGTAAAGTAAGTGAGAGCTTGCACCCTCAGGTTTATTATTATATAGTGGTTTCTGGACTTGATATGGCACATCACCTGACCATGCTCTCCAATCAACATCAAGCATCTCTAGGTCCACCAATCAACAGTAAGCATTCCAGTATCACCATGACAACTGTGATCTACCCACCACCACCATGCCTTGGCTGCTTTGGCCTCACCTGTACTGTTGTGTCTGTGTGTTTGGTAATCCGTGACTAACAGTTTGGGGGGGGGGGGGAGGGGGTTGTGAGTAGAGCTCTTGAGCTCCTTCCACACTAACAATAGTGCCCCTCTCACACTATCTATAGAATACACCAGCACCACATAATTATTAATGCCCCTGGCCCTATACATCATTTACCTTTATAGTCCATTTGTAATCCCTTATAGACCAGTTCACATTCTCCACCGATGTGTTTTATCGGAATATTTTACACACGGGTTGGTTCTGCTGGAACCCGTTATGTGGCGCCAAAGTCCCGACCCGGTTTCCGTGTTTTTTTGCCGGATACCACCTTTATCCCTGTCATTTGGTCTCGTCTAACTGGACGGGGCCTTGAGTTTGAACCTTGGCTGAGTCAAACCAATGACCATGATTTATGCTTTCTACCCGGCTATCGACATTAATAGGATAGGGTTTTCTCTGCAGCAGGATACTGTGACTGAGTTGGATATCGGGTCATGGTGCCGACAGCCCAGTATTCCAGTGGGGCACCTCCATAAAGTCATCGGGAGCTCGCACTGTCCCAAGTCAGTCCCCGTCCTTATAAAATCTTATGGATGTTGCTAGGATGTAAAACCTTAAACAAAGGGATGTGTCTAATATTTGATGATGCGGCTCTACACCTGGGCGTGGAATCCTGACACCATATGTACAATCTTGGCGGGGTTATTTATGTATACAATACGTACACATTAGCGCCCCACTTGCTATCCGGACCGTACTTCGTCCACACCTCTCTCTATCTCCTCTCTTCTGGCCATGCTCCTCCTTGATAATGTCTGAAAAGAGTTACAGGAGGGGGAGCCCACCAGCATTTCACTTTCTACTCTTACTCTGTCTGTGTCTTTGGCTCACCAGCTGGTCACCATAGAGCAAATAGACACAGTCCTTTGACTCAACTCGCCTCATTTCTCTTTCCTATACTCTACCTTTTTTTTTTCTCCCGGGCTTACTTCTCCCCCTGATCAAGGGAGTTGTTTGCTTGGGTGGGGCCCTGTACCTTATCGTTTCTCTCGCTTTGTTCTTGTTACTGGAACCTGCTGGACCCACCTTTACCCATCCCTTCCTCCTGAACCCTTGCTGCTGTTACTGGATATGAGTGCTCCGCTACCGCCGGACCGGAGTGATTTGGGGCCGCCCCAACGATTCATGGCTATGAACATTGTAAAGACATCTCCAGGTTCTACAACCATCCCACCTGAAGATTAATCTTCAACCAAAGATTGGACCGATTTATCGGGGCCTTTCTATATTGCTGCAGTTTTGCAGCCGGTAACCGTTGTAAGGTTACAAACCCCCCCAAAAGCAAAAAAGCACTCTGCACCTGGTGCCCCATGGCCCGCTCCTCCCCCCAACACACACACGCGCACGCACGCACACGCAAGCACACGCACACGCACACACACACGCACACACACACGCGCGCGCGCGCGCGCGCGCGCGCGGAGGCCCCACCACCCTTTGTGCACACAGTGTACCAACATATCACCGACCGGTCCTGCAAATGATTCCAATCGATGATCCACTAACTAAACACACCAACCTTTCTCCATTTTGAGTTTAACAAATAACAGATTTAACTTGAAGATTATTCCTAGCCGACATATAGAATGTTGTGCGGATTTTTATTTTAGTGTGTGTGTGAGTGAGTGAGTGAGTGAGTGAGTGAGTGAGTGTGAGTTTTTCCCCTCTTTTCTTGTTGCGGTTGGTTGGTTGTGGAGCTTTCCGTCCTGGCAACATCTAAGGGCATATCAGGACGGGTGCCAGTATGGGGGTGGAGCGTGGGGGGGGGGGGGTCAAGTATTAGTTGGTGATTTGTTAGTTGGACGGAGCAGTGCCGGCGGCTACCTTTGTCTATTCATGAAGCCCTCACCACTATTGTTGCATCAGTCCACAGTCCATCCGTACTAAAAACTACTATGCTAGATAAATGACTGCTCTCACATTTTGTCCACGCACGTTTTTAAATTTATTAATTTTTTAATAACGTTAAATTTTGTTATATACTAAATTAAGTTATTTTGCTAATCACTATTTTTTTTAGCTATCAGTATTCATGTGTGCACGTGTTGTTTTTTCGGTTTAAAAAAGTTCAGATTTGTCATACTAAAGCAAGTTATTCTGCTAATCACTATGTTTTATTGCGATTAGTATTATATGATCTATCTAGCCTTGCTAACAATCAAAGAACTTAATGAAGGCATGCAACCCCCGTCCCCCGAAGAAAACACCTTAACAACTCAGTGAAAACCGCCCCACCCTCACCCCAAAACCACCCACAGTTAAGCCTAATGAAACACAACGAAAATGTAAAACCAATATAAATTCTATTGAATATGAATAAGAATTGTTGAAGACACTTTAGTGCAAAATCTAACTGTGTAAAAGTCCAGCCACGCTAAGAATGCATGGATGCTATTAGGTGCTAGGAGCAGTGGAATGAGGAAGACTAATTTTCGATGATTGAAATTTCACCTGCAATAATTAACACGTGGCATTATTAGGATAAGGCAAGGACTGGTTTGGCAGGATAATGTGACTGAGTGGGATATCAGGTCATGGTGATGGCGGCCTGGTCTCCCATAATTTCTTTTAATATAACTGGATTATATATCACATATGCACAACGGGCTCATGGATAATACCATGTCTAACACATAATAATCCTGAAGCTATAAACTTCTGTTAAATTATGCTTAGTTTAATCAATAGTGTTATGCTGAAACTGTAAATGAGTGTATAATTATGTCAGCAACATTGCAACGGCAGAATTATTTTATTTTATTTTATTTCACGTGTTAATTAAAGCAGGTGAAATTTCAATCACAGAAAATTGGTCTTCCTCATTCCACTGCTCCTAGATCTATCCTGATAATGCCGAATGCCAGGCTTGTTAGCGACGAGTATAAATCTTTACGTCATTGGTTTGACTCGGCCAGATTTTGAAATCGCAGTTCGAAACCTGCCACACGGGAAGTGGGTGCTAAACTCATTCAGCCATCCCGTCTAGTTAGCAGAGTTCTACTGCTCGAGTTCAGTAGTTCGCGGTCTGGTCTTTTAAAACAATAATTCCATTCCCGCTCCTTTATTTTGCAGTGTGCCCTTTACTGAGGGACCCTTCTTTTCTCTAATGCACTTGGCTATTGTTGTGTCACCATCACTCACTCACCTTTATCCCTTGATGCTTTCTCATTGTTTGCTACCTCCTTTACTCTATTATTCTGTCCTTCCTTTCCGTCATTGCTTGCAAAGAGAGGGATGGAGAGCAGGGGGGGGGGGTGGATGGATGGATCTATTAAAGGTATAACAAGCCATGAGTTTGCTCTCATTGTTCCTCTGTGCAGGAGAATATATAGGGTGACCTCCCCCCTCCCACCCCAAAAATCTCACCCTCCAAAGTTTCGATAACATTTTGAATATTGAGGCTATCGCCTTAATTTTTTTAGGGTTTCCAAGAAGATGCTTAAATTAGTGCTCTTCCAAAGATGCTTTGGGATCAGATGGGATGGCCCAATGAGTTGAGCGTCATATCTCCTGTTTTGGGAGATCAGGGGATGCAAACCCATGGGTTTGTGGGTTCGAAACCCTAGTTGAGTCAAACCAATTACTTCAAATTTGATACTTGTCGCTGCCTAGCCAGGCACTCGGCATTATTAGGATAAGGCAAGGACTGGTTTGGCAGGATAATGTGACTGAGTGGGATATCAGGTCATGGTGATGGCGGCCTGGTCTCCCAGTGGGGCAGCACTATACAGTCGTCATGAGTGCACACTGTCACAAGTTGGTACCCGTCCTGATATGACCATAGATGTGATAGGACGTAAAACAACAAACAAACAAAGATGCTTCAGACAGTTTGAGAAAAAAGTTTTCCCACAGAGACTTACTTTTGAGACAATCTTTCAAAGCAGTACAAGCTCGCTTTCACTGACAGTTTCAATGTTGCCATTATCCAGACAAAAGACTCATTTACAGATGGGTCCATTAATCCATTGATCACAGGACAATGTTAAATTATGTGTGTAAGGGACACATTATGGACAACCAGTAAGTGCAATGTCACTGGAGACCATTGATCCTGTTAGGTACTCCATTGGTTCCAGCCCTGAGAAATCTCTCTGGCAACGCAGCCAAGAGTTAGGCCTAAAACTTAAAAGTCTGACTATGTGTCTTTATGTCACTTTTTATTATCATATTATCAACCAATTTTCATCAATTTATGCTTTTTTCCCCCTCCGAGATAACTTTCATCCCTAATTAGGGATATCAAACTTCAACATAAGAGTGAGATAAAATAGACTCCTTATTCCGATGCCAAATGCCCCAGTCAGACCTCACCGGATTGAGGAACCGGATAGAAAATGGACACTGTCCGGTGAAATACGGCAATGTACAGTTTATATACGGTTGGCATCCGGTGTGTCCGTTATCTGTCCGGTGGTGTCCGGTACAAGTTTTGAACATGCACAAAACTTGTACAGGACACCACCAGACTGAAGTGTACGGTTGATGTCCGTTTCGTCCATTTCATGTCCGTTACTCATCCGTTAGGTGTCCGTTTTGTATCCTGAAGAGTCCGTTGACGGTGCTGCAGGAATTCGGTCTGTCGGTTTTTGGCACGTCTGTGAACAGTCGGCTAGGTGTCCGGTAGGTGTCCGGTTGGTGTCCGGTACGTCCGTTTGATATCCGTTTGATGTCCGTTTGACGTCCTTTTAACTATTTGTTAATATCCATTTAGTGTCCGTTTAGCATCCGTTTTGTCCGGCGGCCGTTGCAACAGTTCGACAATGGGCACCACCGGACTAGACAATTCTTTGTCCGGTGGTGTCCGGTACTCAGTACGGTAAGGTTTGACTGGGCCTTAAGGGACACACATTGTTGCAACTAGTGAGACCTAGCATAGTTTTCCCCGTGCTCAATCCATCTCTCCCTGCGGCTCTAATCAGCATTGAATAATTGGACAATTTGCCCCCCCAACTCCTCCATCCCGTAATCATACACGGTGAGATCGCTCACTCAACTTTGCCTGCCCTTACGCACCTAACTAACCTAACTCACCGTGAATATGGCCTACGCCGCCGACACGGGGTAAAGCAACCACCAATCAATCAAACCTAACTGCCACAGTCATTTGCCTAGTCACGTGCCCAGTAGATGCGGGTTTGCTTACCTCTGCTAGACGAGTAATCGGGGTTATATCTGGGTTGGCGGTCCTCCCTCTGCCCCCCCCCCCCAAACTCCTCCATCCCATAATCCCACATGGTGAGATGGCTCACTCAACCTTGCCTGCCCTTACGCACCTAACTAACCTAACTCACCGTGAATATGGTCTATGCTGCCGACACGGCGTAAAGCAACCACCAATCAATCAATCAAACCTAACTGCCACAGTCATGTGCCTAGTCACGTGCCCAGTAGACGCGGGTTTGTTTACCTCTCCTAGACGAGTAATCGGGGTTATATCTGGGTTGGCGGTCCTCCCCCCGCCCCCCGCCCCCCGCCAACTTCTCTGGTTAATCCATATCGCAGAGCAAGTCAATGTCACGTGTTACTGACAGATAACTGAGCCTTTCTTCCAAGCAGAGTGTTCCGGATATGTACATGTGTACCAAAGAGGTGCTGTGTGCATTGCCTCGCTGTAAGAATCTCTCTGCCACTGCTCTTCGCAAAGTTCTGCTCAGACCTGCTCCCAGCTTCTGCTCACATCTGCTCACACCTTCGGGTCACATCTACTGCGGTTAACCTCTTGCCCCACTCCCCCAGAGCTCCCTTTTTTTTGTTCAAGTGTTTTTATTCCTCTAAATAACATGTTGTCAGTGCTAATGCACTGGTCTTGCAAGCCATACTGACAATTGCCACTACACAGTAAACAAATCTACAACAATATAGATACATAATTACAAGACAATAAGCAAAACCATGCCATATATCGCTTATTATTATTACTACATATCCGTAGGAGAATGAACAATTAAGTATATGGAGGGAACATAGACTCTGGCTGGTTCTTAATGACCCAATGTTTATCATGATTAAAGAGTAAATTTTGTGTGGAAATAGGTCGAGAGCAGGGCATGTCAACTCGTTGGTAGCTCTATGTCGACTCATTCATTGCTAGTTCCATATCGGCCTATTCCTAGCTCCATGTCGGCTCATTGCTAAATCTATGTCGACTCGTTGCTAGCTACATGTTGAGTTGTTGCTAGCTCCATGTCGACTTGTTCATTGCTAGCTCCATGTCGACTCGTTGCTTGATTCACATTGACTCGTTGCTAGCTCAATGTTAACTCGTTGCTCGCTCCATGTCGACTTGTTGCTAGCTCCATGTCAAATCATTGCTAGTTCCATGTAAACTTGTTGCTAGCTCCATGTCAACTCGTTGCTAGATTCATATTGACTCGTCGCTAGCTCCATGTTAACTTCTTCCTAGCTCCATGTCGACTTGTTGCTAGCTCCATGTCGACTCATTCATTGCTAGCTCCATGTCAACTCCTTGCTAGGTCCATGTCGACTCATTCATTGCTAGCTCCATATCGACTCATTGCTAGCTCCATGTCGACTCATTCATTGCTAGCTCCATGTTGACTCAATCATTGCTAGCTCCATGTTGACTCAATCATTGCTAGCTCCATGTTGTGACTCACCCATTGCTAGCTCCATGTTTGTCGACTTGTTCATTGCTAGCTCCATGTCGACTCGTCCATTGCTAGCTCCATGTCGACTCGTTCATTGCTAGCTCCATATCGACTCATTGCTAGCTCCATGTCGACTCATTCATTGCTCGCTCCATGTTGACTCAATCATTGCTAGCTCCATGTCGAATCAATCATTGCTAGCTCCATGTCGACTCAATCATTGCTAGCTCCATGTCGACTCGTCCATTGCTAGCTCCATGTCGACTCTTCCATTGCTAGTTCCATGTCGATTTGCCCATTGCTAGCTCCATGTCGACTCGCCCATTGCTAGCTCCATGTCGACTCGTTCATTGCTAGCTCCATGTCGACTCGTTCCTTGCTAGCTCCATGTCTACTAGTTGATTGCTAGCTCCATGTCGACTCATCCATTGCTAGCTCCATGTCTACTAGTTGATTGCTAGCTCCATGTCGACTCGTCCATTGCTAGCTCCATATCGACTCATTCATTGCTAGCTCCATGTCGACTCGTTGCCGGACAGGGAACGCGGGAGGGCGCTGCCTATGGGGCTCCTCCTCGCATGCTGCTCTCCATTTGTCCCCTTGTACTACACCTACATGAATCATTCATGGCGGCTTGGTAGCTTGTTTTATGCAACTAGTCTCAGCATCGTTGTTTACCTAGAGCCCCGGAGGGATGTAAGGAGAGTGTGAGGGGTGCGCCTCACCGAATAACAAGGCACCGGCAGGACAATCTAATGGTTAAATATCTAAGAGAGAACATAATAACAAAAATACTATTGCAGGCAGGCAGTTTTCGTTGTGGAGAATATTTTAGGCGGGGGCAGATAAGACTTATTATTTGCGCTATAATTCTCGATGATGTCATTTATTTATTTGGGTGGATGTAGCCTTGGAATTGTTGACGGTACATACGGCAATTCCGCCTGAGGCTGCGGAGAAAGGTGGGGCTGGGGTGGGGGGTTAGTTACAGACGGAACAGCTAACAGTTTTCACCAACAATAAGGGTCGCTGGTCATGCGATTACGGCATTTTGCAAAACCAGAAGTAGGAGTGTGTGAGCCGCATGTGGTGAGAAATCTTGAGGAGAGATGTCGACATTCAGTCCTTTGCATATGCCTCACAAGAAAACTTCACAATGCGAGTATTTTGAGTTCAGCTGGTCTGTCAGTGAGGACTGAAGCTGCGACTCAACATATAGTGGAGCACAGCTACAACTTACATGGTCCCCTTCCCGCAGCCCTATCTTTCACTTTAAATTCACTTTGCGTCTATAAATTATAATCGCATTCCTCCTGGAAACCAAACTAAGTAGGGTCATTGCCATACATTTGTTTTCCAGGGATGAAAGGTCTCCGCGATTCCGAGGATTTCCGGTATTTTTCAATCCCGTAGCACCATCAGCGTAGATCTATAGTAATATGTGGTGCAGATGCCGCAGCACTATCAGCGTATACCACTAATAAATGCTCCAAATGCTGCAGCACTATCAGCGTATACCAATATATATGAAACCAGACTTCCGGAAATTTTCCGCGATTCCCTGACAGTGCTAAACCTATGGGAGAATACCTGCATTTCCGCTTTTTCGCCCCCACCGGAGATCACTTTCATCCCTGTCTTTCAGTGTATATTGCAGTGAAATTGTCCTAGCAAATAGTAGACAGGATTGAATACCACTTCCTGTAGCATGGTGTATGTGTATTAACTACCTCCCCCCCCCTCTCACCCTCACCCCTCTCACCCCTCCCTCCTCTCACCCCCATCATCCACTGTGTAAGCCGTAGCTGTGACCTGGCCCGCTGGTTCCCAGCCTCAGTCCTTCCTCGGGGACCGGCGGAACTCGACACACATCAGGGCTTGGCAACGGTTTTATCTGATCGAGGAGTGCTGGGGGGGGGGGGGTTATTGTTGGTGGGTTTGTGGGTTTGTGGGTAAAAGGCACTATCCTACATGAGCGATGGATGAGTGGTTAGAGCACCCGCACTTGCTATGTGGCAGATTTTATGGAAGCGACCATACCTGAGTTATGGGATCCATCACTGACAGAGTAAAATCAAACGCTTAAACAAGATTGATACCCGTTGCTACCTTTGCCTGCTCGGCATTACTAGAGTAGGGAAAGGCCCACCCCATGGTCATGGGTGGGCAGGTAGTTGCAACATTTACAATAGATCTCTGTTAATATGACTTTTTCCCCAATTGCACTCCTTATGGATGCATAGAGAAACATGTCAATAATCATGTACTGTCTTTTTATATAGGAACATCTCTTCAGTAATCTCAGGCATCATATATAACATATATTTCACATCACTCATTATCATGTACAATGGGAGTGGGATACTATTGCTTTTAGTTTACATAACATTGTCCCCACTCTGTCGCCCAAGAATAATAATGCCCTCTGCCAATATATAATTCTTAACCGAAAATCCGTATATTTTTACAATCTGTCATGCTGTAGGGTTGGTGTTCGAGTCTGTGGCTATGTAGGTAGGCTAAAGTGAAACTACAGAGCGACCTTGGCCCGTGTAATGCAACCACAATAAATCATCCCATCATATCACCACCCATGATATCACCACCTATGATATCACCACCCATGATATCACCACCCATGATATCACCACCCATGATATCACCACCCATGATATCACCACCCATGATATCACCACCCATGATATCACCACCCATCATATCACCACCCATCATATCACCACCCATCATATCACCACCCATCATATCACCACCCATCATATCACCACCCATCATATCACCACCCATCATATCACCACCCATCATATCACCACCCATCATATCACCACTCATCATATCACCACCCATCATATCACCACCCATCATATCACCACCCATCATATCACCACCCATCATATCACCACCCATCATATCACCACCAATCATATCACCACCAGGACCAGACGGGGTGGCCGAGTGGGTTAGAGCGTCCGTCTCCCGTGCTGGTAGATCGTGGGGTCGTGGGTTCGAGTCCCGGTCGAGTCAAACCAATGACTTTAAAATTGATACTTGTCGCTTCCTAGCCAGGCGCTCGGCATTATTAGGATAGGGCAAGGACTGGTGTGCTCAGTGTCAGGATAATGTGACTGAGTGGGATATCAGGTCATGGTGCCGGTGGCCTGGTTTCCCAGTGGGACAGCACTATAAAGTCGCCATGAGTGCGCACTGTCACAAGTCGGTACCCGTCCTGATATGACCTTAGATGTTGCTAGGACGTAAAACAACAACAAACAAACAAACAAATATCACCACCAGTTAAACCGGACACGGTGACCGAATTGAAAAGAGCAATGGCTTCATGTGTGAAAAGTCAGGAGTTTGAAAGCCGACAAACCAATGACTTACAAAATAAATACTTGTCGATACCTAGCCTGGCACTCAACATTTCTAGGAATGAGCAAAGACTGGTCAGCTCAGTATTGGGATAATGTGACTGTATGGGATATCGGGTCATGGTGCTGGAGGCCTAGGCTCCCAGTGGGATGGCACTATAAAGTCATCATGAATGCGCACTATCACAAGTCGGTTCCCGTCCTGATATGACCTTAGATGTTGCCAGGATATCAAACCACAACAAGCAAAAGAAAGCACCACCAATAAAGTATCCCCATACTGCTACAAATCGTGTGTATCCATATCAGAGCAGTTAAATGAGACAGATAATTTGTACAGTGAAAACTTGTTCGCATATAGCAATGGTTTGTCCATCACAGTGGTCGGTGAAGACAGGTACTACTGTACCCATATCACGATATGTGCTTTATATCACATCTCGAAATATCTACCAATATCTACCCGTAGCTATATGCCATATAGATCCATATCACTACCACCGGACGGGATGGTTACCTAGGAACAGTACTGGCTTACCATGCGGGAGGTCATGGGATCAATTCCCAAGCCAAGTCAAACTAAAGAATATGTTTGTCACTATAACAAAGACAGTACATACAACTGACTACTGTCATTACCTTGCATGCTGCTTGGCATTACTAGGAGAGGACAAGGGCTGGTTGACTCAGTGGTAGGATAATGTGGTTAGGTGGGATAACATGTCAATGTGCCGGTTTCACGGTATCCCAGTGAGGTAGCGCTATAAAATCGGAACTGTCACAAGTCTATATCCGTTTTGGTCTGACAGTTAGTGTTGCTAGAACCTAAAGCCCCAATTAGGCAAACTAAGCACACCGAGAATCTTGCAAGCTCTTGATGCGCGAGAAGGAAGAACAGAGGCGGAGGTGGGAAAACTGAGGCGTTTATTGTGACGCCTCGGGCAACATACAGAGAAACAGTGAAAATAACAATAAATGACAAAGTAAGGTACAAACAGGGTAACTGAGGAGGTAAACAGGCTGAGGAGGCACAGAGCAATACAGGGGGCTCATGAGGAGCAGGGGCTCGCGAGGAGCAAAGAGTCAGGGGCTCATGAGGAGCAGAGGATAAATAGTGAGGGGCTCATAAGGAGCAGTGTCAGAGTTGGTAGAGGGGGGGCCGAGGAGCCCTCCGCCGCAGAGGGGGGAGGGTAGAGGAGGGAGAGTTGGGTGGGTGGGTGGAGAAGAAAAAGGGCAGAGAGCTGGAAGGGGCTGGAGGCTGAGTGCCTGAGGGAGGCCGGCGGGCGGCCTTATAAGGGGGGAAGTGAGCAGAGGCAGGAGGGGGGTGAGTCGCTCAGGGCCTGGGGGAGGTGAGCAGTGGCGGGGGTGAGTCGCTCAGGGGCGGGGGGAGGTGAGCAGTGGCAGGAGGGGGGGGGTGAGTCGCTCAGGGGGGGGGGGGAGGTGAGCAGTGGCAGGAGGGGGGGGTGAGTCGCTCAGGGCCGGGTGAGTCGCTCTCCCTCCCCTCGCATCAAACGAAATGCTTCGCATTACGACCGATGCGCGAGAAGGAAGAACAGAGGCGGAGGTGGGAAAACTGAGGCGTTTATTGTGACGCCTCGGGCAACATACAGAGAAACAGTGAAAATAACAATAAATGACAAAGTAAGGTACAAACAGGGTAACTGAGGAGGTAAACAGGCTGAGGAGGCACAGAGCAATACAGGGGGCTCATGAGGAGCAGGGGGCTCGCGAGGAGCAAAGAGTCAGGGGCTCATGAGGAGCAGAGGATAAATAGTGAGGGGCTCATAAGGAGCAGTGTCAGAGTTGGTAGAGGGGGGGCCGAGGAGCCCTCCGCCAAAGAGTAAGGAGAGGGCTCGAGGCACGCCCGAGGCGGGGGCGCGGGGCGCCCGAGGCGGGGCCCGGAGAGGCAGGCCTGGATGAGAGGAGGGTCCGGGGTCTAGGTGGAGGGGGAGCGGGCGGGCAAAAGAAAAGGGTAGGCCCGCTCCTGAGGGCTGGGTGAGGAGGTCCGGTGAGGGTCGAGCAGGGGGGCAGGCGAACTCCTCAGGGCTGGGCTGGGTGGGAAATGGGGGTCGGGTCGGGCGGCTTCATGAAAAAGGGCAGAGAGCTGGAAGGGGGCTGGAGGCTGAGTGCCTGAGGGAGGCCGGCGGGCGGCCTTATAAGGGGGGAAGTGAGCAGAGGCAGGAGGGGGGTGAGTCGCTCAGGGCCTGGGGGAGGTGAGCAGTGGCGGGGGTGAGTCGCTCAGGGGCGGGGGGAGGTGAGCAGTGGCAGGAGGGGGGGGGGTGAGTCGCTCAGGGGGGGGGGGGGGAGGTGAGCAGTGGCAGGAGGGGGGGGGTGAGTCGCTCAGGGCCGGGTGAGTCGCTCTCCCTCCCCTCGCATCAAACGAAATGCTTCGCATTACGACCAATGGGGCGCGGGGAGGGAGGGGGAACTGCCATCTCTCTCTCTCTCTCTCTCTCTCTCTCTCTATCTCTCTCTCCATTAAATGCAAGCAAAATGTACTATTACTAACGACATTTTCAAGGCTTTTGTAAATAATGTTTAATTATTGTTTTTTAAATGAGCAGTAAAAAAAACTAACCCCAGAGTGGCTTGTGTCTGGCTAGACGACGTTTGGATGACACGACCGTCAGTCCGTCATCACCAAGCCAATGTGGCTGTCCTCTCCTCTCTCCTCCCTCCTCCCTCCTCCCTCCTCCCTCCTCCCTCCTCCCTCCTCCCTCCTCCCTCCTCCGTCCTCCTCACCAGCACCTTTGTGTTCAGCAGCACGTCACCAGTAAGTGCCATCATTTGTCTGACGCAGCATCTACTACTAACAAGGCAGCACACAGCACGGGGAGAATGTTCTAGCTGTCAGACGCTTGAGGATAGGATGAACGAATTCATGTGAGCAACTCGAGAGCAGAAATTAGCGCCGTGCTCTCAACACACACACATGGAGGAGAGAGAGAGAGGGGGAGAGAGACAGAGAGAGACAGTTAGAGACATAGAGAGACAGAGAGAGACAGAGATAGAGACAGAGAGAGACAGAGATAGAGACATAGAGGCAGAGATAGAGATATAAGAGAGAGAGAGAGACAGAGAACAGACAGAGTCAGAGAGAGACAGCAATAAACAGACAGAGAGAGATAGAGACACAGAGAGAGGCAGATAGAGACAGAGAGACAGGAGAGAGAGAGAGAGAGAGCGAGGTGTCCCCCCCCCCCCCCCCCCGCCGCATGCTGTGCATTTAGATGATGATGGGGATGACACGTCATCTTTAATGAATTGATAATATCGCGAAAAGCATTAGCGGCCCTATGATCATGAACTATGGATTTCTTGAACAAAAACAAAAAGTGGGAAAAAAGGAAAAGAAGGAAAGGGAAAAAAAACCCTCGTCTCCTGCCGCTCCCTCTTACCGTTACCATGGGAACAGTACTACTACATCACTCCGGATCTGAATGTGGTATAACCAAGGTAACCGGTTGTCATTGCGCAGAAGCAACACTCGCTCTTTAAATTTCATGTTGCATAGTCCTGATGGTTTTGAGTTTGTCATTTTCTGAGATAAATAAATATATTAGGTTGATAGTTATGATCTTCCTTAGTTTATGTTGAAGTAACTTTGCTTTAAAATGACTAACTCAGGAGATATTTGAAGTGTAAACATACCAAATTAATTTTGGCGTGCTTTTTAAAGTTCTGATCCCATAGGCTTCAGCAGTAGCCGGCTCTTAAACCGACTTGGTATAGCATTCTATATAGCAACACATAATTGGCGGTGGCCGAATTGGTAGAGCACAGGCCTTGCGTGCGGAAGATCGAGAGTTCGCGAGTTCGGTACCCAGTCCAGTCAATCCAATGACTTAAAAATTGATACTTGTCGCTTCCTAGCCTGGTGCTCGGCATTATTAGGATAGGGCAAGGGCTGGTTAGCTCGGTGTCAGGATAATGTGACTGAGTGGGATATCGTCGGGTCATGGTGCTGGCAGCCTAATTTCCCAGTGGGGCAGCACTATAAAATTGCCATGAGTGCGTACTGTCACAAGTCGGTACCCATCCTGAAATGACCTTAGATGTTGCGAGGATGTAAAACAACAAACAAACAAACATAATTATGATGTGAACCAGTATGCAAGTCCGATATATGTAGGATCAAATCTAGATGAGTGTGTTGCTTTTGAAAATTTGATGCTTTCAGCGGACTATGCATTAGTAGGTAGTGTAGGTGTTCGAGTCTGTGGCTATGTAGGTAGGCTAAAGTGAAAAACAATACAGATGGAGAGAAAGAGAGAAAGTAAAGCAAAAGTAAGAGTGTAAGAGAGAGTCCAAGCCCCTCTGGTTTATTATATATAGTATATGGATTCTTGGTATAGGATCATGCCATTCACTCCAACCAATAGGGACACAGCATTCCCAGTTCCTCCAATAGGGACTTGGCATTTCTGGTTACCATGACCACCTGTGGTCTGCCCACCACCAGAGCTGGTTGACCTGTGGCCACCACCAACCTTGACCCCTGTGTGCATTGACCCCTACCTCAGCAGAGAGCCAGGCCCTGAGTGCACTCGCACCCAGACCTGCCAATCATCCCTATGTCTATAATTACCTGCCCTTAAGCCTGGGCAAAGCCATATTATACACAACATACATATGCACACACTCTTGGCTGGCCACACAGAATAATAATAGAGGATTTGCATTTCCCCCCTCTGCTGATTATCGGAATATTTTACAAGTATACAAAGTTACCCTAACCATGACACTGACAATATAAAATGTCCACAACGTTATTTCTCAATGCTGTTGGGTTACACTATTCTTCTTTTTTCTTCCTTTTGTCAAACTCTTGTTGATTTTAGGCTATTATGAACATGAATAAATGTAAGATAATATGGCCGGAAGACCAGTGCCTCACCACTGAGAAAAAAACCTTTGTAGGACCGCTTAAGGACAAGAAAGAGTAGATTGTGGATAATACAGTTTATTACCTGAGAATTACCGTACCTGGCTGGCCATAACCGCCGAATAAGTAACAACATTTTTTTCTCTCGGTTAAGTTGAATCGGCACGCAGGCCGGGTGGCGTATCAGGAAGGCGCCTGGCCGATCGAGCACCATGGTTATATACAGCTACCGGTGACGCCATCTAGCGAGTGGCGGGTGCATAATGCTTAACTGACCCGGACGGCGCATGTGGCGCCGCCTAGCACAAATCACCAGGACCAACGCGCTGCCGGCGCGTTGGAAACGCCAATATATAGACCAGTTCACTTATATTATTCTGTCAACACCCGCGGGTGCCTACACCAGTATATACGCATATATACAACCTATTCGCTGAATAAAATAATCATTTACTAAAATAAAAAAAATAAAAATAACCCAAAAAGACAGGTGCCACACTTATTTAGTTCAGTGGCACTCAGCGCTAGTCATAAAGTACATGCACATTGTTTGAATCTAATTGTCATTTCCTGAGATAAATACATTAAATTGATCGCTATAGACTACCTTACTTTAGTTTGAAGTAACTTTTATTTTAGACGGTTAACTTTGGAGATATTTGAAGTACAACCATGCAAAACTAATTTTGGCAAGCATGCCAAAACTCTGACACCATAGGCGTCTGCAGTAACTAGTTCTCTTAAATTGCATGGGTATTTCCTTCAGTGTGACGACAAATGTTTAATAAGTGCACCAGTATCTAAGTTAGATATGTAGAATCAAATCTAGATAATTGTTTTGGTTTTGAAATTTTTATATTTTCATCGGACTATACAACTTTAAGTAAGGAAACATTACCGTGGTGACTAATCGATATTGTTAGGAGGTGGCTGTGCTTAAATTAACATAAAAAAACACTCCACACACTCCTCTTAATAGTCTCCAGAGTAGCTTCCTCCAGAGGGCGCCAGGAGGCTGAACATTAACCTTTTATTTATTTAAATAGGTCAACCACCAGAGCGACCTTTGAGGAGTGTGTGTGTATGTGTGGAGAGGGGAGGGGGTTATAGTTCATAAATCTGATTCAAATACCTTCACAAAAAGGGATGTGCAATTAAAGTTGCTTAGCGTCATGGTTTTGAATTTCTGCAATGTTTTCTTTTTAAGGATAAATATATTCGGTTGGTCATTATAATCTACTGTCTTCTAGTTTGAAGTGAGTTAATTCGAAGTCTTACCTTTAGAGATATTTGAAGTTAGAATGTGTTGAATTAATGTCGGTGTAGTCATCGAAATATTGGCTCAACGAGGCAGTGCGGGTATCAACGAGTTTTATTCCAAATTCGAGTGGGCAGACGCGGCCGGGCCGACCCTATGAGTACAAGTGGTTGTATGGGTGGATGAGTGGGGAAGAAATGGTACTGCAGGGTCGGTGTGGATTCCTACTGCAGGCAACACGCCACCACCATGCCCACCGCCACACCTAACACTACTCCTCCTCCTCCACCACCACCACCACCACCACCACCACGTCCATGCCCACCTCCATCACACATCACTCCACCACATCCACCACCACCACCACATACCACACACTACCACCACCACGCCTAGCACCACCACCATGTTCATGCCCACCCCCGTCACACATCACTTCACCACACCAGATCCACCACCACCACCACCACCACCACATACCACACACTACCATCACCACGCCTAGCACCACCACCACCACGTCCATGCCCACCTCCATCACACATCACTCCACCACATCCACCACCACCACCACCACCACATACCACACACTATCACCACCACACCTAGCACCACCACCACGTCCATGCCCACCCCTGTCACACATCACTCCACCACATCCACCACATCCACCACATACCACACACTACCACCACCACACCTAGCACCACCACCACCACGTCCATGCCCACCTCCATCACACATCACTCCACCACCACCACCACATACCACACACTACAACCACCACGCCTAGCACCACCACCATGTCCATGCCCACCTCCATCACACATCACTCCACCAGATCCACCACCTCCACCACCACCACCACCACCACCACATACCACACACTATCACCACCACACCTAGCACCACCACCACCACGTCCATGCCCACCTCCATCACACATCACTCCACCACATCCACCACCACCACCACCACATACCACACACTATCACCACCACACCTAGCACCACCACCACCACCACGTCCATGCCCACCTCCATCACAAATCACTCCACCACATCCACCACCACCACCACCACAAACCACACACTATCACCACCACGCCTAGCACCACCACCACATCCATGCCCACCTCCATCACACATCACTCCACCACATCCACCACCACCACCACCACCACATACCACACACTATCACCACCACGCCTAGCACCACCACCACATCCATGCCCACCTTCATCACACATCACTTCACCACATCCACCACCACCACCACCACCACCACCACACACCAGACCCCACCACCACCACACAAACCACACACCACACATCACACCACGCACACCACCACCACACATCACACCACCCACCCACCACCATCACCACCCCCACCACCATCACCACCACCACCACCACCATCACCACACCCCCACCATTATTACCACCACGCAAACCACCACCACGACACACATGCCACCACACACACACCACCACACCCAATACCACACCTTCACCACCACTACTACCACCACACCACCACTACGCTCACCACCACACCATTACCACCATCACTTCCACCACCCTCACCACACCACCCCATACCACACCACCCCCTACCACACCACCACACACCACACCACCGCCATACCCTGTTCCTCATCTGTATTCCCTGCATGCTGCCAAGGTTAGGTCCTCCGGCCAAAACTACCCGGCGCATAGACCAACCCATTAGTGCCTGCATCCCCAACTATCCACACCCACACAACACAAACAGTTCCCGCAGTGTGTGTCAACTGTCCATAGTTTCTTTCTCAGAACTTGAAATCGCCACAGAATCGCAGCGTCCACCCTCTTAACTAAGCATGCACTCAAGTCATATATAACAACACATTTGTTATAATTATCTGTGGTAATGCCGATATATATACATTTGGAGCGAAATTTTCAGTGTTCAGCTTCGCTGTGTAGACAGCCTATCGACGGCCCCCTCTTCACTTGTTGTTTTAAGAGAGTTTGCCAATCAGAGGAGGCCATGGAGGGGTAACCTTGGACACACGCGGGCAAGTCTTGGACAATTTACCAACAGCTATATTCAAGCTGGCAGAAACCAGGGCTTTCAAACTGATTCACACACACAGTAATTCACATAGTAACACACATAGTAATTCACATAGTAACACACATAGTAACACACATAGTAACACACATAATAATTCATATAGTATCACACAGTAATTCATATAGTAACAGAGATACTGCACATAGTAATTCACATAGTAACACACATACTAACACACATAGTAATTCATATAGTAACACACATAGTAACACACATAGTAATTCATATAGTAACACACATAGTAACACACATAGTAATTCACATAGTAACACACATAATAATTCATATAGTAACACATAGTTATTCACATAGTAAAAACACATAGTACCACACATAGTAATACACATAGTAACACACATAATAATTCATATAGTAACATAGTTATTCACATAGTAAAACACATAGTACCACACATAGTAATACACATAGTAACACACATAATAATTCATATAGTAACACGTAGTAATTCATATAGTAACAGAGATACTGTACATAGTAATTCACATAGTAACACACATAGTAACTCACATAGTAACACACATAGTAACACACATAATAACACACATAGTAACACACATAGTAACACACATAGTAACACACATAGTAACACACATAATAACACACATAGTAACACACATAGTAACACACATAGTAACACACATAATAACACACATAATACCACACATAGTAACACACATAGTAACACACATAACAATTCATATAGTAACACAGTTATTCACATAGTAAAACACATAGTACCACACATAGTAACACACATAGTAACACACATACTAATTCATATAGTAACACGTAGTAATTCATATAGTAACAGAGATACTGTACATAGTAATTCACATAGTAACACACATAGTAACACACATAGTAACTCACATAGTAACACACATAGTAACACACATAATAACACACATAGTAACACACATAGTAACACACATAGTAACACACATAGTAACACACATAATAACACACATAGTAACACACATAGTAACACACATAGTAACACACATAATAACACACATAATACCACACATAGTAACACACCTAGTAACACACATAACAATTCATATAGTAACACAGTTATTCACATAGTAAAACACATAGTACCACACATAGTAACACACATAGTAACACACATACTAATTCATATAGTAACACGTAGTAATTCATATAGTAACAGAGATACTGTACATAGTAATTCACATAGTAACACACATAGTAACACATATAGTAACATACATAGTAACACACATAATAACACACATAGTAACACATATAGTAACACACATAGTAACACACATAGTAACACACATAGTAACACACATAATAACACACATAGTAACACACATAGTAACACACATAGTAACACACATAGTAACATACATAGTAACACGTAGTAACACACATAGTAACACACATAGTGATTCATATAGTACCACACATAGTAATGCATATAGTAACACATAGTAATTCATATAGTAACTGACATACTACACATAGTAACACATATAGTAACACACAGTAACACACATAGTAACGCACAGTAACACACATAGTAACACACACAGTAACACATAGTAACACACATAGTGATTCATATAGTACCACACATAGTAATTCATATAGTAATACATAGTAATTCATATAGTAACACACATAGTAACACACATAGTAATTCATATAGTAACACACATAGTAACACACATAGTAATTCACATAGTAACACACATAATAATTCATATAGTAACACATAGTTATTCACATAGTAAAACACATAGTACCACACATAGTAATACACATAGTAACACACATAATAATTCATATAGTAACATAGTTATTCACATAGTAAAACACATAGTACCACACATAGTAATACACATAGTAACACACATAATAATTCATATAGTAACACGTAGTAATTCATATAGTAACAGAGATACTGTACATAGTAATTCACATAGTAACACACATAGTAACACACATAGTAACACACATAGTAACACATATAATAACACACATAGTAACACACATAGTAAACACATATAGTAACACACATAGTAACACACATAATAACACACATAGTAACACACATAGTAACACACATAGTAACACACATAATAACACACATAATACCACACATAGTAACACACATAGTAACACACATAACAATTCATATAGTAACACAGTTATTCACATAGTAAAACACATAGTACCACACATAGTAACACACATAGTAACACACATACTAATTCATATAGTAACACGTAGTAATTCATATAGTAACAGAGATACTGTACATAGTAATACACATAGTAACACACATAGTAACACATATAGTAACATACATAGTAACACACATATATAACACACATAGTAACACACATAGTCAAGTAACACACATAGTAACACACATAGTAACAACATAGTAACACACATAATAACACACATAGTAACACACATAGTAACACACATAGTAACACACATAGTAACACACATAGTAACATACATAGTAACACGTAGTAACACACATAGTAACACACATAGTGATTCATATAGTACCACACATAGTAATGCATATAGTAACACATAGTAATTCATATAGTAACTGACATACTACACATAGTAACACATATAGTAACACACAGTAACACACATAGTAACGCACAGTAACACACATAGTAACACACACAGTAACACATAGTAACACACATAGTGATTCATATAGTACCACACATAGTAATTCATATAGTAATACATAGTAATTCATATAGTAACACACATAGTAACACACATAGTAATTCATATAGTAACACACATAGTAACACACATAGTAATTCACATAGTAACACACATAATAATTCATATAGTAACACATAGTTATTCACATAGTAAAACACATAGTACCACACATAGTAATACACATAGTAACACACATAATAATTCATATAGTAACATAGTTATTCACATAGTAAAACACATAGTACCACACATAGTAATACACATAGTAACACACATAATAATTCATATAGTAACACGTAGTAATTCATATAGTAACAGAGATACTGTACATAGTAATTCACATAGTAACACACATAGTAACACACATAGTAACACACATAGTAACACATATAATAACACACATAGTAACACACATAGTAACACATATAGTAACACACATAGTAACACACATAATAACACACATAGTAACACACATAGTAACACACATAGTAACACACATAATAACACACATAATACCACACATAGTAACACACATAGTAACACACATAACAATTCATATAGTAACACAGTTATTCACATAGTAAAACACATAGTACCACACATAGTAACACACATAGTAACACACATGCTAATTCATATAGTAACACGTAGTAATTCATATAGTAACAGAGATACTGTACATAGTAATTCACATAGTAACACACATAGTAACACATATAGTAACATACATAGTAACACACATAATAACACACATAGTAACACATATAGTAACACACATAGTAACACACATAGTAACACACATAGTAACACACATAATAACACACATAGTAACACACATAGTAACACACATAGTAACACACATAGTAACACACATAGTAACATACATAGTAACACGTAGTAACACACATAGTAACACACATAGTGATTCATATAGTACCACACATAGTAATGCATATAGTAACACATAGTAATTCATATAGTAACTGACATACTACACATAGTAACACATATAGTAACACACAGTAACACACATAGTAACGCACAGTAACACACATAGTAACACACACAGTAACACATAGTAACACACATAGTGATTCATATAGTACCACACATAGTAATTCATATAGTAATACATAGTAATTCATATAGTAACAGACATACTACACATAGTAATTCACGTAGTAACACACGTAGTAACACAGTAATTCACATAGTAACACCCATAGTAACACATGTGGTAACTCACAGTCATACACACAAGAACCAGCATTATTTCAAACCGATTTACACACATAGTAACACACATAGTGATTCATATAGTACCACACATAGTAATTCATATAGTAATACATAGTAATTCATATAGTAACAGACATACTACACATACTAATTCACATAGTAACACTCATAGTAACACAGTAATTCACATAGTAACACCCATAGTAACACATGTGGTAACTCACAGTCATACACACAAGAACCAGCATTATTTCAAACCGATTTACACACATAGTAACACACATAGTAACACACAAACAGTCACACACACAGAAAGGGTGACTATTTCTAACCGATTCACACAGTCACGTATGCATAAGTCACATACATATTGACACAGTCACACACACACGAGGACTATTTAAAAGCGATGCACACATACACAGTCACACATACCTAAGTAACACACATAGTAACACAGTCTCATAGTCATACACAACGACCGGGACTTTCAAACCGATTCACACGCAAATGTTCAGTCACACATACACATACAGTCACATACACATAGTAACATAGTCAGACACAAACCAGGATTTCAATTCTCACAGTCAGTCACACACACATACAGTCACACACATACAGTCACACACATGAACAGTAACACATACATCCATATACGTATTTGCAGGCACACACAGTCACACACATACAGTCACACACATGAACAGTAACACATACACCCATATGCGTATTTGCAGGCACACACAGTCACACACATACAGTCACAGAGTCACCCACATTCACCCATACAGTCACACACACAGTCACACACATACAGTCACACACATGAACAGTAACACATACACCCATATACGTATTTGCAGGCACACAGAGTCACACACATACAATCACAGAGTCACCCACATTCACCCATACAGTCACACACACAGTCACACACATACAGTCACACACATGAACAGTAACACATACATCCATATACGTATTTGCAGGCACACACAGTCACACACATACAGTCACACACATGAACAGTAACACATACACCCATATGCGTATTTGCAGGCACACACAGTCACACACATACAGTCACAGAGTCACCCACATTCACCCATACAGTCACACACACAGTCACACACATACAGTCACACACATAGTAACACACATACAGTTACATACTTACACACATACTTTGTTTGTTTAACGACCCCTCATCACAAGGGTAGACATCGGCTATTGGGGTCATTCTTACACACATACAGTCATACACATACAGTTACACAATACAGTCACACACATAGTCACACACATACAGTCACACAGCCGCACACAAACAGTCACATACAAACAGGCTATTCATACAGTCACACACAAACAGTCGCATACATACAGTCACATACATACAGTCACGCATACAGTCACACACATACAGTCACACATACAGTCATACACATACAGTTACACAATACAGTCACATACATAGTCACACACATACAGTCACACAGCCGCACACAAACAGTCACATACAAACAGGCTATTCATACAGTCACACACAAACAGTCGCATACATACATTCACATACATACAGTCACGCATACAGTCACACATACAGTCACACATACAGTTGTATATAACCACACACATACAGTCATACACATACAGTTACACAATACAGTCACACACATAGTCACACACATACAGTCACACAGCCGCACACAAACAGTCACATACAAACAGGCTATTCATACAGTCACACACACACAGTCGCATACATACAGTCACATACATACAGTCACGCATACAGTCACACATACAGTCACACATACAGTTGTATATAGCCACACACATACAGTCATACACATACAGTTACACAATACAGTCACATACATAGTCACACACATACAGTCACACAGCCGCACACAAACAGTCACATACAAACAGGCTATTCATACAGTCACACACAAACAGTCGCATACATACAGTCACATACATACAGTCACGCATACAGTCACACATACAGTCACACATACAGTTGTATATAGCCACACACATACAGTCATACACATACAGTTACACAATACAGTCACATACATAGTCACACACATACAGTCACACAGCCGCACACAAACAGTCACATACAAACAGGCTATTCATACAGTCACACACAAACAGTCGCATACATACAGTCACATACATACAGTCACGCATACAGTCACACGCATACAGTCATACACATACAGTTACACAATACAGTCACACACATAGTCACACACATACAGTCACACAGCCGCACACAAACAGTCACATACAAACAGGCTATTCATACAGTCACACACAAACAGTCGCATACATACAGTCACATACATACAGTCACGCATACAGTCACACACATAGAGTCACACACATAGAGTTGTACATAGCCACACACATACAGTCATACACATACAGTTACACAATACAGTCACACACATAGTCACACACATACAGTCACACAGCCGCACACAAACAGTCACATACAAACAGGCTATTCATACAGTCACACACAAACAGTCGCATACATACAGTCACATACATACAGTCACGCATACAGTCACACGCATACAGTCATACACATACAGTTACACAATACAGTCACACACATAGTCACACACATACAGTCACACAGCCGCACACAAACAGTCACATACAAACAGGCTATTCATACAGTCACACACAAACAGTCGCATACATACAGTCACATACATACAGTCACGCATACAGTCACACACATACAGTCACACATACAGTTGTACATAGCCACACACATACAGTCACACACATGCAGTAACACATATATAATGATATTGTGTGGCATTTAGAAACTCAAGAACCACACAACAAAGACACTTGAACCAGAGGGCACCGGGATTCGAATCAGTGTTTGGCTTCCACTGCAATCTCATTTTCTATCACAGCTTTCAGAAGGCCCCGTCGAACCCCCAATACCTCACCGACCCACAGCATGCCAGTGTTGTGGTTTCATATTCATAATAACGTGACTAGGGAGTTAGAATGTTCCAACTCCCCAAACATCATTTTATGACTCCCCATTCACATTAATATACTAAAGGCTCTGTCACACATCACCGGGTTGGGGAAACGGAAAGAAACCGAACAAAGTGTGTTGATATCCGGCAAAGTCCGGTTTGTGTCCGTTGCATATACATTGCATATTCGTTGATATCCAGCCTGATCCGTTACAAGTTTTGAGCATGCACAAAACTTGGAACGGATGCCACCGGATTGACGTCTACGGTTCTTGTCTGGTTTGAGTTTGTTTAGCCCGCTTATTGTCCATTGGCTATCCGTTCATGTACGTTTCATGTCCGTTTAATGTTCATTCGTCCGGCGGCGTTTTACCTAATATCGCAACATTTTGATACATTTTGATACATTTTGATACTTATCACACCCGAACACCACTGGACTAGAAAACTCTGTCCGTTGCTCAATCCGGCATAGTGTGGCAGGCGCTTAATATTTGGACTCCCTCTAACATATTTTTGAATCCATACCCGCACCATACCGGCACACTAAGTTAAGTTGTCCTGTCATTGGATTATTTGTTTTGTTTGTTGGGGTTTAAAATCCTGGCAACATCTTAGGTTATATCAGGATGGGTACCGATTTTATAGTGGCAGTGGCGACTTTATATTATAGTGCTGCTCCACTGGAAGACCAGGTCGCCAACACCATGACCGGATTTCCCAGTCAGTCACATTGTCCTGATGCTGATCTAACCAGTCCTTGCCCTATCCTAGTAATGCTGAGTGCCAGGTGAGGTTTGATTGATTGATTGATTGGTGGTTGCTTTACGCCGTGTCGGCAGCATAGGCCATATTCACGGCAAGAACTGTTTAAAAATAAATTCAAACCATCGCTTTTACATGTAAAAGCATACAATTAATTATGTGTCAATAGACACTTATTAAATTAAAAAACTCACAATTATATGGAGGGGAGAGGGGGGGGGGGGGGAGAGAAGTATGGAGGGACACAAGGAGACAGAGAATCAGAGCCAGGCTAGGTCGCGACAAGTATCAATTTTGTAAGTCATTGGTTGGACTCGATCGGCTATAAACGGTACTTCTCACCTTTCCAAGCCCCTCACTCCGAGGCACATGATATATGTGTGGTCTGGCCCCCTCAACCCTTCCCCCTCCTCCCCTTCCGGCACCCCCCTCCCCCTCACTCCACCCTTCCCCACCCCCTCCCCAAACCCCATTTAGCAGCGACCACTCCCAGTGCACGGTCACTACCCACACACCCCACCTCCAGCGACCACTCGCACCATCTCCAGCGATAGGAAATGTTCCGATTTTCAGCTGGTTTCTGATTATATTAACTTTAGTCTATTTTTTTGTTATCATACGTGTCAGCTCCCTTCCCTCATATGTTCAGCATTGGGAACAATTACCTGTAGTCATATTTCTGGGTTTATATTTTACATAACGCTGTGTGTGTGTGTGTGTGTGTGTATGTGTATGTGTTGGGGGCGACTCTCACCCCTGTCTCTGACCCCCTACCCCAACCTCGTCTCCCACCGGCCCCCCCCCCACACAACCACACACACATACACATATACACACACAACCACACGCACATACACACATACACACACAACCACACACATACACACATACACACACAACCACACACACACAACCACACACACACCACCACACACAATCACACACATATACACACATACACACAACCACACACACAACCACACACACAACCACACATACATACACACATACACACACGCACACACACAACCACACACAATCACACACACATACAGATACATACATACACACATACAGATACATACACACATACACACACATACACACACAACCACACACAACCACACACAACCACACACAACCACACAGATACAACCACACACACATATACATACCTCTCTCACTATCTCTACATTGCCACTTACGGCTACTATGCATTGAATATTCCCATCTCACCGACCGGCGCCTCTGAAAACCGGGCTCCAGGGTCTCAATCTGCATACGTATTGGCACAGACACAAGTTGGGGAATGGAATGGGGCGGGGTGGGGGGTGGGGCGGGGCGGATCGGGGGTATGGTAGGCGGCAGTGATATGACGGGAACACGCCAGTACCAGTTCACCAAAAGTCACCTGACCAACTGGACTGCACATAATTTATGCCGCCAAATAAAATGTGATTGGCTTCCCTTGTGGGAGGTCTCGGGTTCGAACTCCGGCCGAGTTAAACCAGTGAAATACGCAATTGATACTTGTCACTACCTAGCCTGGCGCTCGTCATCGATAGGATAGAGCAAGGACCGGTTTGCTCAGTATGAGGATAATGTGACTGAGTGCGATATTGGATCATGGTGCCAGTGGCCTGGACTCACGGTGTGGACAGCACTATAAAGTCGCCATGAGTGCGCACTTTGACAAATCGGTGACCTGTTTCTGATATGCCCTTAGATGTTGCTAGGATGTAGACCTCCAACAAACAAACCGCATATTGTAGTTTTGCGTCCTAGCAACATATATGGTCATATCAAAATACGTGTCCCCTTGTGACAGTGTGCAATGATGGTTGCTTTATAGTGCTATCCGGCTAAGATACCATGAGTCTGGCATAATGACCCGATATCCCACTTAGTGACATTATTCGCAGCTTGAGCTACCCAGTCATATTTTAATAATAGTGAATGCAAAGGCAAGGTAGCGATGAGTATAAATTAAAGTCTTTGCCTTGACTAGGACTCCTAGTGGGAGCGGGACGTAGCTCAGGCAGTAGAGTGTCCACCTGTGAAGGTATGGGTCATCCGATCGATCCAACTCAGTGGACCCATTTGCAGTCTGGGCTATTTTCCATTCCAACCAGTGGTTTACAACTAGTTCATCAAAGCCTGTGATATGTGCTGTCCTGTCTGTGGGAAAGTGCATTTAAAATATCCCTTGCTGCTTATCGGAAAGAGTAGCCTATGTGGCAGCAGCAGGTTTCCTACAAAGAAATATGCCAGAATGACCATATGGTTGATGTCCAATAGCCGTATGATGAAAATCAATGTGCTCTAGAGGCATCGTTAAATAAAACAAACTTTAGGACTCCTAGTGTGGTATATAAGCCTGTCTCAAAAAGTGATAACTCTCCTTTTTTTTGTCCATTGTAACGATTGACACAAAATAGCACAGAAACAGTTACGCTGAAAACACAAGGACATTTGCTTCAAATCAATATGTATTCTATTTGGATTATGAAAGACAATGTAAAAACCAAATCAGTTTATCCTAAGCAAATGCATCAGCAGATAGTATGTTGATCGTTACAATGGATAAAGTTTTGTCCCATATTGCTTAGCACCTTTTGAGAAGTCTCATATAGGTGGGTGTTGAAGGTGGCACACCTGTGTGCGTGTGCGTGTGCGTGTGCGTGTGCGTGTGCGTGTGCGTGTGCGTGTGAGTGTGCAGAACAGTGCAGTGTGTGTGTGGTGGTGGTGGGGTGGGGCGGGGCATTTTGGTGGTGTCTGAAGCTACCGGTATGTGCGCAGTAGGGCGTGATGCAGACAGACCAGACAGGTGGCAGGGTGCGCAGCAGTGGTATGGGTACAGGAGCGAGTGCAGACTGCTCCAGGGTGGATAAGCCTGGAGGTGGGTGTGGGTGGGTGGGTGGTTGGGTGGGTGGGGCAGTTGTGTATAGTATGTGACGTGAGTGGAGTAGTGGTAAGTAGTCTGCTGTGGCAGGAGTAGAATAGAGAAGCATAGTGTAGAGTAGAATAGAGTGGAGTAGAATAGAGTAGTATAGAGTAGCATAGAGTGGAGTAGAATAGAGTAGAGTAGTATAGAGTAACATGTGGAGTAGAATAGAGAAGCATAGTGTAGCGTAGCATAGAGTGGATTAGAATAGAGTGGAGTAGAATAGAGTATGGTAGTATAGGGAAGCATAATGTAGAGTAGCATAGAGTGGAGTAGAATAGAGTGGAGTAGAATAGAGTAGAGTAGTATAGAGTAACATCGAGTGGAGTAGAATAGAGAAGCATAGTGTAGAGTAGCAGAGAGTGGAGTAGAATAAAGTGGAGTAGAATAGAGTAGAGTAGTATAGAGTAACAGATGTACGGCATCAGCGCGTGCTCAAATTTTGCCAGTATGTCGGCATTCGTCAAACTTTTCAGTGGCAGGATATAAAAATGGGCATATACACAATGTACATAGCGTATGCAAAATGTATCTCTGACATATTGCTAGCATATGTGCCTCACAAAATGTTCGCAAAACGCTTGCATACGCTCACGGAACTCTGACCAACGTTACATATGTTACTCCATCGCTAGAAGTATGGCGTATATGTTAAATATGCTGGAGATACGGCAGGCATACTTTCGAAGTAAGTTAGGTGTACGTAATGCATCCTTTGGAAGTACACGGACTGCACATTCCCACTGGCTGAACGTACGGCTAACATGCAGCAACATATACTAACGTATCCCTACATACTCCCAATGTATCCCTACATACTCCCAATGTACGCCAACGTATCCTGGACTTTCACGCGGCATATGTTCAACGTACGAACCACACCTTGACACACGTTGAAAATGTTGAGCGTGCACACAATTCTTTCGGAGCTTCGACACGCGTTGACGTAAGACGACGTATACTGATGTATCAAGAACGTATACGCCATATGCCCAACGTACACATAACGTACACCACGTGTTGGTCGAAAATCACATACGTTGGCGCCCGTTGAGGTGATACGTCATAGTGTGACAGGCCCTTTATAGCGGGCTGGACGTGGCTGAGACATATGCGAGCTAGAATAATAATAAAGTATGAATGGATTTGTTATTTATGTATTGTATAACATGTTAATGTTATACCCATATTATTATATATGGAGTTCTTTGTTTAGTCTTACCTGCTTATGTGTACTAACTACTTCTCCTGCTATTAATTACTGGTGAGTGATTCCTCTTGAGCATACTGGGAAGCGGGAAGTTGCTATAATGCAGACAAGTCGGCTCACTCCTCTTCCTTCTATTCCGTGAGCAGTCACCCACTCTCTTGGTCAGTTTCACCCCCACCCCATATCAATAATATTCACATAGTAGATTATATAGTGCATTGAAAAGTTTGTATATCTTTTTATATATCCCTTATCTACTTCGGCTATCCTGGTAGGCTCAGTGTCTGAAACATCCACAAGAAGACAACATTGTACTCACAAGGTTGTTTCAATTCCAACATAGTTGCTACTGGCACATGTACATAGTCTGGACTGGCTGGTGGCCATGGTGAAAAAGAGAGCCAATCTATCAATTTGGGTGTTTGTAACCTTATGACGGTTACCGGTTGCAGAACTGCAATATTGGTCGAGAGGCCCCGATAAATCGGCCCAATCTTCGTAGAGGGAGTGTCGTAGAAGCTGGGGACATCTTCACAACGTAGTGACGGTGGGGCGGCATCAAATCTCTTCAGTCCGGTGTGTAGTTGAACTGTAGGTGTGTGTAGTGTAGCACTTGAATCCGGTCAGCAGCAGGGGTTTGAGGAAGGCTGGCAAAGGTGGGAGCAGCGGTCATTCCAGCAACAAGAACCAGACAGAGAAATCGTAAAGGTGAAGGACCCCACCCAAGAACACAACTACCCTGGTCAGGGGAAGAAGTGTGCCTGGGAGAATTCGAAATGGGCAGAATCTAGGAAAGAGAAATGAGGAGAGTTGAGTCAAAGGACCGTGTCTATTTGCTCTGTGGTGACCGTCCAGCGAGCCATAGACACGGACAGAGTAAGAGTAGAAAGTGAAAATGCCAGCGGGCCCCCCTCCTGGAACTCTTTTCAGACATATCAAGGAGGAGCCGGGCCGGCAGAGAGGTGATAGAGAGAGGTGTGGACAGAGTGCGGTCCAGATAGCAAGTGAAAAAGAGAGCATGTGACCTGCACCCTTATTTATAGGTTTATATCTGGGTATCAGTCAGGTGACCTTAGCTGGTACCCGGCAGCTTATTGGCTGCAGAGTACCAATGGAGCTGGGTACCAGTCAGGTGACCTAGTTAGCTGGTACCCGGCAGCCCCTTGGTTGAAGATTACCAATGCAGCCATCACCTGCTTGGTTGCATAGCACTAAATAAAAATCACCCTAAAATTCCCAAATATTTTACAGCATCAATGAGAGAACGGACACAGATGAAAGCGAATGGTAGTAAACAGTGAGTTGTTTTGTTATTTTTATATTCACTTAATAGATTATGTAGCACATACATGGGAGTACACAAATACAAAATAGACTGATAACAAGCTCTGATTGCACTTTTGATCTGTATTCCTATTCAGTAAAACCTCTCTAAACTTCTGCTTGACCAGACAGGATGGCCGAATGAGTTAGAGCGTCCGTCTCCCGTGTTTGTAGATCGTGGGTTCGAATCCTGGTCGAGTCAAACCAATGACTTAACAATTGATACTTGTTGCTTCCTAGCCAGGCTCTTGGCATTATTAGGATAGGGCAAGGAGCAGTGGAATGAGGAAGACCAATCGTCCACGATTGAAATTTCCCCTGCTTAAACAACTAATGTACCAACAATAAAAAATCGACCGACCATGGGACCGACTTTAACTGGTCTATTTAGGGAGATGGTTGGTTTAGGGAGTTAGAATATTGTTACAATGGGCAATCATTTTGGACCAAAATAAAGAAATCGATATAGGGGAGTGGTCGATCTGTGGAGATGGTCAGCTAGAGAGGTTCCCCAAGTTTCCGCTAGGGCAGCACACTTGCTGGAGAAATAGACCAGGCCTTTCTCTGCCTGGTCTATATGCGCACTATAGAGCCTGATCCAGACAGGTCACCCTTTTACTAACAAACTAACCCTTCCGCTCAAATATTTATTAAAAAAACACTAAATTGGCCCAATCATTGGGTACGGGGAGAGTGGGGGGAGGAGGAGGGGTCGCCTTCACATAAAAGTGCGCACACTGTAAGGATGTCACGTGATCTTTTTTTATTTTTTACTAAATGTATTTTATACACGAATAATGTCTTTTGTCAGTGCCAGAGCACTGGTCTTCCGGCCGTTCATTACAATTTGTTGGTACACAAATGACAATATCAGTTGCAATAATAACCACATGAAAATCCTGTTCGATAATAGAAGCATAATATAAATTGACTATTATTAGTTGTAATAGTAACTGCATACAATTCCAGTTCAACATATGTATTATGCACTTGGTGAGCATGCATCACGTGGTATTGCATGATTCTAGAATTGTCTTTAAACACTTCTTTCTTCCTTTGCTTTCTCTCTTCTTTTTTTCAAAAAGATATAACATATCTCCAATACACATATATATATATATATTATATTGTAAATATGGAAATCAGTGGATCCAATCACCAATACCAAATGCGAGAAACCTGCCCATTTTAAAATCCCATCACAAGTGTTCCGTATTGTGTGGCCTAGTGATGGGAATGGAAGTCTGAGATTGCAGTGGGGACTTACATCAGACAGGTTTTATCTCAATTTACAGGAAAATGTTAAGTAATAGGTTTTGAAAGAAGGTGTACTAGGGATGGGGTAGGGTACTCCGTGTGCATTATGGGAAATCCCATTGATATCTAGCGAAATGGGCGATAAACTATTAGTAGTAGATCGACATCCTACTCCCCTCGGAATTGAATTAATGGTTGGGTGGGTGGCTGGAGGCAATAGCAAAGTGAATATTAAAAATAAGGGACCATTCCATTGCTCAAAGCTGACGTTTACTGGTATCAGGTGCACTGTCAATTTCAGGTTCATTTTCAATTACACGATTCTGCATTTAAATCTATTAATCATAGTATATTTATCGCATGTTTGATACCCAGTGCATTTTTTAGAGAGGCAACCAGACCTGTCATGACAGGTAGAATGCCCACTTCCTGTACGAGAGTGGTTCATTTAGAGAGGTGGTCGTTTTAGGAAGTTAGAACATGGGCACAATGGTTTTGTTGGGACCCAAATAAAGTGATCGATATAGGGGAGTGGTCTTTGGAGGTGGTCGGTTAGAGAGGTTTTACTGTATACAGTAAAACCTCTCTAAATCGACCGACCTTGGGACCGACTTTATGTGGTCCATTTAGAGAGGTAGTCGGTTTAGGGAGTTAGAATATGGTTACAATGGTATTGTTGGGACACAAATAAAGCGATCGATATAAGGGAGCGGTCGATCTGTGGAGGTGGTTGGTTAGAGAGGTGTTACTGTATATGTATATGTAAGTCGACCTCGACGTATACATGGGGCATATGAGCCTGTCTCAAAAGGTGATCACTCTTTCTTTTTTTTGGGTCCATTTTAACGATTGACACAAAACAGCACAGAAACAGTTACACTGAAAACACAAGGACATTTGCTTCAAATCAATATGTATTGTATTGGGATTATGAAACACCATGTAAAAAACAAATCAGTTTATCCTGAGCAAATGCATAAGCAGATAGTATGCCTGAGGAAAGAATCCCAGAATCAGAAATTGACCTTGACTTATCTGCCGGCTCGCCTAATAGTAATACGCAAGTGTTTACCTTCCGCACGGACATACATACATACACACACACACATAGATACATACATGCATGTATGCAAACATGTATGTCTGCTGAATATTCAAATTCTATATTTACTGCATTGCACTTAGAACTACAAAGAGAAGCCATGGGATACTCAGTTTTGCAGCTCAATTAGTTAATTATGTGATGTCATGTAGGGATTGGTTGGTTGGTTGTTGGAGTTTTACGTCCTGGCAACATCGAAGGCCGTCTCCCGTCTTGGTAGACTGTGGGATCGTGGGTTCGAATCCTGGTCGAGTCAAACCAATGACATAAAAAGTTATACTTGTCGCTTCCTAGCCAGGTGCTCAGCATTATACGGATAGGGCAAGGACTGGTTGACTCAGTGTAAGGATAATGTGACTGAGTGGGATATCAGGTCATGGTGCCAATGGTCTGATTTCCCAGTTGGGCAACACTAGAAAGTCTCCACGAGTGCACACGGTCACAAGTTGGTACCCGTCCTGGTATGACCTTAGATGTTGCTAGGACGTAAAATAACAACAAACACAAAGCCATAGGTGGTTCCTATGTGTCCGCTGTACTGTAGGGTGAGGGTAGCTGTGCCAGCGGGTTGAGTTCTTTGGATGGCGGGTGATATGTGTGTGTGTGTGTGATGTGTGTGTGGCCAATGTTTGGTCAACGGCGGTCCGCAGCAGTCCTATCGGAGTGTTATTGATTCAGGTCCCTGGGCTATCAGTATATATACTCCTCTGTAACTATCTGCGCAATGCTCTCACCCCCCACCCCACGCACGCGCACAAACACATACAAACATTCACACACGAACACACACAAACTAATACACACCCACACTAACACACTAATAACACCCACCCAAACACGAAACCCATCCAAACACCCACACATGAACACACACAGCCACACTAATACACAGCCACACTAACACACTAATAACACCCCCCCACCCCCCACATGCACCCACACACGAACACCCACACACCCACACACGAACACTCACAGCCACACTAATACACACCCACACTAACACACTAATAACAACCCCACACCCACCCACACACGAACACCCACCCAAACACCCACACATGAACACCCACCCAAACACCCACACACGAACACACACAGCCACACTAATACACACCCACACTAACACTAATAACACCCACCCACACACGAACACCCACCCAAACAGCCATGCACGAACACACACAGCCACACTAATAATACACACTCACACTAACACACCAATAACACCCACCCACACATGAACAGCCACCCAAACACCCACACACGAACACACACAACCACACTAATACACACCCACACTAATAACACCCCCCACACCTACCCACACACAAACACCCACAGCCACACTACACAACCACACAAACACCTACCCACACCAACACATACTAACACCAATACCAACAGAAATCCACACACACAAACACCCACAGGAACACTAATATACATCTACACTAATACACTAATAACACCCACCTACATCCACCCACACCCACCCACACCCACTCACACCCATTAATACATACTAACACCCACAATGATACACATCCACAGCCATACACTCCCTCCCATACCCACACCAACCCGCAGTAACACACTGATAACACCCACACCAACATACACCAATACCAACACACCCACACTAACACACTCCCATCCCCCACACCTTCCTGATATGATCTTAAGATGTTGCCAGGATGTAAAATTCCAACCACCAACCAACCTAGCACATACTTACACACACCCGCCCACACCAACACACACTAAATGCTCAGTCACACCTTACCGGTGTGGCGGTTTCAGCGTGTTCCCGTGCTCAGACGTCTACCTCGCTTCTGCGCATGCGTCAGAATGTAATAAACATGGCCGTAATCGATTAACACTACCCGGGCGACTCGGGTCATCCCAGTCGTCAGAATTTCAAATAGAACACGGCGAGTGGAGTCGACAAATACACGTCCCGTGTGCAAAAAAAAGAATAACTTAGATTAATTAAATGGAAATATAGGTAAACTAGGCCATCATAAAATACTTTAAATCCTATTTTGCTGTATATTTTTATTGGTTATTAAAAAAAAAAAAAAAATTGTCCACCCGAGCGCGGAGAAGCGTATTCGATTATTCGACCCGAGTTTGTAGGATGTGCGCATGCGCCAATAAGTGTCTCGGGTGATCCGAGTTGATGCGAAATCCGCGCATGCGCAGAAGCAACGGGAGACGGCTGAGCACGGGAACACACTGAAACCACCACACCGGATTGGGGAAATGGATAGAAAACGGACAATGTCTGGTGAAATACATCAATGTCCGGTTTATATACAGTTGGCATCCGGCGTTTCTGTTCTCTGTCCGGTGGTGTACGGTGGCAAGTTTTGAACATGCACAAAACTTGTACCGGACATCGCTGGACTGACGTGTATGGTTGGTGTCCATTTTAAGTCCGTTTAGTCTGTTTTGAGCGGTTCATGTCCGTTACCCATCCTTTACGTCTCCGGTTTGCTTCCTGCATAGTCCATTGACGGTGTTGCGGGAATTCGGTCAGTATATGTTTCCGGCGTGTCCGTGAACAGTCCGGTACGTGTCCGGTTGATGTTCGGTCCGTCCGTTTGACATTCGGTTGTCGTCTGGTTATCGTCCGGTGGCTATCCGTTTCATGTCCGTTCATCCAGCGTCCATTGACCCGATAGCCCAACATTTTGACACATTTTGATACATTTCGATACATTTTGATACCGAACACCACCGGACTAGACAGTTCTTTGTTCGGTTATGTCCGTTGCTCAATCCGGTGAGGTGTGACTGGCCCTTAATGCATAGCCACACGAACACTCACCCACACGAACACGCACCAATAACCACCCACACACCCACCCACACACCCACTAACACTCCCGCCTGCACACCCTCTTCCTCTGTGTGTGATGAATCACAGACCTTCTCACCATCCTTTCCACTATCAGACAACGCAGAAGTCCCCGCGGTCTGTGCGCCCCATGTCGCCTAGATATAGTGATATAGTGATATAGTGATTGGTAGACAGGAAGTGTGAACACTTATTTGTCTCTCATTTTTGCTTGAGTGCAAGTAATTAGCAACACAAGGAATAAATTAGTAGCATGTGGTGAATAAGTGGTCAAATTTCCCTATATCATCAGCCCATGCTTTTTCTAATCGGTTCTTGAATGAATTTATTGAGCCGGCATCTATAACATTTTGTGGGAGACTATTCCATATATTTATGATCCTGTTTGAGAAACTGTGTTGCCTTAATTTTGAAACGGCTCTGGGTTTTACTAGTTTGAGAGTATGGCCCGGCTGCCTTCTCTTTTATTCAAGGTGAAAAATTGGTTCATATCTATTTTATCAAAACCTTTCATAATTTTAAATACTTCAATTATGTCACTTCTTTTCCTTCTGTAGGAAAGAGTAGGAAGTTTCAATTTCCTGAGCCTTTGTTCATAGGGTAAGTCCTTTATAACTGCAACTAGTTTCGTTGCACGTCTCTGAACCTTTTCGATCTCCAGAATATCTTTCCGAAAAATTGGGCTCCAAATTTGTGGACAGTATTCCAAAATTGGCCTAACAAGAGACTTAAATAGAATGAGAAAATTGTTCTTGTTGAGGCGATGGAAGGTTCTTTTAATTATTCCTACTCTCTGGTTAGCATTTGAGATGATAGTCCTCATGTGTTTCTGAAAGGAGAGTTGGGAGTCGAAGGTTACACCCAAGTCCTTTTCATAGCTATCTTGTTGCAGGACAGTGTTCTGCATAATATAGGCGTAATGAGGATTATTTTTCCCGTAATGAATAATTTTGCACTTCTTTTCATTGAAGGGCAATTGCCATTTCTCAGACCATTGTGAGAGTTTCAGAATATCCTCTTGTAAGAGATTTTTATCTCTTACGTCTTTTATTGCTCGAAAGACCTTTGTGTCATCCGCAAATATTTTTAGGTTTGATGAGACACTGCCTGGCAGGTCATTTATAAATATTATAAATAATATTGGTCCCAGCACACTTCCCTGAGGTATTCCTGAGGTGACATTCTTAAAGGAAGATTTTTTATTACCTACAACTACCCTTTGCTTTCTCTCAGACAGGAAGTCCTGTATCCATTCAGAAATTGATCCGGATATTCCCAGAGCTTTGACTTTGTTTAATAGTCTTTTGTGGGGCACACTATCAAAGGCTTTGGAGAAGTCCAGATAGACGGTGTCCCATGCCAGGCCATGATCCAGCCAGTCAGTCCAAATTTCCATCACTTCTAGTAGTTGTGACAGACAAGATTTTCCTCCAGTGAATCCGTGTTGGTCTGGAGATATCAATCCTAGTTTTTCCAAGTGTTCTACGACACAGTCTCGGATTATTCTTTCTAGCATTTTACAGCATAGGGAGGTTAAACTCACAGGTCTGTAATTTGATGCCAGGCATTTTGGTCCCTTTTTATGCAGGGGTTTTACCTCAGCATCTTTCCATTGTTTGGGTATTTTCCGTTCAAATAGGCTTTTACGGAATAGAGATGTCAAAATAGGTCCAATTTGCTCAGAACACTCTTTGATGATTTTTGCATGGATCCCATCTGGCCCAGGTGCCTTGGAGACATTTAGTTTTTCAATTAATTTGTCAACTTTATCGTCTGTTATGTCAACGTCACTGATGAATTCTGTGACTCCTGAATCTGGAGAGGGTGGGATATTATTCGTATTTTCATTGGTAAACACACTGACGAAGAACTCATTGAGTAGTTCAGCTTTGCCTTCATCGTCTACGATTAGTTCGTCATCACTATTGGCTAGAGCTGGTATGCCATTGCCATTTTTTGATTTAAGTGAAGCATAACTCCAGAAATTTTTCGGGTTAATTTTAATGTCTTGGACAATTTTGTCCTCAAAAGTCTCTTTGTGTCCACTGACAATGTCATTTGCGGCATTCCTAGCGATAGTGTATTTTTCCCAATTTTCCAATGTCTTATTATTGAAGTAGACATTCCATGCTTTGTTTTTCAATTTTCTGGCAGTGGTAATATCCCTGGAGTACCAAGGAGGTTGTTTCCTGGTTGTGAATTTTCTTAGTGGTACGTGCCTTTTGATAGCACCTGATAGCACATTTTGAAACAGGTCCCAGCAGTCTTGCACATTTTTCTCCTTAAATCTATTTAGCAAGTCATGGGACATGATATCCTTACTCATGGCAATGTAATCCCCTCTATAATATGAGTATCTTAGGTTGATGGTCTCATTTTCTGTTTTAACATCGATTTTGAAGGATATGACAGCATGGTCACTCTTTCCGATCGGGGCACCTATCCTGATGTTATCTATGAGATTATCCTTATTGGAAATGACCCAGTCCAAGGGATTTGGGGTCTCATTTCCTCGGAACCTGGTTGGTTCCTGAATAAATTGTTGCAGGAAACAGTCATTTAGGTGGTCGAAAATAATCCGCGCATAATGGTCATCACGGCAATGTAAGATGCCAGTGGCCCAGTCGATTTCTTTTAAGTTAAAATCCCCAACGATAACCAGGTTATCATGTTTCATTTCTCTTACCTCATTGACTAATTCTAGAAGAGCATTATTGTTTTGCTCATTGCTAGATGGGCTACGGTAAATACATCCTAAAATGGTTATGACTCCTTCAGTAAGAATTTCGCACCAAATTGATTCGTCAAAAACTGTTTTTGGTGTGAAATGAGTTGCTATCAAATGATTTGCAACGTACATTATCGTACCTCTTTTCTCTAAAGAGTTGGTAAGTAGATAATATCCATTTATTTCCAAGCTTATTTTACTGATCTCGTATAATCTATTTTTTGGACATACTTCGTTGACGCATCATCATCTGTGTGGTCCCCACCCCAACACCCTACACCCACACCCACACCCACACCCACACCCACACCCACACCCACACCAACCCCCGTACACACACGCCGCCTGCCGTCTACAAGAGGCTCTGAAGCTAAGATTCCATATACGCGGTATGCGAATGCGAATGCGGCAAAAAATCAAAAAGCATGTAAATGAATAGTGGTGCTTCCATGTATCCGAATGGGAATTGGAATGCGAATGCGAATGCGGCAAATGGATTGACCCATGGACCGATCCGTGCGAATGCGAATGCTGCTGCATTTGCCATAAGAAAACAATAGTAACTTTGACTTTCCTTCACAAATTTGGAACAACAAAAACCCAAAATGGGATGGGTATTTTTTGGGAGGGGGGGGGGGTTTGTTTAACGACCCCCCAACACAAAAAGTAGACATCGGTTATTGGAGGTTGGCATGGGTATCTATACCGCATACCATATTCGCATTCACATGCCCCATGCTGCATCCCGCATATATGGCATCTTAGCTTAAAGCTAAGATTCCATATACGCTGTATGCGAATGCGAATGCGGCAAAACATCGAAAAGCATGTAAATGAATAGTGGTGCTTCCATGTGTCCGAATACGACACATTGCGGTAGAACTGTGTAGATTCAACTTTTCCCACTCGGTGTGTATACATGTATGTTTGCAGACATGCATGTATGTATCTATGTGTGTGTGTGTGTGTGTGTGGTCAACGGCGTATGTCCGTGCGGAAAGTCGGGAGTTCAAATCTTTGCCGAGTCAAACCAATGACTTGCAAAATTGGTATTTGTCCCAACCTAGTCTGGCGCTAGACATTACTAGGATAGGGCAACGACTGGTTAGCTAAGTATCAGGATAATGTGATTGAGTGGGAAATCGGGTTATTACTGCTGGCGGCCTGGTCTCCCAGTGGGGCAGCACTATAAAGCTGCCAGGAGTGTGCGCTGTTCCAAGTCGGTAGCCTCCTGATAGAACCTTAGATGTTGCCAGGATATGAAACGCCAACAATTCAATAAACAAACATGTATGCGTGCATATATGGTGGGGAATGTTTTTACAGCTGGGAAACAGTATGCTTAGAGTACGAATCGAATCTACACTGCTGTCATTCCAAGGCTAGCATCCTAACCCAGGGTTTGCACAGATCCCGAAAACCCTTGAATTTCGAGGGGGGAAAACCCTATTCAAGAGTACCCAAAAACCCTTGAATGTTGCTGTTTTGACTGAAAACCTTTGAAAATACCAATTACCAGCAAGCCTCACCTTTTACAGTGGGAGTGTAAAACTTGTCGCGGTTAATGCCGTGTCAAGTGTTGTTGTGATGAGTGTTTATGAAGGCAGCTGTTTAAATGGTACACCATGCAATGTAAATAAAGGCTAAATGATATTATGTCATCACTTTTTATTTAGTTACTTAATTCTAGGGTAAACTAAAACATATGTTGCTGAGAAAGCATTGAAAAACTTGCATGTTCCGTTACATTTTGAACACACAAAAACCCTTGAAAACCCCTTAAACCTCTTGAAAAACCTCTGAATGAAAGTCCCCCAAACCCTTGAAACCCCTTGAATTTCATTGTCCAATGTTTTTATGAACCCTGCCTAGCCATTAGCAATAGGCTTTCTGGGGCCATATGTATGAGCAACATTTTATCGGCTCCGGTGTTAAAGGCGGGTCCCGGGTTATCTAACGCCGGTGTTCCAGATGTGTCATGGTGTATGTATGTGTCCAAAGCGCGGCGGGGTTAGTTAACGTGTCAGCCTAAGTGGTGAGCCTGTAGCCGGCGAGCACTGCTATTTGTTTAGTTTACATTCGTCGATTCGACAATATGAATAACGCCACCGATGTAGCGGCTACGTTAATATCGCTTCGAATTTAGGTTTAATTTAATGAAATTTCACTTATTGCTTATGTAATTCTGGTAAATATGATCGCATTGAATAGATTTGGGCCTAATATATTGCCGCCGATGCGGCGGCGGCGGCGGCATTCTGGCAGTATGGTTATCGACGTCGCTGCGACGGCGATTTGCTTAGTTTACATTCGTCGATACGACTATATAAATATCGCCGCCAATATGGCGGCAGCATTAATAACGTTCGATTTTAGGGTTAATTTATTGAAATTTCACGTTTTGAGTATGTAACTCTGTTAAATATAACAGCATTGAATAGATTTGCGCCTAATTGGTCCCTAACCCCGACGGTAAATTTGATATGGGTTGGGGTTAGCGTAGACGCCTTTAAACTCACGGCGTTTGTCTAACGCTGACACATACATACAGACTTTTCGCCGCTAACCCGGTAATCCCACCGAAAACCAGCTTCGCCGCACTAACCCCGACTCATACATATGGCCACACTTACTTGTGTAAGTGGCATTTCACCTGGGGAGGTGAGTGCGCTTCACTACACACCTCCCCCTTGAATTGTCAGTCTGATACTTACAATTACAAATACCCAGGTAGACCACTTACAGTACACACACGCGACAGCTGCGATGTTTCACTTCATTTTAGATCGTGGGGTCGTGGGTTCAAATCCTGGTCGAGTCAAACCAATGACTTAAAAATTGATACTTGTCACTTCCTAGCCTGGCGCTCAGCATTATTAGGATAGGGCAAGGACTGTTTGGCTGAGTGTCAGAATAATGTGAATTAGTGGGATATCAGGTCATGGTGCTGGCAGCCTGGTCACCCAGTGGGACAGCACTATAAAGTCACCATGAGTGCACACTGTCACAAGTCGGTACCCGTCCTGATATGACCTTAGATGTTGCTAGGACGTAAAACAACAAAGAAACAAACAAACTTCATTTTTAATAAAAAATTGTGTATAAGAACACCATCTCACGACACCCATAGCGAGTTGAAATGGCTGTGGGTCTGTGATCGAGCGTGGCTTCTTCAAGAGGTTGATGTGGTGGTAAGGGATCTATATCGCAAACATGCAAGAATTGGCTCCCCCTTGCGGAGCGTGGACATGCGCAGCAAATGACTATCAGCACGTCGCCAGAAGAATGACGCCCTGCATCATATTCGCTGGGTACTTCCGGTGGCATTTCCAAAATGGCGTCCGGCACGTGACATTTACCGCTCGGTCGCGGTGTCCCCAAAGACCCTATAATACTAAGACGGCTCACTCCCATGGTAATGTAAATTTTGCAGTGCCACCTTGTGGTGGGTTTGATCAACCCAGCTGCTGGTTGGTGTTTCACATGTAAACACATACAATTATATTATACATGAGATAGGTAAGTATGAATACACATCAATATGAAATTGCTATGAACAAATAAATATCATCAGCATCATCATCAGCATCGCCATCATCACACATCTTTCACATTCATATATACATTTATACATATAATATAGCACCTGTTTAACCAAGAGAACAACCAGCGCACCAAGTGGTGGGTTTGATCATTTTGATTACACAGTACAGGCTGAGTGAGCCGTCTTAGTATAATAGGGTCTTTGGTGTCCCCTAGTGGATGTTGGCCATCACAGTGGGCATGATAAAGTAGGTCATTGCCCTTTAGCACCTTCAGCGTCCTCCAGGGGAGAGGGCATGGTGGCTGATGTGGTGGGCGATATTAGAGGTCTTCTGGGTTCGTATTCAGTAGCAGCTCAGGTAGCTCTGGGATGGTTTATGGTGGATAAACACGCCACCAGTCAGATGTCAACCTTCTCTTCGCCTACCTCGCTTTATGTCAAATTTGCAGATTTGTTGTATTAATGTATTTTGCATAAGTATCAACTTTAATTTGACGTTGCATTGGTTGCTCAGCTGGAAGATCACCCCTTGGGGAAACCATACATTTAGTTACCTTACTACATGTTTGTGGTTAAAAACAACTCAAATGACAACTCAAATCAAATAAAAAAATAACAGGCTCTGAGTTTAACGTTGCTTAGTCCGTTGGACTTTTGAGTTGTGCCCAGGTTTTCTTTAGATATAGATTAATTTGAAGTAACCTTTATTTGATTTCACAATTTTAGATGAAAACTTATTAATTGAAAACGAATTAATTTTGGGATGCATGTCAAAATGTTAGACAGCATAGGCTTCGATGGTGACACGTTCTATTGAATTAACCTAGCATTCCTTATAGGCAGCTTAATGAGGGTGCTAGTATTTAAGTTCGATATGTAGGATAAAATCTATATTATTAAGAAAATTGTCTGCTTTCATCCAATTATGCAACTTTTGTATGGTCACCAATTGAATCCAAGTGTCATACGCGATTAAGTCTTCACTTATAGATGTTTTAATTGTCCCCTCGTACTCTCCACCTATACCTGCTTCCATGTCCCCTCTCATGCCCTGTGTACAGTGTATGACCCTACGTGGCCTCTCCATCTATACCTGCTTCAATGTCCCCTCTCATGCCCTGTGTACAGTGTATGTGGACCTCTATGTTAGGCCTCTCCACACTATACATGCCTCTCCATGTACCTCCTTCTCATGCCCGTGTGTACAGTGTATGACCCTACATGGCCTCTCCACCTCTTAACTGATTCCATGTCCCCTCTAATGCCGTGTGTACAGTGTATGACCCTACGTGTCCTCTCCACCTATACATGCTTCCATGTCCCTTCTCATGCCCTGTGTACAGTGTATGACCCTACATGGCCTCTCCACCTCTAACTACTTCCATGTCCCCTCTCATGCCCTGTGTACAGTGTATGACCCTATGTGTCCTCTCCACCTCTTAACTGCTTCCATGTCCCCTCTCGTGCCCTGTGTACAGTGTATGACCCTACGTGGCCTCTCCACCTATACATGCTTCCATGTCCCCTCTCATGCCCTGTGTACAGTGTATGACCCTACGTGGCCTCTCCACCTCTTAACTGTTTCCATGTCCCCTATCATGCCCTGTGTACAGTGTATGACCTACGTGGCCTCTCCACCTATACATGCTTCTCACACTCAGGTGGACAACTCTGCTCCCGAGGACCGGGCCGCCACTCGCATCCAGGCCGGCTACCGCGGACACCTGGGGCGGAAGAAGTACCTGGAGCTGCTCTACGCACAGTACGAGAAGGTGAGCCTCACTGAGGGGGAGGGGGCGGGACGGACGAGGGAGGGAGGGTGGCGAGAGAGACAGGGAGAGAGAGAGGGAAGAGGGAGAGGGAGGGTTGGTGGCGAGAGAGATGGGGAAGGGGGAGAAGGAGGGTGGCGAGAGAGGTGGAAGGGGGAGAAGGAGGGTGGCGAGAGAGAGGGGATGGGGGAGAAGGAGGGTGGCGAGAGAGGGGATGGGGAGAAGGAGGGTGGAGAGAGGGGATGGGGAGAAGGAGGGTGGCGATAGAGGGGGAAGGGGGAGAAGGAGGGTGGCGAGAGAGGGGATGGGGGAGAAGGAGGGTGGGGAGAGAGGGGAAGGGGGAGAAGGAGGGTGGGGAGAGAGGGGATGGGGGAGAAGGAGGGTGGAGAGAAGGGATAGGGGAGAAGGAGGGTGGCGATAGAGGGGGAAGGGGGAGAAGGAGGGTGGCGAGAGAGGGGATGGGGGAGAAGGGGGTGGGGAGAGGGGATGTGAGGATATGGAGGGAGGGTGGGTGGGGAGAGGGAAGGGTCAGGGGGCGAGAGGGAAGGTGTAGATTGCGGGGGTGGGTGGCGAATGAGATCAGGATAGGGAGCGGGTGGATGGTGAGAGGGAAGGTCAGGATAGGGAGGGAGGGAGGGGGAAATAGGGAGAAGGGTTTGTTTGTTGTTGGGGTTTTGTGTCCTTGCAACATGTATGGTCATATCAGGACTGGTACCGACTTGTGACAGTACACACTCATGGTGCATTTATAGTGCTGACCCAATGGGAGACTAGGCCGCGGGCACCATTACCCGATATCTCACTCAGTCACATTATCCTGATAGTGAGCTAAGCAGTACTTGGATTATCCTAGTAATGCCGAGTGCCAGGCTAGGTATGGAAGGTAGCAACAGGAATGGAAAAAGAAAGATCCGTCTTCTTGTGTTCAAATAGCATATGATAGCTCGGGCCCAGTGCGATTAATAACATTTTTTTTTAATAATGAAAAAAGACCAATAATATCCAGAGGTATGTTAGAAAATGTGATATTTTCTACATTAGAATTTGGAAAAAATAAGGACATTCAGCCTACGTCTTAAGTATAGGAATGAATGGGTCTCCATGGACCAGGAATTTCAGACAAAAAATGGAATATTTAAGATGATATAGTCAAATACACATATGTTTAATGCGCCGGGCGCGGTGGCCGAATCGGTAGAGCGCGGGCATCGCGTGTCGGAGGTCGGGAGTTCAGTTCCCGGTGGAGTCAAACCAATGACTTATACAATTGATACTTGTCGCTTCCTAGCCAGGCACTCGGCATTAATAGGATCTGCCAAGGACTGGTTGGCTCAGTGTCAGGATAATGTGACTGAGTGGGATATCGGGTCATGGTGCTGGCGGCCTGATTTCCCAGTGGGGCAGCACTATAAAGTCGCCACGAGTGCGCACTGTCACAACTCAGTACCCGTAATGAATTTAGCCCACACACACACACACACACACACACATATATATATATATAAATTATATATGTATACAGTAAAACCTCTCTAACGGACCACCTCCACAGACCGACCACTCCCCTATATCGATCGCTTTATTTGGGTCCCAACAATACCATTGTAACCGTATTCTAACTCCCTAATCCGACCACCTCCCTAAATGGACCACTTAAAGTCGGTCCCAAGGTCGAGAGGTTTTACTGTATATATATATGGATAATGATAAGCTCGTTATCGCATGTAATAATACCTGGAGTGACCCCCCCCCCGCCCCCCCGCCCCCACCCCCACGCCCCCACCCCCACGCCCCCACCCCCACCCCCCACCTCCGCCACGGGGTGGGGGTGGGGGTGGGTGGGTGGGTACCAATGTATATATATATATATCATAGCGTGGCCACATATTTTAGCACTCTAAGCTGTCAATGCACAATTGGAAAAAGAACTATAAAGAAGGACGACGCCATTGGTTCGGCCACACAGTCACGAGAGTTTGCCAAACTTGGCATGGGAACGCCCTGTACAAAGGACCGTTGGCGCCACCTGGCGTGTCTCCTGTGTACTTCACGTGCCCCAATGACGCTTGTGCGTGAGCATGGAGCAAGATAAGCTCAGGTGCAATCGTGTATGTGGTAGTGAGTTGGGAGGGGGTGGGTGGGTGGGTGAGTGGTACCGGAGATGTGGAGTGGAGTAGTTTGAGTGTGGTGTGTGTATCGGGAGGGGTGTATGTTGGGAGGTGGTTGTGGGGGGGTGAGATGGGAGGGAGATGTAAGGTTTTGTTTGTTTGTTGTTGTTTTATGTCCTAGCAACATCTAAGGTCATATCAGGCCGGATACCGACTTGTGACAGTGCGCACTCATGGCGACTTTATAGTGCTGACCCACTTTAAGACCAGGCCGCCAGCAACATGACCTGATATCCCACTCAGTCACATTATTCTGACACTGAGCCAACCTGTCCTTGTCCTATCCTAAAAGTGGCCAGCGCCCGGCTAGGTTAAGGAGCAGGGTGATGACGTTATAGGCAGTGCTACAAACACATGGGGAATAATTATTCCTAGAGCGGGGCTTGAACCCACGTTTCTATCATTACAGAGCGATCGTCCTAACCATTAGCCGCCCCGTTTTGATTCAACTAAATGATAACACAAAATACAAATACCAAATCTCCACAAAACTACAGATATGTGGACATTCACAAAACTATAGCTATGTGATAACCATTTAGTTTTAAGACAATCCTGTATTGATTGAAAATAATGTGCACTCAGTGATCTATAAGATTACAGATATGTGGATATTCTTCAGTTATTTAATAACCATTTAATTTAAGAAAGTCCTATTTTATCTAGAAATAGTTGGTACTCGGAGCTTTTTAGTGATGTCCTATGGGGATACCACACCACGGGCATTATGCTTTAATATCCCACTCAGCCGTATTATCATGGTACCGGCAAACTGGGTAGAGGGCACTCAAAGCTTTTTAGTGCTGTCCTATGCATGCTGCCTCTATGGTGGAAAATGGGTAAGAATTTCATTGTGTGCACAGCGATATTAAATTTGGATGGTGTCTCTGCCAAAGTAAACACTTTAATACGAATCTTACATCAAACTAAAATAAAGTGGATATTACAATACTAAATTTGCATTCTTTCATTTAAAATATTGCCAAAGTGAAGTCTTTAAAATGAATTTTACTTCAAATTAAAGTAAAGTAGATAATAATAATGATAATAATTATAATAATAACAACAACAATAATAATAATAATAATTCTTTTTTTAAATAATAAAAAATAATAATAACAACAATAATAATAATAATTTTTTTTATTAAGAAAAAGGATATGGCAGAAACTAAAAACCATCGGATTATGTACCTTTAAAGCCTACCCTTTTGAGCCTCAACCAGTTGATTGAAATGGCTTCCGTTAAAGTGGGTCTCAGTGCGCTTAAAGCTGCACAATCAGAAGTGTGCCATAGATCTCCGGTAGCAGTGAAAGTGACTTTTATTCTTTGAACTTATTTATCAACTGTCGTCTAGTGCCACTTTTAATGGGTCCATGTAATTTAATAGGTTCACTTGGACATAATGGTTAAAGTACTAAGCTTGTATGTTCTAATTGCAAATATTCCATTCATCCTTTTTTATTAAAAGAAAAATTCTTCTTTATTTTACTTGTTTTATTTGCCTATCACAATAAGTTGCACTGACTTAAGAAATAGCTTATTTCTAAGGAAAGATAGCCCAACTGTTGTAATTTACAAGGTATGGGTGTAGAACTATGCTACCTAGCTATTAGCATTGACTGGTCTGGAAGGATAGTCCTCAGCACTCTAAAGAAAGTAAGACAATTATTTCCTGGAAATTAGAAACAAAAGATGCAAAAGCTGTGAGCCAGGACAAATTATCGGAAGCCAGGAAAAGGTGGGTAGGAGGTCTAGCACATGGAGTGTGACATACACGCTTTAGGTTTAAATCATGACAATGAGGGAGATCAGAGGAAACAACCAAAAACATGAGGATCAGTGAATCAGTTGGCAGGTGTCGGTTTTCTTTATAATTCATGACACGAGACTGAACTACATAGTATGGATATTTTATTAGTGTAAGTTCAAAGAGTACCATTCAAGTTCAAATGTCATGTAATGTTCCGGTATGGGGTTAATATTTTCTGGACGACCCGGCACTCAACCCTAGAGTCTCCTATTAATAGTAGGGTCGGGTGGGGCGGTAAAAGGCGGGTGGTGTGGTCGGTCCGGCATCTGGTGGGTGAGTGCCGCTGGTGGGTCGGGATGGGCAGAAGTGACGTCAGAGGTGGTCACGGGTACAGGCGGCGGCCGCTGCATGGGCCGGTGTCGCCACTTGGAGGAGGGTGGGTTATCCTATTAATGATATGGGGGGAGGAAGGGTGGTGCGAGGCGAGTGTGGGTTCATGAGTGGGGAGGGGCCCCCTATCTGTCCCGTCTCGGTCCCGAATTACCCATGTTGCCACAGCAACATGACCGTTTCACTTTTAATTATATAATATTTTGACCAGTTTATTTCTCATTTGGCTCATTTTGGTTTTCTCATTTATTTCTCATTTGGCTGCTAGTACTCGAGTAGTTACGGTCATTCAATGTCTTTTACTTCCCAATTATTGAGTTTATGATGTTTCGCAACTACATACCTTGTAAAATATAATAATATTGTAAATCTACATATTATTATAATGTATATTTAATCGGGGGCAATTGTAATATAATATGGTAATTTTAATAAAGCATACCTTTGATATAACAATAATGTAAATTTATTAGATCACTATTGTAATATAATATTAATGTAACTTTAATAAAGCACTATTGTATAATAATAATAATTAATAATAATAATAATAATAATATAATAATAATGAGGACGTATAATATATTATTCTAGTATTATTTAATCTGAAATACTGTGTCCTATTAAGTTACTTGGTTAATGTGTTCACTCACTATAAAGGTAATATTAAGCTGTATGTGTGTAATCGTAAACATTAAATAAGGTATGGACATACACTATTTAAAAGACTTCTGAGAACGAATATAAAAGTCTGCACTAACATCACAGGCAATGAACCACATACAAAGGCAGGCGTGTGTAGGTTGATTGCATTAGGGAGCCTAGGTGGACGAATGGTTAAGATGCTCGCCCCAGAATGACAGAAATCTGGGTTAGTTTTGTAAGTCATTGGTTTGACTCGGTCGGGGTTTGAACCCAGGACCTAGGCTGAGTTTCCCTTTCTTTACCAGACCTTCACAACGGTAACATAAAGGTGTAAGAAACATTTGATTACATTGTACATTTTGTTTTGTTTCACTATAATTGACTATTTGTGGAATGGAATATCAGCTTAGAGTTAAGAACAACTAAATTGTATAACCTGCTGTAATTGTAGCTATGTTTTGTGGTTTAAATATTGCTGTCATTTAACAAAAAGTTAGTCACTTCCAAATTATAGTCGAGATCAATTTTGCTATCATTTGACACAAATCTGACCATTTCAGATTGTTGTATAAGTTTCAATGTAGACAGATAGTGAAGCCAATATTCTATATGCACAATTTTCTTACAATATGCCGTCCTGATATGACCTTAGATGTTGCCAGGACGTAAAACTCCCAACAACCAACCAACCAACCAACGAACCAACCATCCAACGAACCAACCATCCAACGAACCAACGAACCATCCAACCATCCAACCAACCAACCAACCAACTAACTATCCAACCATCCAACCATCCAACCATCCAATCAACCAACCAACTAACTATCCAACCATCCAACCATCCAACCAACCAACCAACCAACCAACCATCCAACCATCCAACCATCCAACCATCCAACCAACCAACCAACCAACTAACTATCCAACCATCCAACCATCCAACCAACCAACTAACTATCCAACCAACCAACCAACCAACTAACTATCCAACCATCCAACCAAGCGACCAACCAACCAATCAACCAACCATCCAATCATCCAACCATCCAACCAACCAACCAACCATCCAACCAACCAATCAACCAACCATCGAACCAACCATCGAACCAACCAACCAATCAACCAACCAACAAACCAACCAATCATCCAACCATCCAACCAACCAACCATCCAACCAACCATCCAACCATCCAACCAACCAACCATCCAACCAACCAACCAACCAACCAACCAACCAATGAACCAACCAACAAACTAACCAACCAACCAATCAACCAATCAACCACAACCAACCAACCAACCAACCAATCTTACACTATATATATTATTATGTGTATAAGAAATTGAAATGGTGTTGAGGCTCTGAGAAACATTCCATTGGTTTGAATTCATACAAGGCACACACACAATCTAAGCTCCAATCAGTTTGTTTCTTCAATGCTCATGAAATATCAGTCTAAAGTGATGTGGAGCATGTTATAATTGGAGCATTCATGTGGTAGCAGCAAAGCCTTCCGTCATGGCGTTCATGTTGTGCATTGGTGAGCTATTTATAGTCTTGTACCTGGCACTAAGGCCAGGTTTAGTGTACTACTATGGCTGTTGTATTGGTGAAAGGCAACCTTACTTACTGTAGCCTATCTACTTACTAGACCAAGCCTTCAGTCTCACAGCTCTAATTTTACACAGGGACAAGATGCAAAATACTGCTCTGTCTTCAAAGGACAACTCTGCATCCAGACCAATGTTGTCCTGACATAGCAGGTGTCCTATCATCATAATCATCTTCTACTCACTATGATTCTTCCATTTTATTAATTTAATTTTGTTTAAATGTATTTATTTCATTCACTAATTAAACAAGGGGATTTTCAATAGTGAGCAATTGATTTTCCTCATTCAACCGCTCCTTGCCTTCTACTAGTAATGTCGAGTGCCAGGCTAGGTAGCGACAAGTATAACTCTTTACATCATTGGTTGCACCAGATGGGGTGGCTGAATGAGTTGAGCGTCCGTTCCCTGTTTTGGGAGATTGGGGATCCGAACCCATGATGTTTTATTTGTTGTTTTGTTTGTCGGTGTTTTACGTCCTAGCAACATCTAACGTCATGAGGTCGTGGGTTCGAACCCTGGTCGAGTCAAACCAATGGCTTAAAAATTGATACTTGTTGCTTCCTAGCCTGGCGCTCGGCATTACTACGATAGGGCAAGGACTGGTTGGCTCAGTGTCAGGATAATGTGACTGAATGGGATATCAGGTCATGGTGCTGGCGGCCTGATTTTCCAGTGGGGCAGCACTATAAAATCGCCATGAGTGCGCACTGTTACAAGTCGGTACCCGTCCTGATATGACATTAGATGTTGCTAGGACGTAAAACAACAACAAACAAACAAAACGTCATTGGTTTGACTCATATCACATGACCAGCCATGTGGAAACTCAACTTATTAAGCCATCTCCTTTAGCTTTTTATGACCGTTATTTATGTAAGAATTGTGTCTAGTATAATTCTTTTAGTTTTTTTTGTTCAAGTGTTTTTATCCCTCTGAATAACATGTTGTCAGTGCTAATGTCTTCCAGCCCTTATGACAATTGCCACTACACAGTAACCAAATCTACAACAATATAGATAGATAATTACAGGGAAGTAAGCAAAACATCGGTACATGAATGACAGGTAAAGAACAAGATAACTCTTTAAAATGACGACAAGTGACAATATACGGCGAGAAGACCAATAAGTTGACACCAAAACTGGACTTGTTTTAATGAAAAAAGACACCGTAGTAACAACTGCAGCCACGAAACATACGCACAAAAACACTTCCATTGGACTGTGGAAGTGAATGGTACAACTGGTCACGTGACAGCTAGAAGGCATAGTGACCTTTACCTCACAGTGCACACTCATTGATTGAGGAGTTTAGGGGCACACACAAAATGGAGAGAGTTTCCAAGCAGATTCTAGTGCTCCGAAATACAGCTCTTCTTGTGCTTAAATGTCCGCGGATACAAGTGTCCTCAGGGTGGAGAGTGGACCATTACAAAATGTAAGCACACCACTCAATGGTCCACTGTGAACATCAACCAGCCCTCCTCTCCTCGATAATTTAGCTAGCAGACTAGGCTAAATGGGGATAGCTTCCCCACTACACACAACTTACCCATGATAACAGCAGAGTTTACACAGCAACTCACCGCCTAAGCGCATATACCCAGCTTACCCCGATGGCTAACCCGCTAACCCACCTTCTTAGTTTACAGGCCCGGTCACATACACGTTACTGGACATAGTTGAACGTAGTGGAGGCTAATGCAGTTGAATGTAGTTGAACGTAGTTGAGCGTAGTCGAATGTAGTTGAACGTAGTTGAGCGTAGTTGAACATAGTTGAGCATAGTTGAACGTAGTTGGACGTAGTTGAACGTGGTTGAGCGTAGTGCAACGTACAGGCATCCATACTTCTCCATGATGAGAACGTGATAAGAACGTGTGTGGGCCATGAGTTCCGATTTAAGCTTTGGACATGTTCAAAAGAGAGGTACGTTTGAGGCAGACGTAGCCTCTGTGATGATAATGTAATCTAGCCTACTCTAGCATACTCTAGCATACTTCTTAATGTACTCTAGTATACTTTGACCCACACAAAACCTTGGCCGTTCTGCCATGGTCACATAGCCGTTAGTGGACGAAGTTGAACGTAGTGGAGGGTAACGTAGTTGAATGTAGTTGGAGGTACCGGGATCCATAACATAGCATACCGGGATCCATACCATAACGTATTTATCCGTACCATTAGGTGGGTCATCAACCAAAACCTGCCATACCTTAACGTATTTGAACATAGTGACAGCACGTTTCACCCATGTTTCACCCACGTTATTCTATCTACATTCAACTACGTCCACTAACGTGTATGTGACCGGGGCATATGATTCTTCCCTTTCTAGATACCCATAGAGATACCAATCTGCAATGTAATTCTCAAGACCTCGCTGCTGAAATTATGAATACTCTGATGAATAAATTATTGACCATAATAAATATAGTCACCAAAAGATAGAGTATCAGACCTATGAATGTATTACTTGTGCATTGTCTCTAGTCAAGTTAGAATACATGTACCACAGACCACCTAACAGTCTGCCCTATGGGTGTTGCAAATACAGTAAAACCTCTCTAAATCGACCGACCATGGAACCGACTTTAAATGGTCCATTTAGGGATTTTTTTTTATCGTTACAATTTTATTGTATGGGCGATCGTTTTGGACCCAAATAAAGCGATCGATATAGGGGAGTGGTCGATCTGTTGAGGTGGTCGGTTAGGGAGGTTTTACTGTAAATGGAACATCACATTTAGACTGGAATTCGAGTCCATACTTCTGCCATTCTATGGAGAATGTCCTAACTGGCTCTCTGAAACAATCACCCTAACCTACCTATTTGTGCAGCTGCTTTCTTCTGAGGTCGGCGCAGACTACCACACCACTCCCCCTGGATGTGTAAGTGTTTGAAATGATTTCCACCCATAAGTCATATAATGCGCACAGGCAATGCATTTCATCATCATCATGCTGTCGGTCACGATGCGACAAAGACTGCTTTCATTACTTGACTGCCGCTCTCCATTTAGCTCTCTGCTGTGAGAGTTGCGTCCATGAGTCGGTCTTAATGTCTCTGAGCTTCAGGTTTTTCTTGATGGTATCCTTGAACCGGAGACGATGGCACCCTCTCTTTCTGTAACCAGAAGACAGTTGAGAATAGGGGATCTGCTTTGGTAGCCTGTCTGATGACATCCTCATGAGGTGTCCAGTCCACCGGAGATTCGTTTTGATCAGAATATCTTCCATAGAGGGCAGCCCCGTCCATTCGAGTGCATTTCATGAAAGCTGCCTGCAAAAGTGTTGAAGTGCTGCTGGCTTTTGCACGTTACCAGCGGCACTATCTCGGGGAGCAAATAGAGGTTTCACACCGGCAAGAACATGTCAAGACAGGCACAAAACTATTTGTCCCTGCAGTGGCTGGTCGGGAGATGTTGGGAATTCCATACATCAACCGCCCTTAATGCTGCCACAGTGACATAGTTTTCTGTTTAGGGTTTGCTCCCTTAGTCTTCGGTTCTGTCAAGAAGCTGTACCACAAGGCAGTGGTTTACAACTCTGCAGGGCAGGGGCGTTAAACTCCCTGAGGTATTGCTATACCTGCAATGCATTTACAATTAGATATATTCATATGCAGATATAGGGATGGTTTCAACGCCGTACAAGCCATATATAGCATGTACAGAATCCTGGTCATAGCACCAGTGTCGGGTTGGGAGTGTTGCAAATGAAGAGAGTATTGTATCTACAGCGGCACTCAAGTCCACCACAATCCAGGGCCAGCATCCTAACCATTACACTACCTAGAATTCCAGATGCAGTCCCCCCTACCTATGTTTCTCCTGTCTATTGCGACGCCTTGCCTGTGACGTCAGTGCTGGCTACTACCGATCATTCTGCTGAGCTTAACATGGATTGTGTTCCCTGTATGAACCATCATTGTCCAGTTCACAGCCCTTTAATTAATAATTTGGTGAGAGTGATACCTGAATTGTTAGTAAAGCTGGTCCTGCAACATCCACCGCCCAGCGCCCCCTAGCGGGAAACAAGCCTGAGGGACCCACTGGGAGGCCCATCCGCCACAAACACTGCCTGGCTACAAGTAATATCACATGCACTGCACAGCTGCCAACTGTTGCGATTTCTGCGCAATCATCACGATTTTCTACTCTATATTACGCCATTATGCCAATACTCTGAAAACTACAGAAAATCCTCCCCTTTCCGTAGTTATATATATATACGTTTGCAAAACATCAATATGATTAGTTCAAAACTCGTTCTTATATGCCCTTAGATGTTGCTAGAACATGAAGCCCGAACAAGAATGGGTTAGGTATGGGTGATAATATAGTCACAACAAGGACAGTTGAAACCTGACTTCCGGCTTTTTTCTGTGATTCCCTGATAGTGCTAATCCTATGGGGGAAAATCCGCGTTTTTGTGGAAATTAGCTATTGGCCTCAAGGTCTCGGCTTGGTTTCCGTGTGTTTTTTTTTCGGAGACCACTTCCATCCCTGGTATCTAAGTTGGATATGTAGTATCAAATAGATGCAAATGGCTAAGTTTGAAAATGTAGTACATTCATCGGATTATGCAGCTTTTTAAACGGGGATGAGATATTTCTGATTTTAGGGCGAATTTTCCGATTTTGTTCTCCTATTCATATGTGTCATTAAAGCCCCAGTCAGACCTCACCGGATTGAGGAACGGGATAGAAAACGGACACTGTCCGGTGAAATACGGCAATGTACGGTTTATATACGTTTGGCATCCGGCGTGTCCGTTATCTGTCCGGTAGTGTCCGGTACAAGTTTTGTGCGTGTTCAAAACTTGTACCGGACACCGCCGGACTGAGGGTAGGGTTGGTGTCTGTTTTAAGTCCGTTTTGTCTATTTCATGTCCGTTACTCATCCGTTAGGTGTCCAGTTTGTATCCTGAAGAGTCTGTTGACGGTGCTGCGTGAATTCGGTCCTTCGGTTTTTGGCACGTCCGTGAACAGTCCGGTAGGTGTCCGTTTGGTGTCCGGTCCATCCGTTTGACATTCGCTTGCCGTCCGGTTCTCGTCTTGTTCTCATCCATTGGCTATTCGTTAATGTATGTTTCGTCCGGCAGCCGTTGCAACAGTTCAACACCGAACACCACCGGACTAGACAATTCTTTGTCCGGTGGTGTCCGGTAGGTACTCAGTCCGGGCCTTTACACTTATATGGTAATTATTGGCACATCAATTGAAGAGTTCAGGCGCCCAAACCGACAAACGCCAATTGGGCCAAATTGAAAACATAATGACCAGATTTGAGCTGAAGCTGCCGTCATTCCCATAAATCAAATCCATTTAATTTTTTTGGAGAAACCAACACATCCTCTACTAGAATGCATTACCCAATGTGGAACTGATAGACTTCACCTATAAAGCACAACAACTAATTCTATTTGACAGAGAACAACTAAAATGGATTTTGGTTTTTGCATCTGAACTCTTCAGTTGGAAGTGAGATTTCCGCTTCTTCTTTTTGTTCTTCCTTTTTTCCCCCTTTTTTCTCTCTTTTTTTCCCTTCCTTTTTTCCCTTCTTTTTAATATGGCTCTGATCCCTGAGTGACGCAGACCCCTTTCCCAGACAGCGAGCACTTTGGGTGAGGGGAAGTCTGGATAAGGTTTGGGGGGTGGGTGGGGAGTGTGAGTGTCCAGGCTCACTTTACTGGCGGATAGATCACGGCGTCCTGCCTACTGTTGCCTTCTAGCTGTCACTCACGTGACCCCTCGTACCATTCACTTGCACAGTCCACTGGAAGCATCCAATCTTCTAAACCAGAACACTCGTCTGGACTCTTTTAGCTTTCATATTCAACTTATTTATCAAACGACCGGGCGCGGTGGCCAAATCGGTAGAGCACAGGCCTCGCGTGCGGGAAACTCCCTGGTCGAGTCAAACCAATGACTTATAAAATTGGTCCTTGTCGCTTCCTAGCTATGGCGCTCAGCATTAATAGGATAGGGCAAGGACTCAGTGTTGGGATAATGTGACTGAGTGGGATATTGGGTCATGGTGTCGGTGGCCTGATTTCTCAGTGGGCTAACACTATAAAGTTAGCTGTTAGTGTTACAAGTCGATACCCGTCCTGATATGACATTTTTTTTTTCCTGAAGATTTATACTGCCTATCATGGATAAGCCTGAATAGACTTGTTTTCACCTTTAGACAGTTTGTCGATAGAAAGCCCGAGCCTACACTTTTACCGACCCAAGGGATTTTTAACCTCCCGCACCACATAGACATGGTATGAGAGCAACAGGCCTTTGATGACTCTGTAATTTATACACAGCGGTGGAAATCCAAATTGGCAGAGGTGGGGGGCATGGGGAATAAAAACAGCGACCCTCAGATTAGGAGTCTGACCTAGATAAAAGTCAGACACTCTAACCACTCCGCCACAGAGAACACCACATTAGATGTTGCAAGGACGTAAAAGTAACATATCCAACATATCCAACAACAATATAAATCAAATCAAATCCAAACAAACATAACTCAACCACCTATTACGTACAAGCCTATGGACATGTAAATAAAATAGAATAGGCTAGTATAGAACCAAGTAGAAAAAAAAGTGGAAAACTCTTCCCAAGAAAACCCCAAAACACTAACATAGAACCATAAGAAAACAACTAACATAGTAATAAGAATATAACAAAAATACAATGCCAAGAGGGCCCAAAAAAGTAACATAGGCTACTAAACGTACCAACAGACTATCTATCTGCTACTGAAATGCAGACAATCAAATAACTTATCAGCAGCTACTGTTTGGTAAGACAACACCAACACTACAGCTGGCCAGCATGGAAAACAAGTCTGGGTACCCAGGCTTACATGCTATGGACAGAATAAATACAGCCCCAATAAAATAAAAAGAAAAAGAAAAAAAAAGTCCAACAACCAACCAACATAGTTATCAAACAGGTGGACTTATTAAATATTAGTTGCTGCATGGAAGGGCATATTAAGTCAATTTACACTTGTACCATTCATTTGCACATTCACTTCACTACAACCTGCTATGCTGACACTTATAGTGCCCAGGATTTCGGTGTGCATACCAAAAGTAATTTTTCAAAAAGCTCCAAAGTTAGCCATTCATAATGGAAGTTACTTCAAACTATTAAACAAGGTCAATTATAACAATCAATCTAATATATTTATCTAATGAAATGCAACAGAGACTGTGCAAATTTACCCTTCTAATTTAGGCAATGCGTGGTGTTTCAGACCTACGGCTGCCATTTGTTCAGACACTTTAGTTAATGAGATTTGTCGTGAATGACATCATTCGCTGGCATGAATATTCAAATGGGTAGCTGCTGGGACGAGCAGACTTAATGTATGTTTAGCACTATAGCGTTATTTCCAATAGTTTTGTCACAAATGACGTCATTCACTGGCATGACTATTCAAATGAGTACCTGCTGGGGCAAGCAGACTCAATGTATGTTTAGCATTATAGCCTGATTTCCAATAGGTTTGTCATGAATGACGTAATTCACTGGCATGACTATTCAAATGGGTAGCTGCTGGGATGAGCAAACTCAATTTATGTTTAGCACTATAGAGTGATTTCCAATATGTTTGTCACGAATGATGTCATTCGCTGGCATGAATATTCAAATGAGTACCTGTTGGGGCAAGCAGACTCAATGTATGTTTAGCTCTATAGCGTGATTTCCAATAGGTTTGTTACGAATGACTTCATATGCATGCATGAATATTAAAACAGGCAGTCGATCAGACAAACGGACACAGCAGTCTATATTTAGCACTTTGATGTAGCGCGACCAGCCTATTTTTAATCCTTTCTGCTCTGACCCAACTGCACTGCACAGATACTCAATCTGCTCTGTGTTCTCTTAGTCATAGCATTGTTCCTTCTAGTTGAGTGGGTTGTCTTGCCCTGTTCCTCCCTCCATCTTATAATGATGACCTGCTTTCATCTCTCTTCTCTTTTCATGGTACACCATTGTCTTACTCTTACCATCTCAGTTTCTGCCTTATTTGTGGCTGACTGGACGGGGTGGCTGAATTCGTAAGAGTGTAGGCTTCCCATGTGGAAGGTCGGGAGTTTAAATGACGGCCGAGTCAAACCAGTGACTTATATAAAATTTATACTTGTCACTACCACGCGTGGTGCTTGGCATTACTATGGTAGGGCAAGGACTGATTATCTCAGTATCAGGATAATGTGACTTAGTGGGGAATTTGGTCATAGTGCCTGAGGCCTGGTCTCTCAGTTTGACAGCAGTATTAAGTTGCCATGGGGCGGCGTCCCTTCCTGATGTGACCTTTGCTATTTCTAGGGCCTAAAACCTCAATGAACATACATATATTTGAGTACAGAGGGGCGTGCTGTTAGTAAATCCGGGTATTGGTGCTTCTGTAACGCCGCGCGCTGTAGCGCCCACTGGCGGAAACATGTCAAACTAGTTTGGGGGGAATGACGTCATCAGTCGGCCGTCTTCAATAGACCATTGGCCTGTGTGTGTCTGGTGGATGGTCCTCCACCCTCATTCCCTTTTTATGTGTAATCAATACGGGGCCACAGTCAATGCAGGGCTGTCGTCAATGCAGGTTCACAGTCAATGCAGGGCCAGTCAATACAGGGCCACATTCAATACAGGGCCACAATCAATAGTGTCACCGTGAATACAGTGTCACAGTGAATACAGGGCCACAGTGAATACATGGCCACAGTCAATAGAGGGCCACAGTCAATAGAGGGCCACAGTCAATTCAGGGCCACAGTCACTTCAGGACCACAGTCAATACAGGGCCACAATCAATACAGTGTCACAATCAATACAGTGTCACAATCAATACAGTGTCAGTCATTACATGACCACAGTCAGAAACAGGGCTACAATCAATATAGTGTAACAGTCAATACAGTGTCACAGTCAATACATGCCCACAATCAATACAGTGCCACAGTCAATACACTGTCACAATCACTACAGGGCCATAGTCAATAGAGCGCCACAGTCAATACAGTGTCACAGTCAATACAGGGCCACAGTAGGCTACCACACGGTGAATGATAATGCCATGGTTTTGCTGGTTGGCTGGAAAAGGAGTTGGGGAGGGAGGCTTGGGGAAAAGGAGGTAGTAGTGTATGGAGTTGTCAGTTTCTCTTACAGTTGCATCGTCCGATGAAGACAGCACATTTTCGAAATCCCAACACTTACCGTGAAGTGATCCTTGCGGTTTTGTTAGGAGTTTATTGTTTTGACTATAGCTATATGCTAATGTTTTCAAATGAATTATTCTCCTATTTTCTAGTAATTTCACTTTGATTCTTTTGTGTATGTCATAAGTCGGGTGCAGCTTGTCTATTCTTAGACAGATTTTTAGGGCTCTGTTCTGCAGTATTTGCAGTTTTTTAGTAGTTCTTTTCTCGCACCCATGTAGTTTACATCTCCATAGTCAAAATAGGGGAGCACTATGCCCTTGAAGATTTTTATTGACATTTCTTGTGTCATGTAGTCTCTTAGCTTTGCAAATAGCCACAGTTTGTGGTTTACTTTCTGGATAATTTTATTTATACATAGGTTGTAGTTTAGTTGGCTGTCCAACTGTGCACGATGTGACCCCTGGATTATCCCTCACCATGATTATCTTTAGATATAATTATAACCCATAACATTGTAGCACAATTTTCTAATTAGTTGTTTATTTTCTTACGTTTTTTGTTGTTGTTGAAGATTTATACTGCCTATCATGGATAAGCCTGAATAGGCTTGTTTTCACCATTAGACATTTTGTCGATAGAAAGCCCGAGCCTACACTTTTACCGACCCAAGGGATTTTTAACCTCCCACACCACATAGACATGGTATGAGAGCAACTGGCCTTTGATGATGCTGTAAGTTATACACAGCGGTGGAAATCCAAATTGACAGAGGTGGGGGCACAGGGAATCGAACCACTGACCTTCAGATTAGGAGTCCGACCTAGAAAAAAAGTCAGACACTCTAACCACTCTGCCACAGAGAACACCACGTTACTTGTTAAACTGCAAAATTATTTAGATACATTTGTTAGTTTGCCAGTGTTAGTTTGTACAGATTCATTTGGGTGTGCCGGCAGGAAGATCATCTCTTAAGCGGATGCCAACCAAACCCACCCTACCATATTGAATGGTAAACTAAGGATTCAATTCAGTTCAATTGAAGCCCTTAAAAACTTTTACATTCCTACTTTATTTGCGACATACTTTAAACCATGGGTCCATATATCTGTTGAATCTAAAGCTAAGATTCCATATAACTGGTATGCGTCATGCGGCATGAATACCCATGCGATTTTCGGTCTTTCTTGATACAAATTTGTGAAGGAAAATCGAAGTTCCTGTTTGTTCTTTGGCAAATGGAGCAGCATTCACGTTCGCATTAGCACCGATCAGTCGATGTAGCGATCTACTTGCCACATGCGCATTCACATTTTGCATTTGCATTTGCATCCAGACATATGGAAGCACCACTGTGCGTTTACATGCTTTTCCATTTTTTGCCGCATTCGCATACCGCCTATATGGAATCTTAGCTTTAGACGTCATAGAGCTCTGTCACATTCACACACATGTCCCTGATATATACACATTGCGTGTGACACCTCCAAGTGAGGTTTCTCTGCCATTATCGCTCACCTCTCCAGCCAAATGGTTGTATTATCACCTGCTCCCATGATCCTTCAGTCTGAGTGGCCTCGTTAATGCTGTAAACGCTGTTTCATCAGCAATTCTAAGTCCTGTTCTAACAATTGATTCTTATTTTTGACTTTAATTAATTAACTCGGCTTAACAAGATGTTTGTGTTGCAATGGGCGTAAGTTAATCTGATAGTAATTGTTATTGCAATTGCGAAGACAATCAGTGTTGAGGGTTAATGGTGTTTTTATCTGCCAAGACTGGGACAAAAGAAGTAGGTGTCATTTAAAACACATGGCGCCAGAACACACTTTTCCTGGTGTGTTTTTGTCCAAATTCGCATCCAAATCTGCGCATGACCTGATTTTATTCAACCATTCAAGATGGTAGGTGTATTTATATCTTTATCACCATACATGTAAATATCCACACCTGTGTCTGAATCCGTGACTGAGTTAATATCCATGTCCACATCCATGTCCCCATCCACATTCGTTTCCACACCCATGTCCAAATCCTTGTCCATGTTTTTTTTTATCCAAGTAGATGTCCATATTCACATCCATGTCTTCATCCACATCTATGTCCACATCCACATTCATGTACCATCCATATCCATGTTCACATACATGTCCAAATCCTTGTGCATGTTTTTATCCAAATATATGTCCACATCCACATTCACGCCCCCATCCATATCCATGTCTACATCCAAGATCAAATTCTTGTCCATGTGTTAATCCGCATCCATATCCACATCCATGTGTTCCTCAACATCCACACCCACATCATTGTCTGCATCCACCTGCAGTTCATGTCTACATCCATATCCGCAACCATATATGCACCAACGTCCTCATCCACATTCATGCCAACATCTATGTCCTCATCCAAGTTCATGTCCTCATCCACATCCATGTCCACATCAATATCCACATCCATGTTGATATCCTCATCCACATCCATGTCCTCATCTATATTAATGTCAACAGTCATGTCAACATTCATGTCCAAATCCTTGTCCATGTACACATCTACATGCATGTTCTCATCCACCACTATGTGCACATCCATGTGCACATCCATGTCACATCCATGTCCTCATGCACATCCATGTCCACATCCATGTCCATATCCATGTCCCCATCCATGTCCTCATCCATGTACACATCCATGTCCTCATCCATGTACATGTCCGTATCCATGTCCTCATCCACGTCCATGTCCACGTCCATGTCCACATCCACATCCATGTCCACATCCATATCCATGTCCTCATCCACATTCATGTTGACATTCTTGTTCAAACCTTTGTCCATGTACACATCCATGTTATCATCTACATCCAGTTCTTCATCCTTACATAGCCACATCCATTTCGGCATCCATATCTGCAACCATATCCACATCTACATTCTTGTCCACATTCATCGTGTCCATGGCCAAATATCTATTTCCACATCCATGTCCACATCCATGTCCACATCCATGTCCGAATCCACACCCATATCTGAATCCATGTCCGCATTCAAGTTCAAGTCTAGATAAGCATCCTTAGGACAAAACAAAATAAGTTCTTTTTCAATTGTATTTGTAATGATTTTGTTTTTGTGGATGTAAACGCAAACTGAAAAAAACATTTACAAAACCAGATAGTGTTTTCAGGGCTTTACCATTTGAAGCATAATCAATATATTTGGATGTGTTTGGTAGCCTCAGTATGAAATTCAAACTATTGAATGGTTTTTAAAAGTTAGTAATTCGTATTAATATTATGAAAATGTTTATATATATATTTATTATTATTTTCATTGTTGTTAATCAAAATGCCCAAAACAGGAATCGTTGATTTAGAGTTTGTTTGTTGTTATTTTACCTCCTAGCAACATGTGAAGTCATAACGAGACAGGTTGTGACAGTGTACACTCATGATGACTTTATAGTGCTGCCCCATTGGGAGACCAGGCCACCGGTACCATGACCCGATATCCCACACAGTCACATTATCCTGATTCTGTGCTAACCAGTCCTTGTCCTATCCTATTAATTCCAAGCGCCAGGCTAGGTAGCGATAAGTATCAATTTGATAAATCATTCATTTGATTCGGCTGTGATTTGAATTCCCGTCCTTCCACACAGGAAGCCTGCGCTCTACGGATTCGGCCACCGCGTCCAGTGATGACTTAGGGTGAAAGTGATGGGGATGTCTTAGTTGTACGCGAACCGGACACTTTGTCTGTCTGAAGTGAAAGATCACAGGATGCAGCAGAGCTCTTTGATTCCAGGTTAAACTTTTTCTGAACGGTCTCATTCATGTCCGATCTAATGGGATTGCTTTTATGTGGGTCAGAAGTGAGGATGTAATTATGGTTAGAGGTTTGGGAGCCACCTTAGTGTAGTTTATTTACTTTTTTTACCCTTCATTAAAGTTGTTAAATCCAATGAAAACATAAAACTTTCAAAACCAAAGCTCTTGCTTACATTTGATGCTACATATCCAACTTAGAGGTACTGGTGTAATAATTTTTTTTCTTGAAGATTTATACTGCCTATCATGGATAAGTCTGAAGAGACTTGTTTTCACCATTAGACAGTTTGTCGATAGAACGCCCGAGCCTACACTTTTACCGACCCAAGGGATTTTTAACCTCCCATAGCACATAGACATGGTATGAGAGCAGCTGGCCTTTGATGGTGCTGTAAGTTATACACAGCGGTGGAAATCCAAATTGGCAGAGGTGGGGCCACAGGGAATCGAACCACGATTAGGAGTCCGACCTAGAAAAAAGTCACACTCTAACCACTCCGCCACAGAGAACACCAATTATTAAATATTGATTGCTGTATAGAAGCGATGTGAAGTCAATTTAATAGAATCTTTCACTTTTGCATCTCATACAACGCAGCCTATGACTAACTTTAAACATTTCGGTGCGCATACTAAATTTTTGTTGAGCGTTTCCGCATCAAATACCTCCAAAGTTAGCCATTTTATAATCAACGTGACTCCAAAATTATATACTGTAATTAAAAATAATCAACCTAATATATTTATTTTTAAATATGGCAGAAACTCAACACCATCAAAATATGCAACTTAAACATTTCGTTTTGATTTGTAAATGAAATAACTTTTAATATTTTAATTGTATCCGCCTGTTTTATTTATCTAAGGCAGGGAAGGAAGTTACCAGTAATGAACTCGCTGGTTCTTGGTGGGTTTCTTGGCTCCACTGATGTGAATGTGGCATGTCTGATAGGGTTATGCTCCCCTGGCTTTGTGATTTGGGAATGTCACCCTTGGATCATAGAGGATATCACATCAGCCTGGAGTTGTAGCTGATTGGTTGGTTGGTTGTTGGAGTTTTGCGTCATGGCATCATCTAAGGTCATATCAGGACGGGTACCGACTTGTGACAGTGCACACACATGGTGACTTTATAGTACTGCCACACTGGGAAATCCTGCTGTCAGCACAATGACCCAATATCCCACTCAGTCACATTATCCTGACACTGAGCCAACCAGTCCTTGCCCTATCCTATTAATGCTGAGCGCCTGGCTAGGAAGCGACACATATCAATTTGATAAGTCATTGGTTTGACTCGACGGGGAACCAAACTCCTGATCTCCCACACATGAGGCCCACGCTCTACTGATTCGGCCACCGCGCCCAGTAGAGCTGATTTGAAATGAGGTGGAGATAGCATACGATGTATGATGGATGTAACGGCCCTGTCACACTACAATGCTTCTCGCCGGCGCGCCATCAGCGCGCAAAATATCTTCTTCGTGTCGATGCACGTCCAACTTTTCGGCGGTTTGGGGAAAAAGATCGGCGTCAGCGCAGCGCGTTATTCACGCGCGGCCAACATGAATCCACGAGTGAGGAAAAAAAAAGAAAAGTTTGGCACGACGTGCTCATATGACCTTAGATGTTGGTAGGACATAAAACAACAAAGCAACCATTTGGCACAACATGTGGAGACGACCCTCATGCGCGCGTGGCGACTGCCTAGCATTCGCATAATGTTATTCCAGCGCTGTCGTCATCCTTCTGACGTCACCATAATATTGGAACCCGCGCGTTGACGCGCGTTGTGGGTCGTTGTTTTTTTTTGACATGCTTAAGACATTGAGCGACCAACTATGCGCGTCGCCGTCCTCTGGCGACTGTCGACGTCCAGGATAGTGTACCGACGTGTACCGACGTTCGCATAACGTCCCCCTAACGTTTCCCAACGTTTCACCAAAAAATGACAAACGTCGACGCGCGTTGGAGAGAAATGTCATAGTGTGACAGGGGTATTAGATAGATCCTTGTCGCAATTACAGCAAAGTGCAAAATAGAGACTGTTGAGTCTCTTTGTGTGGCCAACTGCCTGTTTCAATATTCACGACAGTACATGTAGGACATCATTCACTACAAGCTTGTCGCTATTACGCTGTACCACAAAATATAGATTTTGAATTTGTTTGTCTGACCAACGACTAATTTGAATATTTATACCAGTGTGTGACGTCATTCCTAGCAGGAGCAGGATGTAGCTCAGGCAGTAGCGTTTCCACCTGTGAAGGTTTGGGTCATCCGATCGAATCCTGCTCAGTGCACCCATTTGCAGTCTGGGTTATTTTCTGTTCCAACCAGTGGTCCACAAGTGGTTCATCAAAGCCTGTGGTATGTGCTGTCTTGTCTGTGGGAAAGTGCATATAAAAGATCCCTTGCTTCTTATCGGAAAGAGTAGCCTATGTGGTGGCAGCAGGTTTCCTCCACAAAGAACCTAGGTCAGAATCACCATATGGTTGACATCCAATAGCCAATGATCAAAATCAATGTGCTCTAGTGGCGTCGTTAAATAAAAAAACAATAAAAATCATTCCTAGCAAACCTTATTGATCTCGGTACAGTACCACCTATGTTTCGAGGACAACTCTTCATCCACACCAACGCGGTCCTGGCATAGCAAGTGTCCTATCATTGGAGGAACAGTTCAAATGAGACAAAAACAGTGTGTACATTGAACAATTGTTCGCATATGGCAGAGCTTCACTAATCACAGGGGTCGCTGAAGACAGGCCTATTCCAGTGGCCCATTTACTGTCTCCAGCCAGATACACACCTCTTTCCTGAACCACCGGGCGCGGTGGCCAAATCGGTAGAGCATGGGCCTCGCGTGCGGGAAATTGGGAGTTGGGTTCCCGGTCGAGTCAAACCAATGACTTATCAAATTGATACTTGTCGGTTCCTAGCCTGGCGCTCAGCGATATTAGGATAGGGCAAGGGCTGGTTAGCTCAGTAGCAGGATAATGTGACTGAGTGGGATATTGGGTCATGGTGCTGGCAGCCTGATTTCCCAGTGGGGGCACACTATAACGTCACCATGAGTGTGCACTGTCACAAGTCGGTACCCGTCCTGATATTACCTTAGATGTTGCCCGGACATAAAACTCCAACAACCAACCAACCTTCCTGAACTTCCCACCACCTCTTCCAGAGACCCCCCCCCCCCCACCCCCCACGCCCCCAACCCACCCTCGTTCCCACATCTTATTTAGTGAATTACCTCATTGGGGGCTGCTTCAAACCCACTGCGTCTAGAACCGACTTGAGCTCGGCGTGATACTGGACGCTATATAAGCCAACTGCGTAGAGCAGATGCTTGCCATGCATGGGATCATACGTAGGAAGCAACCCTAACCGAGTCAAACTAAAGACTTGTAAAATTCATACTTATCGCTACCTAGTGTGGCGCTCGGCATTACTAGGGCAGGGCAAAGGGCCTGGTTTGCTCAGTATCAGGATAATATGACTGAGTGGGATGTTGTGATGGTGTGAGTGGCATGGTGGTATCCCAGTGGGACAGCACTATAAAATCGCCATGAGCGCGCAGTGTCGCAAGTGAGTACCGGTACTGACTATAACTTTAGCTGGTGACTGCTGGAAGGTGAAACCTGAACAAACAAGCAAATTGCCCTGGCACCGTGACCTCCTTTTCTAAGAAATACTTGATTTCCCCAGTGGTTTCTTACCCGTCTCCTCCTTGTAAATAGAGAGGGGGGAGAATGTGGGAGGAGGCGGGGCGCCATCTCTTACAGGGGCGTGGGGGGGGGGTGGAAAATCTTGAGAGAAAAAATGAAGCAAAATTGTACATTCTGGTGCATTTTGAATAATAGTGTATGTAAAAGAAAGAAAATGAAGTTAAAATGATTCTTTGGTTGGAGATTACAAATTAAAAGCTGGAAATCGGGAGATTGGGGTTATTTTGCGATATTTTAGGGAGGTCTCCCACTAAATTGAGACTTGGCGCCTCTGGTAATGACTAAAGCTAGCATTCCTTACACGCGGCATGCGGTATGCGAATGCGACAAAAAATCGAAATGTCTTGAAGTCAATAGACTACTTTCCTTACACACGGTATGCGAATGCGTCAACTCGATCGGTCCCTGTAGCGATCGATGCAGTATGCGGCACGCGGTGTGCGAATAGAAACATCAGTCGCACTTGTCCATTAGTTTTAGACTAGGAGAGGCGACTGAGCATTACGGAACAGTCACACACAAGGGTGCAGAGGAGAAACATATGGTAGTGGTAGTGGTGGTGGTGGGGTTCAGTCAGTCACACTTGTCCATAATTAGTTTTAGACGAGGAGAGGCGACGGAGCATTACGGAACGGTCACACACAAGGGTGCAGAGGGGAAACATATGGTAGTGGTGGTGGTGGCCACAAAAATATGAATATACAGTGCAGTATTGAGTATACTTGTTTATTTTTATTTTTTAAATATAGCCAGTCGTGTGCCGCATGCCGTGTGTAAGGAATCATGCCATTTGCATACCGCATGCCGCATGCCGCATGTAAGGAATGCTAGCTTTAGCCTTAGATAGGTGGTCGAATGAGTAGACCGCTCTCTTCCCATATCGAAGGTTGTGGATTCGATCCCTGGCCGAGTCAAGCCGAAGATTTTCAGAAGTGATAGTTGTCGCTAGTGTAGTGGTCTGCACTGACCTCTCAGGCAAGTAACCACACAGACAGGTAGGCGTGGGTAGTGTGGTGATATCAGGGAGCCTAGGTGGTGTAATGGTTAGCACACTGGCCCAAAATGCAAAGAGATGTGGGTTCGAGTCCCGCTCTAGCGAAATATTTCCCATTTTCATCACCCCCCATGACACTACCTTGCCTGGCAACTCTACATTACTAGGATAGGGCAACTGGTTAGCTCAGTGTCAGGATAATGTTGCTGAGAGGGGATCGGATCATGATGCTGGCAGCCTTGTAGGTATCCCAGTGGGACTGCATTATAAAGTTGCTATAAGAGTGCGCTCTCACAAGTCTGTACCCGTCCTGATATGACCTTATGTGTTGCCAGGACGTAAAACCCCAATAAACAAAGAAGCAGATTTGGGCAAGGAGCATGGAAAGAGGGAAACTAGTGGTGAGATTAAAGCTCCCTGGAATTAAAGTAAAGTAGGTGTTCTCTGTGGCGGAGTGGTTAGAGTGTTTGACTTTTTTCTAGGTCAGACTCCTAATCTGAAGGTCGGTGGTTCGATTCCCCATGCCCCCACCTCTGCCAATTTGGATTTCCACCGCTGTGGATAACTTACAGTGTCATCAAAGGCCAGTTGCTCTCATACCATGTCTATGTGGTGTGGGAGGTTAAAAATCCCTTGGGTCGGTAAAAGTGTAAGCTGGGCTTTCTATCGACAAACTGTCTAATGGTGAAAACAAGTCTATTCAGGCTTATCCATAATAGGCAATATAAATCTTCAAGAAAAAGTAGGTCGTTATGGTCGATGTCACATATTAAACTTGCATAGTCCGATGGTTTTAAATTGCCGTCATTTTTCTGAGATAAATATATTGAATTGATTGTTATAATCTATTTACTTTAGTTTGAAGTAACTTTTATTTTAAATGACTAAGTTTTGAAATATTTGAAGTGCAAGCATGTCAAATTGGTTTTGGCAGGCATGCCAAATCTCCATAGGCTTCAGCGATAACAGTTTCTATTAAATTGCCTCAGTATTCCCTTTTAAGTGGCAATAAATGTTTAATAAATTGCATCAGTATCTAAGTTAGATATGTCGAATCAATTCTAGATAATTGTTTTGGTTTTGAAAATGTGATGCTTCATCGGACTATGCAGCTTTAATCTAAAAAAAAGTAAGATAATTCAAAACAACTTGAAACAACGCTCGGCTTCATCTACAGATGGGTAGGGTAGCCCGCTGGGAAATACGGGGTGCCGTACACATCCTGATATAGGCTGCCTGCTAGTAGTAGATCAGTTATAAGGAATCATCCACCATTTTCAACATTTTCACGGTCGTACAAAGAATTTTATCGTCTAATAAAATGTGGTATTCTCTGTGGCAGAGTGGTTAGAGTGTCTGACTTTTTTCTAGGTCGGACTCCTAATCTGAAGGTTGGTGGTTCGATTCCCCATGCCCCCCCCAACCTCTGCCAATTTGGATTTCCACCGCTGTGTATAACTTACAGCATCATCAAAGGCCAGTTGCTCTCATACCATGTCTATGTCGTGTGGGAGGTTAACAATCATTAGGGTCGCTAAAAGTGTAGGCTCCGGCTTTCTATCGACAAACTGAAAACAAGTCTATTCAGACTTATCCACGGGATACCTCAGAACATTCTCATCAAGTTCCAACGTATCCCGATTACACGACTCCCAACCGGCCCCACCCCCAATCGAAGCAGGCTCCCGAATCACATCCATTATTGCAGGATGATTACGGAACAACCACATCTCTTCCACCGAGTACTGGCGACCTACCGGCAGTCCAGGCAATGACGCAATCGGAACTGCGTCACCCCCCACACCCACCGGGTCGGGAATCCTCTCCTCCCGTACCTCTTCATGAGTATTACCCACGTAAACGGAGTCCTGAACAACACCTCTCAGATGTTGCCCAGAAGCCCCCCCCTTAGAGGTACCAACTGCACTGGAGGGCTCCGGCTCCCTAGGACCCCCACCTCCCCCGCCGCCCCCCTTAGAGGGCGCCGGAGAACGCGGCGAGCTACCCGCGGAAACCGGGCACGCAGTATGCACTGGATACTGCGTCTCGCAGTTATCTAACCGCGTAGACTCAGTAACCCCCACATTACTCTCTCCAAGCTCCAAACCGCGTTGAAACGCCAGTTTCTCAGCCTGAAAAGCTGCGCGCTCACTTACAAGAACCCCCAGAGCAGAATTAATGCTACACCTCTCGGCAGCTAGCAACCGTTCACATCTCTGATTCTCATCCTGTAAGTGATTATTCAGCGCCTCCCGCATAGACAAGTCCTCCGTCTGCTTAGTGAACGCAGCTTGCTGCTCGCCCACCAACAACCGATTAGACCTTGCCTCTTCTGCGGACACACGCCGCGCCGCGCTTAGCTCTGCTAATTCGCGCGCGAAGGCGGCAGCATTGGAGACTCTCAACTCATCCAACGACCGCCTCTCCTCCGCCATCCGGTCAAACTGGACCCGCTTCCAAGCTCGCAGTCGGCGGATCCGCATCCCCTCCTGACGCTCCACCTCCGACTGCGACCCAGAAAACGTACGACCCATAACCAAATCATGCTCTAACGCGAACGTCAACGAGTCATCGGCTACGAACCCTGTCTCCAAAGCCGGGGAACTCTCCCTATCATCGGGATCTCGGGGACCTGCACGCCCAGCTCCCGTCCCCACAGAACGGACAGCTGAACTCCCCACGGCGAATACTCCAGTGGTATGCCTCCCACAGAACCCCCGCGCCCAGCCAGACCTAAGCCCTCACGACACGCGATTGAACTGCTACCCTCACGTACACTCGACCCCGAATCACTACTGATCGACAGAGACTGCATATCATCAAGAGCGAAGCCCACCTTCATCGCACTCCCCGTAATGCCCTCCCCAGTATTTCTATCAACTGAGAGAACATCTCGCACTGCTATTGATGGCGCGACATCCTTCGACGCCGCGCCACCACTATCAGAACGAGCGCCCAACCGCGCGTCACGCCCACCACCCTGTATCGCCCCGATGTAAACAACGGCGCAATACCGGGTGGCGGACTGCCACTCAGTCGGGCTAACTGCGTCCAATAGCTATCAGCACCCTCAGCACTTCTAGGCGACACCACCGGCAACGGCGCGGGAGTGGCTACGCCCCCCCCCACTCACTGACACACGGCGGCGGTCCCCTACAACGCCGGCACCTGTATTAGGAATGAACGTACAAACATCAACATCCCTATCAGGTGAACCGTGAGCATGGTGCGGTGTACTCACCGCAGAAGCGTCCACGCCCACCGGCGACCCAACTGCGCCGGGGCTCCCTGTACCATCATTTTGGTACTGGCGCCCACTACGCAGTTGACCGGCCGTCACTCCCTCCATAATTACAAATTACGAAGAGAACCTACCTGCGGAGTCCATGGCCCAGGTCCAATACTCACCCCCTTACGCAGAAGGCAAGCTGGCTCACGGCACCAATGTAATGGCCCACGGCCCTCCGACTCACCCTTTCTCACACGAAAGAACACCAAGATTCAATTCAGTGTACGCTTCACCTGGTTTATTGAACCCTCTGCTCTCCGCGGCGTCAGTAGTTGTCTGACCCGCCCCCTGACTCGCCAGATCCCACATCGACTCTATAGGTGTGTGTGGGGGGGTGGGTCAACCACACGCAGTAGAGGTCAGCCCAGTTGGGGTCTGACCGGTGGTGCCCCTGCCGCCACCTAGCGCAGTGTAGTGGAACTGCGCTGATGGCGTCGTAGTCTCCGCTGCTACCGCGTGATAGTAGAGCTCATGTTCAGACTACTACACTAGTATAAATCTTCAAGAAAAAATAAAATGTTGATATTTTTCGGCTTACTCTTTTTGTTTTGTTTAGTTTTTGTACATTAATTGATTAAGCAGGCGAATTTGCAATTGTGAAAATTGGTCTTCCTCATTCCACTGCTCCTTGCCCTATCCTAGTAATGTCAATTGCCAGGCTAGGTAGTGACGCATATCAATTTTAAAGTCATTAGTTTGACTCAGCCAGGGTTCGAACTCGGGGGGAGGGTGAATCTCATGACCTACCTACCCGGGAGGTGGACGCTCAACTCATTCAGCCAACCCATCCCGTCTGGGTCTTTATTGAAATGGTGATTTGTACTACTTATTTAAAAGTTTTTAATTAATTAATTTATTTTATATATATTAATTTTTTAAATTTTATTGATGGGTGTGGGTGGGAGGGGGGTGTCCTATCCCATGACCTACCATACCGGGAGGCAGGCACTCAACTCATTCGGCCACCCTGTCTGGGTGTGTGGTAAAATGGTTGAGGAGAAGTACTATTCTTTGTACTACATGTACCTTGAAAATACTCTGGATGACCCCTAACTAATCCTCACCAAAAAAACAACAACCCCAACAAAACAACAACTAGAGTACAGACGTGTGCAACATTGTCAGGCAATCGGATGTTATTAGTTCCAATCCCGCCTAGTTGGTGCGTGACCTCCCGTGTTGGGAGCCATGTACTGTACCCAGATTAATTAGTAATCTCGTGAACCTATACATTGAGCAAAGTATAGTATTGATTCAGGCTAAAGGCATTCGCATCTCTACGGGACTGGCTTCGGATATAAAAAAAACACTGCACCCACAGATCTCTGACCGGACGGGATGTAACGGCTGAATCTGTGTGAACGCTGCACTGGCTGGCTTCCGGTGTGGGAGGTTGCGCGTATATGTACCATGTATCTGACGTCTGTCACATTCCATAGATACGATATGTGACCCATATATCTGACATATGGCTGTCACATTCCATAGTTACACTATGTGATCCATGTATCTGACATCTGGCTGTCACATTCCATATATACGATATGTGATCCATGTATCGACATCTGGCTGTCACATTCCATAAATAGGATATTTGATCCATGTATCTGACATCTGCCTGTCACATTCCATAGATACGATGTGTGATCCATGTATCTGACATCTGGCTGTCACATTCCATAGATACGCTATGTGATCCATGTATCTGACATCCGGCTGTCACATTCCATAGATACGATATGTGATCCATGTATCTGATATCTGGCTGTCACATTCCATATATACGATATGTGATCCATGTATCTGACATCTGTCTGTCACATTCCATACATAGGATATGTGATCCATGTATCTGACATAAGACTGTCACATTCCAGAGATAGGATATGTGATCCATGTATCTGACATCTGGCTGTCACATTCCATAGATACGCTATGTGATCCATATATCTCACATCTGACTGTCACATTTCATATGTATGATATGTGATCCATGAATCTGACATCCGACCATCACTTTCCATAGATACAATATGTGATCCATGTATCTGACATGCGACCATCACATTCCATAGATACAATATGTGATCTATGTATCTGACATCCGACCATCACATTCCATAGATACAATATGCGATTCACGTATCTGACATCAGACCATCACATTCCATAGATACAATATGTGATCCATGTATCTGACATCTGACCATCACATACCATAGATACAATATGTGATTCACATATGTGACATCCGACCATCACATTCCATAGATACGATATGTGATTCACATATCTGACATCCGACCACCACATTGCATAGATACGATATGTGATCCATGTATCTGACACCTGACTGTCACATTCCATACATACGATATGTGATCTATGTATCTGACACCTGACTGTCACATTCCATACATACGATATGTGATCCATGTATCTGACACATTCCATAGATACAATATGTGATCCATGTATCTGACATCTGACTGTCACATTCCATATATACAATATGTGATCCATGTATCTGACACCTAACCATCACATTCCATACATACGATATGTGATCCATGTATCTGACACCTGACTGTCACATTCCATAGATACGATATGTGATACATGTATCTGACACCTGATTGTCACATTCCATAGATACGATGTGTGATCCATGTATCTGACATCTGACTGTCACATTCCATATGTACACACTATACGAATATATGTGGACCTGAGACGAGCCGTGCAGTATCAAAGTTAGCCCCTTCACTCAGCCCGGAGACACGTGACCGCTCAATTACTGCCGACCGGAAATGCTTTGTATGCTTCCTGCTTCCTCCTGTGCATTGTCATAACGTTCCCTGTGTCGTCACCAGAACGAGGTTATCGCAGCGTCTGTATGAACCTAACATACGAGGAAATAGGAGGTTTGTTTGTTTGTTGTTGTTTTATGTCCTAGCAACATCTAAGGTCATATCAGGACGGGTACCGACTTGTGACAGTGCGCACTCATGGCAACTTTATAGTGCTGTCCCACTGGGAAACCAGGCCGCCGGCACCATGACCTGGTATCCCACTCAGTCACATTATCCTGACACTGAGCACACCAGTCCTTGCCCTAATCCTAATAATGCCGAGCGCCTGGCTAGGAAGCGACAAGTATCAATTTTAAAGTCATTGGTTTGACTCGAACGGGACTCGAACCCACGACCCCACGATCTACCAGCACGGGAGATGGACGCTCTAACTCATTCGGCCATCCCGTCTGTTTTTTACTGTTAAAAAGAACCCCCCCCCCACCCCCCACGAAAAAAAACACCATTTAAAATTACCGCCAACAATACAAAACACCCCCAAAACACCACAAAACACAGAACGACATCACCAAAAACACTACAAAATGCTACCAAAAACACCACAAATAACTCCATAAATAACACCATAAATAACACCACAAAAACAACAAGAAAAAACTACGAAACATTATTATTTCCTCACCCTAAGAATGGCCAACGATTATTTGTGCTATTTTCCGTTCCAACCAGTGGTCCACAACTGGTTCATCAAAGGCTGTGTGGTATGTGCTGTCCTGTCTGTGGGGAAGTGCATATAAAAGACCCCATGCTGTTTATCAGAAAGAGGAGCCTATGTGGTGGCATCGGGTTTCCTCCAAAGAAATATGTCAGAATGACCATATGTTTGACGTCCAATAGCCGCTGATAACAATCAATGTGCTCTAGAGGCGTCGTTAAATATAACAAACTTTCCTTTCCTTTGGGAAGCGGGTGCTCTAACTACATGGCTCCATTACTGGACAGTGCATCACTTCCGAGATACCAAGACTAGAAACCACCCTGCCGTTAGTCAGACCACCAGGCTTTGCTAGGATAGAGGATAAAACACACTGTACCACTGCACACTGCTGCATACACACACACACACCGGAAGTAGTTTTTGTGTTTGGTGGGGTTTTGGTGCAACTCTATTTTGCGTGTGGTCTACCCTGGACTCTAGCCCTAGCCCTAACCCTAACCCTAACCGTAGACAGTTTGTTACACAGGTCCAGTCAGGATATGATATGACCTGCGATGTTGCCTGGGTGTAAAACCACAACAAACAACAAAGGCAACATGGTGTGCGCGTGCGCGGACATGCTCGTCCTGTTTTGTACCCGTGACCAGTGGTATTGAGTGCACGCTCTGACTGTCCATCTGTCGGTAAAGGGGTTAATAAAACGTGCCCATACCTTTTAGAACTAGGAGCAAACCTCCTCCAGTAGTTATTTTCCCAGAATTCCCCCGCCCACCACCACCACCACCACCACCACCACCAGTCTGGTCACGTGGGGTCATGTGGGGTGAAGCTTGTGTCACGGACGCATGTCATTCTGTGACATACACCCCAAAGATCGGTAGTACACAAGATGGGCGACTGGGTGGGGCGCCCACTTCCTGTGCAGGAAGGTTGTGGGTTCGATCCCTGATCGAGTCAATCCAATGACTTACAATATTTGATCAAACCTGTTACTGCTGAAGCCTAAGGTGGCAGCGGTTTGACGTGCTTGCTGATATTAATTGTGCTTGCGTCCACTTCAAATGTCTCAAAAGTTAGCTGGTTAGCCATTTCAACTCAAAGTTACCTCAAACTAAAGTAATACCCCAATCACACTACAGCTTGCGACCACTTTGCGACCACTTTAGATCAAGAACCCACACTCACCAGTGACGCCCAGACATCGGCAACCATTGTTTTTGGTAACAATGACGTCACGGGTGAGTCCGGGTTCTTTGGTCTAAGGTGGTCGCAAAGTAGTCGCAAGCTGTGATGTGACTGGGGTATAACTATAAGGTAGATTATAACAATCATCCTAAGATATTTGTCTTAATAATTGAGAGAAACCTTAAACCATCGAATTATGTAACTCTAAGGCGGCGTTTGCAGTTGTCAACATTATCCTATTCGCACAAAATCATAAAAGGATGAGGTGGAAGGGAACTAAAACTCTTCTATAAAATGTTGATTCTTCTAAAAAAATGTCGACCCACCCCATAGATAAAAGATTCACCTGGTACTTGTAGTACACGGGTGAATGACAATGTAGTCTAAATACGGGTGAAAATAGCTTTAGTATGGAACAGGGAGTAGAATGCCTGCCTCCAGTATCAAATGGATACTTATATCGGCACAGATTTGGTGAAATGGGAGAGAATGCAAAAAGACAAGATGGCGGCCATAGAACGCCGTCGATTTCACTTTAAATCTTATTAAACTAGATATTATATTATATTTTTCAACTCAAAGGTAGCGGGCTAATAATAAGACATATGTAAAGAATAATTGTTGCTTCTTACATTGTGAAATTAGGCTCTCATTTCATTGACCCGCATTTTCGACCGTTTTTATATAGGGTTGGAATTCACCCGTGTACTGAGAACCGGGTGAATCCTTTATCTACCCACCCCCACCCCCACTCCCGCATTCTCACCCCCCACCGACGTTCCCGTTGACAATGAACCACCACCATGCATGTCTGCTCTTTATTTCTCCCAATGGGATGCCGTCCTGATAAGACCTTAAGGGCGCATTCCATATACGCGTAATGCGTTATGCGTTACGCGGTATGCGTTATGCGAATGCCAGCATTCCATATACGCGTAATGCGTAATGCGTTATGTGGCGCACGACTGGCTATATTTAAAAAATAAAAATAAACAATTATTCTCCATACTGCTCTGTATGTGACCAAATATTGCATGTATATCTATGTAACTTTTTGTATGTCACATGGGGGTTCCTACCTTTATTATAACCAAATTATAGATAAGTATTCATATTTCTGTGCATATGGTAGCATTTTTAGCTTTCCCCTAACCCTATGTCTCCCTGGTGCCCAGCTCACCATGTGTTTCCAATTAGCACCCCTCTGACTCAGGTTTCTATTCACATCCAGCTTGACGCATAACGCATTACGCACCGATCGCTACAGGGACCGATCGGGATAATGAATTTCTGACGCATTCGCATTCGCATTACGCATTACGCGTGTATGGAATGTAGCTCATAGGTTTCAAGGCGTTTCGATTTTTTGTTGCATTCGCATTCGCATTCGCATTACGCATTACGCGTATATGGTATGCGCCCTTTAGATGTTGCTAGGACGTAAAACAACAACCACGTGGTGCTGCTGAATCGGTCGGTTGACTCGCTGGCTGGCTGGAGGTGGGGGGTTGCAACCCTGGCTGATACAAACCAATGAGATACAACATTGATACTTGTCGCTACCTAGCTTGGCGCCCGGCATTAATAGGATAGGGCAAAGACTGGTTTGTTTGGTATCAGGATAATGTGACTGTAGGATATCAAGTCATTGTGCCAGTGGCCTGCTCCTCCAGTGGCAGCCCGGCAGCACTATGAAGTCGACATGAGTATGCAACTGTCACAAGTCTGTACCTGATATGACCTTAGATGTTGCTAGGATTATAGATGTAAAACCCCAACCTACCAGAAGCAGCATTATAAACAACTGAATGTTAAAGGGGTTCCGAAAGTTAGCACTATCCGTACGGATAGGAAAAATGGTCACCCTAAATAGGAACAATGGCGTTAGTGCAAAACCCTGGCGCCACCTGGCGGATTACAAGCGAACTAGTGCATTGTAGCACTTTCTGTGTGTGTTATCGTCGTACTGCATTCGTTGTCTTCAGCGACCCATGTGATTGTCGAACCCCTGCCATTAACAGACACTTTGTCACTGTACAAATTGTTTTAAAAATTGTTATCTCACTTGACTTTCCACCCGATGACAGGGCACCTGCCTTGTCAGGACATCATTGCTTTGGATGCAGAGTTGTCCACTGAAGAGGGAACTGCTGCATATCTCCCCTTTGTGTTACATGAGCTGTCAATTGTATACTTAGTTGATTAAAGTGGCATAGTCCGATGCTTTTGAGTTTCTGTCATTTTCTGAGATAAATATATTAGGTTGATAGTTATAATCAAAGACCCTATAATACTAAGACGGCTCACTCAGCCTGTACTGTGTAATCAAAATGATCAAACCCACCACTTGGTGCGCTGGCTGTTATCTTGGTTAAACAGGTGCTATATTATATGTATAAATGTATATATGAATGTGAAAGATGTGTGATGATGGCAATGATGATGATGTTGATGATGATGTGTATTTGTTCAGAGCAATTTCATATTGATGTGTATTCATACTTACCTATCTCATGTATAATATAATTGTATGTGTTTACAATTACATATGAAACACCAACCAGCAGCCGGGCTGATCAAACCCACCACAAGGTGGCACTACAAAATTTACATTACCATGGGAGAGATAGGGAGTGAGCAGTCTTAGTATTATAGGGTCTTTGTTATAATCTACCTTACTTTAGTTTGAAGTAACTTTTATGTTAAATAGCAGACTTTTGAAATATTCGAAGTGCAAACCTGGAAAATTAATTTGGGCAAGCATGCCAAAACTCTGACACCATAAGCTTCTGCAGTAACCGATAATTGATTGAGTGTTCCCTTCTATGTGGCACCAAGTGCTTAATAAGTACATCACTATCTACGTTAGAGATGTAGAATCAAATCAAGATAATTATTTTGGTTTAGGAAATGTCATGCTTTCGGTGGACTATGCAGCTTTAACGTAAATGGAAGTTATTGGGCCATTTCCATTACCAACATGTCCTCTGATTATAGTGGCAAGAACTCGAGGTCTGGGTTTGTCTTAGTATTCCCTTCTATACAGCAACCCATGCTATATTATAACCATTTTCTAACTCCCTAAACCGACCACCTCCCTAAATGGACCACTAAAAGTCGGTCCCAAGGTGGGTTGATTTTGAGAGGTTTTAAGTGTTATTGTAACGACCCACCGCGCATGCGCGTGTTTAATACTCGCGCATGCGCCGTGCCCCCGTTTTGTCGCATTTGGCTCGGTTTCCCCCCACTCTGCCTACTCTGAATGCATCTTGCATCGTATAACTCGTCCATTAACCACTTCCGGTTTGTGTCCTTACAGGAGGAAGCCATGAGGCTGGAGAAAACTCGCGCCCAGTGTGAGCAAGGGGAGCTGCTCGTTGAAAAGTGAGTAGCTCAAGCTGGCATTTCAAAGAATATTTGTTGCGACTGATTTGTTCATCTCAATAGTTCTACTTACTAAGCGTTAGGGCACGCGTATTCCAGCCGCTTTCCATTGCAGGTTCCTGATATGACCTTAGATGTTGCCAGGATATCAAGTTACATTATCGAACACCCTCCACCCTACTGTGGCCAGGGACCCGACTACAATGTGGTTAGCTGTTGACCCGGATGTGATGGCCTAATTGGTAGAGCGCCGGCTTCCTGCACGGAGGTTCTACCTATGTGATTAGTGTTTTAATCTAAATATACTTGTTGTTTGTCAGACTTTATTTACAGTCACGGACAATTGGTCTTCCTCATTCCACTGCTCCTTGCCATGTCCTGGTAACGCAGAATGTTAGTCTGGCTAGCAACATATATCAATTTTCAAGTAAGGGATTTGACTTAACCAGGGTTCGAATCCCGTGACCTACCAACATGGGAGGCGGGCGCTCAAACTCATTCGGCCACCCCCGTCTATCCAGAGGTGTACTGGAAAGTGCTGACGCCTGGTGTGTCAAGGATGAACTACACGCCCATCGTAATACCCGCTGGTACTGGGGCATGCTGCTCACTGATCAATCCCCGTGTCAAACCAAACACTTACAACATTGATGGAACCAGATGGGATGGCCGAATGAGTTAGAGCGTCCCTCTCCCGTGATGGTAGACCGTGGGATCGTTGGTTCGAACCCCGGTCGAGTCAAACCAATGTACTAATTTTTCCTTGTCACCTCCTAGCCAGGCGCTCGACATTATTAGGATAGGGCAAGGACTGGTTGTCTCATTGTCAGGATAATGTGACTGAGTGGGATATCAGGTCATGGTGCTGGAGGCCTGGTCTCCCAGTGGGGCAGCACTGACTTTGCTCCATATCTGGCTGGTTGAGACATTTACACTACTTACATTTTTTACTTGATATTTCCTATTTACCGTCACACTTCACATTTAGACATTAGCATGTTATCCTTGTGAAAAGTAAAATGTTTATTTACCACCCCCGACTCCAAGTGGGACAGCACTATAAAGTCGTCATGAGTGCGCACTGTCACAAGGCCCGATATGACCTTAGATGTTGGTAGGACGTAAAACAACAACAAACAAACACAATTGGTGGTTGTGGCTATTGTAGTAGTAGTCTCTACCCAGACCTCTCAGGCAAGGAGCCACATAAGCGTGTTCACACGGGCAAAATCTAAAGCGATTCAGCCAAGGTGAATCATATGAATCGATTTAGCCGCCCGTTCACACGGGCAGTACTTGGGCTGGAAATCGATATCAGCGCATGAGCAAGTCGATACTAACCAGTGCCAGTTTCGGTTAGTCGATGTCGGCACGAGAGAGTGTGGGTTCAACCTAGATATGTATAGACTGAATCATATTGTTTTGGAACCATAAAAACTTCTGCTGGGCAGTGAAAACCTATAAATAAATGATGAAAAAATCATCTGTGCACCTCTATCTGGTTCATAGACCAAATTATATAATATAGGTAGTATATACGCGTATATGCTGGTGTAGGCACCCGCGGGCATTGACGAATGTATATATGAGCTGGTCATATTCGGGGCGTTTCGAACGCGCCGGCTCCGTGCTAAGCATTATGCACCCGCCGCTCGCTAGGCGGCGTGCCGGTAGTCGTATATAACCAATGCACTCGGCCGGCCCGGCGCCCACCTGATACGCACCCGGCCTGCGCGCCGGTCAGCTCACCTGAGAAAAACTTTTGATCGACCGGAAAGTCAACAAAGTAAGCTCTCGACTGCGCATGCGTGTGACGTCCTTAATCCGCCTCAGTGCGTTCACATGGGCAAAATAAATCGATTCACAGAAATCGACTCACATAAACTACCTCGACAGGTGGTTTATAGTATCCAGATCACAGGAATCGATTCAGCCCTAATTCGACTCACCCGCCCATTCACACGAGAAATGTAAGCCGAACTAGGCAAGTCGATTTCTACGAATCGATTTACATTGCCCGTGTGAACACGGCTATAGACAACTAGGCATGGATCGTGTGATTACATCAGGGAGCCTATGTAGTCTAATGGTTAAGGGGCTGTCACATTAGGGTTTTTTGCGGGAGCGTATGGCGGCGTAGGCGCGTTACGTCATATACGTCGACATACGCCGTATACGCTACTCATACGCTACGCATACGCTACTCATACGCTACTCATACGCCGCCAGATGCCGCCAGATGCCGGCTTATGTGAAGCGTATGAGGTATACACCGCCATACGCTTTCATAAATCCGTCCGTCCAAATTTTTTAGTGCATGCTAAAAAAAACTCGACCTATGAGGGCGTATGGCCCATACTGTCAAAAAATGTCACAGCACGCTCCCATACGCTCCTCGTACGCTCCGCGTAGGTTCCACATACGCTCAAAAGCACCCAAAAGGTCACCAAATGTCATCATAGGCCGGCACGCGCAGGACCTACGTAGGTTTTCAATACGCTCCCGCCATACGCCGTAATGTGACAGGGCCTTTAGGACGCGAATCACGGAATGGCAACAAGTGTGGGTTCAAATCGTACTCTAGGATCAAATGTGCATAGTCCGATGAAAACATCAAATTTTCAACACCAAAACAATTATCTATATTTGATTCTAAATATCTAATTTAGATACTGCTGCACTTATCCATGACGGTGGATTATTATAGTCAACGTAATATAATTATCTAAATAAATTTGCCAAAAACTAAAAACATCAGATTATATAACTTTTAATATCTGCAGCTAAACTTTTGTTTAAATCACTTTCTTTTGTCCTTGTATGTTTAATAAACAACAACTTCTGATGGAAGACTAGAAGTAGCGGCACCGGACGTGGTGGCCGAATCGGTAGAGCGCAGGCTCCCTGTGCGGAAGGTCGGGAGTTTGATTTCCGTTCGAGTCAAACCAATGACTTACACAATTGATACTTGTCAGTACCTAGCCTGGAGCTCGTCATTACTAGGATAGGGCAAGAACTGGTTAGATCGGTATCAGGATAATGTGACTGAGAGGAAAATTGGGTCATGGTGCCAGTGGCCTGGTCTCCCAGTGGCGCAGCACTTTAAAGTCGCTCATAACGGTTAAGTGACCGGTAATATGACCTCAGATGTTGACAGGACGTAAAGCTAGAACGAATAAACACAACAATAAGTAGCGGTTTATCTCAGACTTATACACCTCATCAGATCTCAAAGGTTCAAACCAGCGTCCATTCGGCGTCTTTGACTTCAGCCGTGGAACTCCAGGTAGTCGCAGCGTTTCAGTGTTGGACCAATTATGTCCCCAAAGGTCACAGGTCACAGGTCACGTCCGCCCTTAGCCGTGGTTCCTGGTTTTCTCAGGTGAAGAGTGGTTTCCTAAGAAATCTTTAATTGAAATGGCCAAAGCAATTTCTTTGTTTAGATATTAAGTTGTTTTTCTTCTCTTGAAATGTAATCTGCTTTTGCAGGATCAAATGTATCTTAAAATTGCTTAATACGATGAAAGCATGGAATTTCCAAAAAAAGGAAAGGACTTGGGTCACTCTCCTGAAAACTGGTCAGCATGAGATGGGATTTTAAAACATCAATAAAAACCTTCCTACTTATTTTTTTCCTTATACTTTTCATATTCATGTTCAGATTTGATGAAAGAAATAAGGGAAATAAAATAAAACTGTGTGCAACTTTGGTCTTTTTAGTTATGAACTGTTTTTTTACCAAAAAACCCCATTTTACAGTCAGCCATTTGTAACATGACATATGGGACGTGGTTGAATCCTTATTAACATCTTGTATTGCATTGATATATCAAGCAAAACAGTTCCCAAATCAAAGAGGAAGTATATATTAACATGTATGCATGCTTAAATTTAAAAAAAAAGAAAATGTAATGTCTTCAGAAATAACATTACAAATTTCCATCACACGTGTAACCATGGTGTCTGGATGCCACACAATATTGTACACTAATTATTCAGTGAATAAAGCATGGCTGGGAATTACTTTTTTTTATCGATATAAGCACTAGATATTTCTGTATATTATGCCATGATTAATATGCTTCTAAGTACGATATTATTTAATTCTGATTAGATATTTATTAAGCAGACTGTGTGGTGTCCTAAACATGTGTTACACGTGTGACACACATGTTATACTGCCATAAGAGATATCTTATTCATGGACTACACCTTTATTTTGTATCTCATCAATTTATATTTTATTTATATGTAAAGGGGAGATTTCCAGCTTTCATTTGCAACCAAAAAATGTAAAAAAAATCATATATTAAATTTTAACTCTCCATGTGACACTTCTGGCCAGTTTTCAGGAGAGTGACCCACTTGCTTAAATTTGAACCTTCATATTCAACTTGGCGGTTGCATAGTCTGGTGGTTTTGAGTTTCTGGCATATTAAACAAATATATAAATATTAGATTAATCATTACCATCAATACTACTGTCGTGGGGGTGATGAAAATGGGAAATATTGCGCCTAGAGCGGGACTCGAACCCACATCTCTTTGCATTCCGGGCCAGTGTGCTAACCATTACACCACCTAGGCTCCCTGATATCAACACACTCCCCACGCCTACCTGTCTATGCTGCTCCTTGCCTGAGAGGTCAGTGCACACTACTACACTTGTCCCCCTGGAATTGTAAGTCTTTTAATGCTTACAATTATATACATACAGGCAATGCACTAACACATACATACACAGGGTAGGTTCAACAACCATACAGCGCAAAGCTTGTACAGGATCCTGATCACGGCAACCAGTGTCGTGGGGGTGATGAAAATGGGAAATATTGCGCCCAGAGCAGGACTCGAACCCACATCTCTTTGCATTCCGGGCCAGTGTGCTAACCATTACACCACCTAGGCTCCCTGATATCAACACACTACCCACACCTACCTGTCTATTTGGTTACTTGCCTGAGAGGTCAGTGCACACTACTACACTACTTTAGTTGGAAGTAACTTGGATTTTATTTAAAAAAATTTTTTTTTACTAAATGTGAATAATGCTTTTTGTCAGCGCCAGAGCACTGGTCTTCCAGCCGTTCATAAATGGCTAACTTTGGAGGTAATTGAATTGAGAACATGCAAAATCAGTTTGGTATGCACGTCGAGAAGGTGAACATAGGTCTCAAGTAGTACAGTATAACCCCGTTAAACCAAACTTGAAGGGACCCTAGAAATTTGTTTGGATTAACCGATCATTTGTTTAACCGAGCTTTGGCTTTGGCTTTGACTTGAGTAAGAGTGTAATTGCACATGTAATAAACAATGTATGTGGACACTTTGATTATTGTTTTTTATGTATGTACAGTATAACCCCGTTAAACCAAGCTCAGTTAAACCAAACGATCGGTTAATCCAAAAATTGTGTATAGCTTCTGTATAGAAATAAATGTTAAGTCAATTTCCTATGTAGCCTACCTGTCCGTGATGCAAGCCATCACCATAATCTATTTCTTTAAAGGAATTATAAAGAAGTTATGACAGTAACTCAACTCCATTGAGTTATGCAATTCTAAGATTTCTCTTTTTTTACTGTTTTTCCCTCTTTCGTTCTATTTAACTCCCTCTCCCCGAAGTGTTTCTGAATCTCTCTCTCTCTCTCTCTGTCTCTCTCTCTCTCTCTGTCTCTCTCTCTCTCTCTCTCTTTCTCACACACGCACACACACACACACACAAACTACCCCAACATTTTGGCGCCAAATTCTATTGGCAGTAGACAATCCGCAGCCAGAGTAGTCTCAGCTGAACCCTCCCACACCCCAAAAAAGAAAACCACACACACATCATCATCATCATGCTGTCGGTCGCGATGCGACAAAGACTGCTTTCATTACTTGACTGCCGCTCACCACACACACACATACACACAAACACAAACTACCCCAACATTTTGGCGCCAAATTCTATTGGCAGTTGACAACTCGCAGCCAGAGCAGACGACAGGGTGATGCGAGTGTAGACGCGGGCCGTGCTCATTATCGGTGCCGCTGAAATACGAGACACACCTGGTGACACCCTTCCACTGAGATTGGACTAGGACCAGATTTGGCGGGAGTTGCCATGGAGAAGTGGAGTATGTCGTGATGCTGCCCCATTAATGTGTCACTGGTGGCGGGTTTTACTAACCTTTGTCCGGTTGGCATCGGAAAGTAAAGGAGAACATTTAGTGAATTTGTCTGGGTTTTTTTCCCGATGACAATGGGAAATATTGTGCATTGAAAAGGTTTTGAACCCACATTGCTAACCATTACGCTACCTAGGCTCCCTTATGTAATTGCCTTATTCACGCATACCTGTCTACCTGGCTCCTTGCGTGCAAGGTCAGTGCGACTACTACACTTGTCCCCCCTGGAATTGTCAGTCTTTTAAGTGGTTTACATCCATAAGTTAATGCTTACAATTACATACATACAATCGATGCACTTATGCTAGGTACACACCTACCGTATACGATCGTTTTTCCGCACCCACCTACCGTATACAATCTAAAACTGCCCCAAAATCGTGAGGTGTGCACTCCCCTAGCACACCTACCGATTGCGATTCATGACTAAAAACTAATTTTTAGGGCTAAAACGGTAGGTGTGTACTATCATTATGATTGCGATTCGCGATTCAAAAAATGAATCGGCGCGTTTTCAGTTTTAAGCGGGTCGGGAGTTTTAGTGCGCGAATCCTATACGGTAGGTGTGTACTTGGCATTACCTATACACTTATACAGGGTAGGTTCAACAACCGTATAGTGCATGCCTTGTATGGGACTCAGGTCACGGAAACCAGTTTCGTGGTGGGGTGATGAAAATGGGAAATATTGCATCGAGAGCAAGTTTCGAACCAACACTTCTTGCCATTCCAGGCCTAGATGATAAGCATTATGCTACCTAGGCTCCCTGATGCAATCACCCTATCCATACCTACCTGTTCATGTGGCTCCTTGAGTGAGAGTGAGAGGTCAGTGCAGCCTAATAGTAATACACTTCTCAGTGTGATTTCACTGGGTGTGGTGGCCGAATCGGTAGAGAGCGAGCCTCGCATGCGGGAGATCAGGGGTTTGGTTCCCAGTCAAGTCAAACCGATGACTTATAAAATTGATACTTGTTGCTTCCTAGCCGGCCGCTCGGCATTAATAGGATAGGGCAACGACTGGTTAGCTCAGTGTCAGGATAATGTGACTGAGTGGGATATCAGGTCATGGTGCCTGCAGCCTGATTTCCCAGTGGGACAGCACTATAAAGTCATCATAAGTGTGCACTTTCACAAGTCGGTACCCATCCTAATATGACCTTAAATATTGCCAGGACGTAAAACTCCAACAAACAACCAAGTGTAAGTTTAGCTACTGGGGGCACATCTGTGGTTATCCCCTTGTCTGCCCCCCAAGTTTGTGGGTTTGGGGTTAGGGCAGACAGGTGAGTCCTGCGAAATGGACCAGGAGTTGGGATTTGTCTCTAAGAATCACCAGCAGGGGGCGACACTACTATAAAGCCCTCACGTCAAAGAGTCAACATCAAGTAGATGAGCACCAGCTTCTCGGATATATGACAGAGTTAGCTGCGGTAACCACCAAGAGACCTGGTATCGGGTGGGCAATGAGGTGGTATCTTTGTTTGTTGGGGTTTTACATCCTAGCAACAACAAAAGTTATATCAGGATGGACACCGACACTCATAGTGACACAAGGTCGTGGGTGATGGAACTGGTACCTACTGATTAAAGTTGCATAGTCTACTGAGTTTTTGTCATTTTCTCAGATAATTATATTAGGTTTGATCGCTCTAAAGGCCCTGTCACATTACGACGCATCTCACAAGCACGTGGCCAACGTGTAAAATCACTTTTTTACGTCGAGAAGCATCAAAGTTTTCGGCGCGGGGGGCAAAGTTGGACGTATACGTAATGTATGGCCAACATATGACCAACGTATGGCTAACATGCTTCCGGGCGAGAAACACTCGAATTATGCTCACGGTATGTTCCCAGAATGCCGGTGAGCATTATATACATTATTCGATCGCCAGAACTATGCCTCATACATTACATATGTCAAGACACGCTGGAGAAATGCTAAACGTACATTAGACGTATGTTATCCATGCGTTGTCAGTATGCGAACTGTACATTCCCACTGCCTTTAACGTAGGTCAACGTAGTGCAATGTAGTGCAACGTAGTGAACAATGATTGTCTAATGTACGTCTAACATACATCGACGTATGGCTAATGTATACATAACATACGTCTGATGTAAAACCCACACGTTGTCGAACGTTGTCATACGTCGAAAGTTTTGTGCATGCACAAAAATTTGCCGCCCCCCCCTGATGCACAACACTGTATCTCAATAGATGTCAATGTACATTGAGGTATACCAACAAGCACCTAACGCATGCAAAACACAAAACAACATATCCCGACGTAGCGGCCAAAAATCACATACGTTGGCACGATGCGTCGTAATGTGACACTGACAGCCCCTTAACCTATCTTACTTTAGCTTTAAGTAACTTATTTTAAATGGCTATCCTTTGAGAAATTGATACTCGTCACTTCCTAGCCAGGCACTCAGCATTATTAGGATAGGGTAAGGACTGGTTGATTCAGTGTCAGGATAATGTGACTGAGTGGGACATCGGGTCATGGTGCTGGTGCCTGGACTCCCAGGGGGCAACATTATAACGTCACCATGAGTGCACACTATCACAAGTCAGTACCCGTTTTTAATATAACCTTAGATGTTGCCAGGAGGTAAAACTCCAACAACCAAACAAATCTGTGCAGAATACATCACTTCTGAGATGCCAGACTTGGTGTCCACCCAACCACTAATCTGGCATCTGACTATATTAACGTGATATGAAGTACAGGAAGTGTACTTATATTTAATGTAGATTAGGCATTAGCAGAATTGCACTGTAAACTTAATCAACACATATACTGTAAGAAGCTTACTAAGTTTGGTAATCAGCAACAATAGTGTTTATGTACATTCAAAGCGTGCTTACAATATAGGTCTTATTCTGAAGGACAGGGCTGGGAGGTACAATCAATCACCCCACTTCCGGGTGTGTAAACACGCTGGGTACCAGCTCCCGTCCTTTGTCAGGGGTCGGTGGGAAGTAACTAGGAAGACACATGTTACCAGCCATCTGGAAGCTCTCACGATATTTATCAGCCCAATTAATGGCGTTATTAAATGTGTTTTAATATAATTACATTCAGTAGCGTTATGGATCTTTTAAGTGCAATTGCAATCGTGCTTGATAATGAAAACAGACAGAGTTTGCTGGCTTTGAATCTTCTTGGAATTAATGAAGTGATGTGGACAAGATGAAGTCTGCAGCGGGAAACAAGAAGCGGGATGTTTTTAAAGTTTTCTTTTGTACATTAGTTGTTTAAGCTGGGGACATTTCAATCGCAAACGACTGGTCTTCCTCATTCCACTGCTCCTTGCCCTAACCTTGTAATGATGAGCTTCTGGCTAGGAATGACAAGTATACATTTTTAAGTCATTGGTTTGACTCGACCAGGATTTGATCCCATGATCTACCACCATGGGAGACGGACGCTCTAACTCATTCGGCCATCCCGTCTGGATGTGATTTATTTTTTTTGCGGATTCACAGATTTGCGAGTTTGTAATAATGAAATTGGCCATTCTTGTGATTCATGCAAATCCAGTGAAAAGGATTTGGTGTCATTGCATAATTACATAGGAGGGTAAGGGCTTGACTTGCGCCTGCGAAGCCAGCAATTTTGCCAGTAATGCTGGCTTTCACATGTCTGCCTTATATTCAGTTGTTGACTATCTACGCTAGATGCAAACCTTCTTTCATTAGGTCGATTCTTATTGGTCAAACCTGGGTAGCCTCCACACCGCCAGCCTGACTTTCAAAGTTTATATTATTCCTGGTGGCCAATCACATCCCACAAGCATGGATTGAGTTTGATGGGAAGGGTGAATGGAAGCAGAAGGGTGCCATAACAACTTTGCGACATATTGCAAGCCCGCTGTTGCAGTTTCCCAGGGACACCAGTTTCCCAGGGACACATCGCTTCTGCACACGCGTCAAACTCGAACAGCATCATCACTAACCTTATAAATTTAATATAATGTTTTTGCTAAACTTGTTTTCTATATGTGTACCAAGCGATTTGTTTGTAGGTGGTGTCGTCTTAGAGATATTTCACTTTTTCTGTATTGTCTGTATGAAGACTGCTCACGGCCATTGACAATGCCTTGAGTTTGACGGTACGTGCAGTGTAAAACGTTAGTTTTATTCAAAATTAATAGAATTCAAGAACCCTAACCGTATAAATTTAATATAGACTTTATGGTAAAGATGTTTTCTATATGTATTCCAAGCAATTTGTTTCTAGATGGTGTAATTTGGGAGATATTTGACTTCTTCTGTATGAAGATTTGCTCACGGCCGTTAAAGGCCCTGTCACATTACGGCGTATGGCGGGAGCGTATGGCGGCGTAGCGGCTTTACGTCATATACGTCGGCATACGCCGCATACGCTACTCATACGCTACTCATACGCTACTCATACGCTACTCATACGCTACTCATACGCCGCCAGTGCCGCAACATGCCGGCGTATGTGAAGCGTATGAGGCATACGCCGCCATAACGCTTTCATAAATTCGTCCGTCCAATTTTTTTTGTGCATGCTCAAAAAAAACACGACCTATGAGGGCGTATGGCCCATAATGTCAAAAAATGTCACAGCACGCTCCCATACGCTCCCATACGCTCCTCATACGCTCCTCGTACGCTCCTCATAGGTCCCCCATACGCTCAAACACACCCGAAAGTGGCACCAGCACGGCGTACGTAGGTTTTCAATACGCTCCCGCCATACGCCGTAATGTGACAGCCCCTTTACAATGCATTTGAATGGAAGTGTCCCTGGCGAACTGGTGTCCCTCGGAATCCGCATCACCGCCAACTGCCAGTAACTCAAATGCCCGGAAAGAATTGATGAAAAGACAAAGACACACAAAGCATCAACGTCACAACATTCCATTTAGGTCCTGTTCTGTTCAACTTCCTCCTTACCTTCTTGCCTTTCACATCCCCCCCCCCCCTCCTCCACCCCCCCCCCCCCTTCATTCCAGCCCTCCCTCCCGACACTCCTCATCCCACACCCACCCCTTCCCGACTTCTCACCCTCCTCACCATACCCACACTTCCCACCTCACTCCTCATCCGCAGCCACACCTCACCGCACCGCTTTCCTGTCCTTGTTCACCCACATCCCCATCCACACCCCGACTCCTCACCCCTATCACCCCCCTCCCTCCTACCCTTCACCCTCATCATCCCCATGGCCCACTCCCACTCCTTACCCCCTCCCCGACTCCTCGCCCCCTCTCACCCCCTCCCTCCTACCCTTCACCCTCATCATCCCACCCCCACACTCCTTACCACCTCACATTCCTTTCCACAATACTCCTCACCACCACCTGCACCTATACTCCTCTCCCCTACGCCCAATCCCCCCGACCCTTCACTCTCCTCCCCCTCCCACTCACCCCCCTGCAGCCACCATCCCCTACCCTTCACTCTCCTCCCCCCTCCCACTCACCCCCCTGCCCCCACCATCCCCCATACCCTTCACCATCCTCCCCCTCCCACTCACCCCCCTGCCACCACCATCCCCCATACCCTTCACTATCCTCCCCCTCCCATTCACCCCCCTGCCCCCCCCTACCCTTCACTCTCCTCCCCCCTCCCACTCACCCCCCTGCAGCCACCATCCCCTACCCTTCACTCTCCTCCCCCCTCCCACTCACCCCCCTGCCCCCACCATCCCCCATACCCTTCACCATCCTCCCCCTCCCACTCACCCCCTTGCCACCACCATCCCCCATACCCTTCACTATCCTCCCCCTCCCACTCACCCCCCTGCCCCCCCCCCACCCTTCACTATCCTCCCCCTCCCACTCACCCCCCTGCAGCCACCATCCCCTACCCTTCACTATCCTCCCCCTCCCACTCACCCCCCCCCCTGCCCCCCTACCCTTCACTCTCCTCCCCCCTCCCACTCACCCCCCCTGCCACCACCATCCCCCATACCCTTCACTATCCTCCCCCCTCCCACTCACCCCCCTGCCCCCCAACCCTTCACTATCCTCCCCCCTCCCACTCACCCCCCTGCCCCTACCATCCCCCTGCCCTCCACTATCCCCCCCTACCCTTCACTCTCCTCCCCCTCCCACTCTCCCCGCTGCCCCCCCCCCCCTACCCTTCACTATCCCCCCCCCACTCACCCCCCCTGCCCCCTACTATTCACTATCCTTCCCCCTTCCACTCCCCCCATTCCCCACCGTTCCACTTACTCTTCACTATCCCCCCCACTCCTCCCCACCCCCACCATCCCACTCTTACTCTTCACCATCCTCCCCTTCCACACACACCCCCATTCCCCACCATTCCACTTACTCTTCACTATCCCCCTACCCCCTTCCCCCCACCCTCCTGCTTACTGCTTAATCTTCAACACTGTCCCCACGCTGCCTCCCCCACCCCACCCCTGCTCCCCCTCCGCCCCATTCCTCACCCGCTCCTCCATTCCTCACCTTCACTTCCAGTGACGTCTCAGCGTCTAGTCAGTGGCCGCCGGTGTCGCGGTTTCAGTTGACTGCCGTTTTCAGCTGACTGTCTGTTTAATGCGCATGCGTCAAAATCTAACAGCATCGTCACTAACCTTATAAATTTAATATAATGTTTTTGGTAAAGATGTTTTCTATATATGTACCAAACAATTTGTTTCTAGGTGGTGTGGTTTTAGAGATATTTCACTTTTTCTGTATTTTCTGTATGAACATTGCTCACGACCATTGACAATGCCTTCAGTTTGACGGTACACGCAGTGCAAAACGTTAGTTTTATTCAAAATTAATAGAAATCCAGAACCCCAACCGTATCAATTGAATATAGTCTTTATGGTAAACATGTTTTTTATATGTGTACCAAGCGATTTGTTAATAGGTGGTGTGGTTTTAGAGATATTTCACCTTTTCTGTATTTTCTGTATGAAGATTGCTCACGACTATTGACAATGCCTTGAGTTTGAGTCTATGCGCACGGCTGAAACTGGCGCACGGCTGAAACCGCCACACCAGGTCCCGGCCCACAGCGGATGAAGCAATCCATCACGGCCGGCTACCAGCGGCTGGAACACCCGCTTGTTTTCTTCCTCCCACGTCGGTAATTTTCCATCAGAGAAAAGCCCCTCCCCCCCCCCCCCACTACCCCCATCGCCCCCCCCCCCCCCCCCCCAGCATTCATCTGTCCATCCGTGCCGTGAATTGGAGGCGGGGGTTGGAGGGGGGGGGGCACATTGCGCTAAGCGGTGCTCCCCGGGTCTCCTCATACTGCTCCTCCTACAACCTCCACCCCCACCACCTCCACCCCCACCTCCACCCCCAACCTTCCCCATCCACCCACGCGGGCGGAAGCCTTAGATGGTGATAAATGCGGTGTAGTCATTGGACATGAATACGTTAATGACCTAACTGTGATGCAGTTGGACTTGTCAGGAACCAGTAGTGGGACATGGTAGCGGATGGTGTATATAAGTGTAGTAGTCTGTACATGAGCCCCACTACCACGGGGTGGCGGCAGACACTGCACCGCACACCTATGCAGTTACACTGAACTGCGCTAGGTGGTGGCATGCTACCCACCTGGCAGAGCCCCGACTGGGCTGCCCTCTACTGCATGTGGCTAGCACACCCCCCACCCACTTATAGAGGCGACGTGGGACCTGGTGAGTTAGGGGGGCAGGTCAGTTGACTGTTGACGCCGCGGAGAGCGGATAGGTTTGGTAAATAAACCAGTTGGAAGCATGCTGTACTAAATCTTGGCGTTCTTCCATGAGTGTGTGGCAGTGTGGAAGACTGTGGGCCATCACATATAAATACATATATATATATATATATATGTGATGGTGGTGGTGGTGGGGGTTGGTTGGTGGGTCCTGGCGTGTTGCGTCCAGTCTCACAGAAAAGAGACTAATTTTCATTTAAAGAATTCTTGATTGAAGTTGAACAGTCCGATGGTTTTGAGTTTCTAACATTTCCTGAGATAAATACATTAGGTTGATTGTTATATAATCTGATTTACATTGGTTTGAAGTTGCAGTAACCTTGGTTTAAAATGGCTAACTTTGTAGATATTTGAAGTGTAAGCATGCAAAGTTAATTTTTGGTAAGCTTGTGAAACCTCCGATCCCCACAGGCTTCAGCGATAACAGGTTCTATTAAATTGGCCTCGTATCTCCTTATGTGTAGCAGCAAATACTTAATAAGAGCACATGTATCTAAGTTGTGTCTGTATGTTTAAATCTAGATAAGTATTTTGCTTTCGAAAATTTGATGCGTCTTTTTTCGGTCTATGCAACTTTAATGTAACTCTCACCATTCTTTATATGAATATACTCAAACCGGAGACATACACACGCAAACACACACACATACTCACTCACTCACTCACTCACTCACTCACTCACTCACTCACTCACTCACTCACTCACTCACTCACTCACTCACTCACACACAGAGGACACCCAACTAGTTTACACATCGTGTCTGCCCCACTGGGAGACCAGGCCGCCAGCACCATGACCTGATATCGCACTCAGTCACATTATCCTGACACTGAGCCAACCAGTCCTTGCCCTAGCCTAATATTAATAATGCCGAGCGCCTGGCTAGGAAGCGACAATTTTAAAATCATTGGTTTGACTCAACCAGCGTTCGAAACCGTCTATTCGAATCCCACGATCTACCAAAGCAGGACACATTCGAAGCAGTAATTCTGGCAATTATAAAATGTTTTCAGTAAAACCTCTCTAACCGACCACCTCCACAGATTGACCACTCCCCTATATCAATCGCTTTATTTGGGTCCCAAGCCATCGCCCATACAATACCATTGTAACGATTAAAGAAACTCCCTAAACCGACCCACTTCCCTAAATGGACCATTTAAAGTAAATCCCATGGTCGGTCGATCTAGAGAGGTTTTTGTGTATATGAGCCTGTCTCAAAAGGTGATCACTCTTTTTTTTTGTTCATTGTAATGATTGACACAAAACAGCACAGAAACGGTTGGTTACACTGAAAACACAAGGACATTTGCTTAAAATTAATATGTATTCTATTGGGATTAGGAAACACCATGTAAAAAACAATAAACTAGATCACGGTTCCGACTGCGCATGCGCTGAAAACGGCGTTGGGAGCAAAGCAACGGCGTACGGCCATTGAGTTTGCCTATACGCGCAGTGAAAAGCGTCAGTTTGATTCAAAATTAATAGAAATCCAAAACCCTAACCTTATCAATTTAATATAATCTTTTTGTTAAACATGTTTTCTGTATGTTTTCCAAGCGGTTTGTCTCTAGGTCGTGTGGTTTTATCAATATTTTACTTTTTCTGTATGGAGATTACTCACTGCCATTGACAATGCATTGAGTACTCTGGCTGTGGCTCTAACACTAGTCTGAGTGCCTAGATCTTTCTAAATCTAAATGCACATGGCATAATATGTGATGATTATATTGATGTAAATGCAATGCTGGATAAAAGATTAATATCTGAATTTATTATATATATTTTTTTAGTTGGTATTCTATGTTTCAAACAAGGGCTGAGATGAGCTGAAACTAGCACATTTCATAGCTGCACCCAGTGTATTAGCATGTGCCATATGCTTTTGGGGTTGTTGTTTTGCTCTGACCCATCCCACAATGCACTGTGCCGCTGGAACCGTGATGTAGTCTATTCAGTTTATCCTGTGCAAATGCATAAACAGATAGTATGATGATCGTTACAATGGACACAATTTTGTCCCATATTGCTTAGCACCTTTTGAGGCAGTCTCATATGCATAATTTTGCGAAACTACCAGTGAGTTAGTAGTGAGCGTTGCCACCAGGGGGCTGGCTGTTAGGCGTATGATATGTGAGGCTGCTGAGGACTGTAATGGGTATCCTCTCGGGGGTATGGTTTATGCTAACAATTTGCCACCCATTTGGACCTGAATTTATGCCTATGTGAGAGAACATGCCAAACAGGCTCCAAGGAAGTTATTCCTTTGGCATATATTATGTGGAACCTTTGAATGTTCAATATTTGTTGTTGTTGTTGAAGATTTATACTGCCTATGATGGATAAGCCTGAATAGGCTTGTTTTCACCATAAGACAGTTTGTCGATAGAAAGCCCGAGCCTACACTTTTACCGACCCAAGGGATTTTTAACCTCCCACACCACATAGACATGGTATGAGAACAACCGGCCTTTGATAACGGTGTAAGTTATACACAGCGGTGGAAATCCAAATTGGCAGAGATGCGGGCATGGGGAATATCAATATTTCGTTGTATGTTGTGTTGTATAGCTTAGATGGACGGTGACTGTGAATGTGATTCAGGGTCAAGGATATTGGTTGGAATAACATTCTAAAATATGTTTCTGGTTAGGGGTTGATAGGAGGCGGGCATTTGTTCTGTTCTGTTCTGTTTTATTCTGTTCTATTCTGATCTGTCTGTGGCCAGCCGAATAGGCTTCTGTGAATATTGAATTAGTGGACATTTGTATAATGGTTTTCTTTTGACAATATGAGCTATATATGTCTAGTGGTAAGCACATTATCGCCCATGTTTAATTGGGAGTGGCCTTGTAACCCTCCACCCCCCCCCCCCCCCCCCACCCCATCTGCACATGGGCTCGACCACTCGGCTGCCAGTCACAGCCGAACAGCCTAAAGTCATATCAGGACGGGTACCGACTTGTGACACACTCATGGCGACTTTATAGTGTTACCCCACTGGTAGACCATGCTCTGGCACCATGACCAAATTTCCCACTCAGTCACATTATCCTGATACTGAGCTAACCAGTCCTTGTACTATCCTATTAATGCCTAGCCATGCAAGGTAATGCCAAGTATAAATTTTATAAGTCATTGGTTTGATTCGACAGGGATTCAAACGCACAACTTTCCGCACGGGAAGCCTGCACTCTACAGATTTGGCCAACACGTCCGGTCCACACATCTATGTACAGTAAAACCTCCCTAACCGACCACCTCCACAGATCGACCACTCCTCTATATCGATCGGTTTATTTGCGTCCCAAACGATCCCCCATACAATACCATTGTACCATTATTCTAACTCTCTAAACTGACCACCTCCCTAAATCGACCACTTAAAGTCGGTCCCATGGTCGGTCGATTTAGAGAGGTTTTACTGTATATACTTTAGCCCTCTCGTCCCAATTATTTAATATTAATTTTTTTCTCATCCGCGATTTTTCACAATTGGACCATGTCCAGCTTACGGGGGGGCGGGGGGGGGGGGTCCTCCAGCCCCATGCTACCTGCACATCTCCTAATTCTGCCACCTATGTCAAAGGGCACACCAAAGTGTGCTGAATCATGGACAATTCATGACTCCCACACCCCTGTGACCCTTGCCTATGATACCACCCCTGTGACTTCACCCCTGTGACGTCACAATCTGGAGTAGTTGCACCCTGCAAGGTTTGATTGCTTGCTGATGATGTTTTAACACCGTGTCAGCAAGGGCCATATTCACCGAAATGCTAGTGGTATCTATCTGTCTATTCTGTAAGTCTTGTCAATCACATTCACATCCCTACGTTGAAATTTACACAAAATTCTGAAATGGTCAGGTCCTTGTGAAACGGTAGCAAAAAAATGTCTCTGCAATTCTGAAGTGGGCAGACTTGTGTCAACTGACAGCGAAGTCTAACCTGGGGAGGTAATATATTTTGGGGTTCGAGATGCTTCTGTGTGAAATGAATTGAATTGATTGTAGTTTATCATTAAATATGGAATGGTGGACTTGGTCGGCATCCCCCCCCCCCCCCCCACCCCTAAGGGGTGAGCTTCCTGCCTGTACACCAAAAGACCAGACGGGATGGCCGAATGAGTTAGAGCGGCCGTCTCCCGTGTTGGTAGATCGTGGGGTCGTGGGGTCGAACCCTGGTCGAGTCAAACCAATGACTTAAAAATTGATATTTGTCGCTTCCTAGCCTGGTGCTCGGCATTATTAGGATAGGGCAATGACTGGTTGGCGCAGTGTCAGGATAATGTGACTGAGTGGGATGTCAGGTCATGGTGCTGGTGGCCTGGTCTTCCAGTCGGCAGCACTATAAAGTCGCCATGAGTGTGCACTGTCACAAGTCGGTACCCGTCCTGATATGACCTTAGATGTTGCTAGGACGTAAAACAACAACAAACAAACAAACTGTAAACCAAAATGAATCTCTACAAACTAACAATACCTAACTAATATGTAATAAGAGTATTTAAATAATTTAACAGTTCAACGAATAGCATCAAGATAATCTACAAGTTTGACAATTAAGTCACATGCTTAGAGCTATGTTATCGGATATGATTATTTATAGAGATAATCAAGGTACCATATCATACAAGGGCTACATAGTTGCTAAAAGCATAAATATACATAAAAATACATAGGAGTATATAGCATAATGTGCATAATGCATGAGTCATTAAGGTTTAAGAGACCTGCTCTAAGAGACTAGATGGGAGTTGAAGTGGCCTTTAATGTGTAAGATGCGATGGAATGCCGGTATCCGAAGTCAAAAAACTAAAATCTCCTTCAATTGCTTATTGGAAGTTAGTTACACGTGCCTCCCCCCCCCCCCCCAAACCCCCCAAACCCCCCATAGTGAAATGCCACCAAAAAAAGAAAAGCAACCACAAAAAGCACAACCCACAGTTTAAGCATGACTTGGTTGGTCAATTCATCGATAAGTAGGAATAGACTTGTTTTCATTATCAGACAGTTGTTAGATAGAAAATCAAAGCCTACACTTTTACCGACCCAAGGGATTTTTAATCTCCCACACCACATAGACATGGTATGAGAGCAACTGGCCTTTGATGATGCTGTAAGTTATACACAGCAGTGGAAATCCAAATTGGCAGAGGTGATGGCATGGGGAATCGAACCACCAACCTTCAGATTAGGAAGTCTGACCTAGAAAAGAGTCCGACACTCTACCCACTCCGCCATAGAGAACACCACAGTCCTCATTTTAATTGAGTAACCATATGCTTCTTAGCTTTGTCATACTTTAATCCTAGCAATCTATGTTGGTGACTCTGGTTTTTCGCTTTAAAAAAATTGGGATAAGCATTTATTCATCAGAATATATACGCGTCCTTTTCAGTGCAGAAGCACTGGTCTTTCGGTCATATGCATTGCAGACCAGACGGGATGACCGAATGTGTTAGAGCGTCTGTCTCCCGTGTTGGTAGACCATGGGATCATGGGTTCGAACCCTCGCCGAGTCAAACCAAAGACTTAAAAATGATACTTGTTGCTTCATAGCCAGGTGCTCGGCATTATTAGGATAGGGCAAGGACTGGTTGGCTCAGTGTCAGGATAATGTGCCTGAGTGGGATATCAGGTCATGGTGCTGGCGGCCTGGTCTCCCAGTGGGGCAACACTATAAAGTTGCCATGAATGCGGACTACTCATCTACTGCTCAGGCTTCAACTCTGACGGTGGTGCCACCGCTCGCCTACTCACTGTCCTACTCACTTAACGCTGAGAAATATATATTATAGGATTATTATATAGTTGCTATCATCGTCGCCACCGATGGACAATCAAGAAGAAGAAGTAAAACCTCATTCGCTGTCATATAATTACTTACGCTAGTAAGGTCCAGTTGTTGACAAAAGGCTGTCTGTTTTCAATATCATCACCATCTTGAGACGCAAAATGTCATATGTCACTTTACTAACAAGCTAACCTTTAAAGGCTGCAAAGACTGCTGCAGGTCAGGCTTGCAAAACAGTGGGAACGCTTCTCTACACTGGGTCCAGTTTTGTTAAAGTTGCATCATCCGATGGTTTTGAGTTTCTGCCATTTTATTAGATCGATCGTTGTAATCTACTTTACTTTGGTTTTATATAACTTTTTATTTTAAATGGCTACCTCTAGAGGTAATTTTTGTTTGCTTTTGTATATTTGTTTGTTTGTATGTTAGTTGATTAAGCAGGGGAAATTTCAATCACAGACAATTGGTCTTCCTTATTCCACTGCTCCTTGCCCTGTTCTAGTAATGCTGAGCGCCAGACTACGTAGTGACGAGTATAAATGTTTAATTCATTGGTTTGACTCGGCCAGAGTTTGGAAATGGAGATTGAATGCCGTGACCTACCAAAATGAGACGCAATGTTCCATTCATTCGTCCATCCTGTCTAGTTCTGTGGATTTGAAGTGAAAACATGCCAAATTAATTTTGATAAGCATGTCAACATTCTGGCACCATATGCTTCTGCAGTAACAGATTCTATTAAATTGACTTAATTCCCCCATCTATGCAGCACTAAAAGCTTAATAATTGCACCAATATATATCTATTTCACCTCGGTAAACAGCCTCAGGCTAGCCTCAGGCTAGGGAGAGAGGTAAGCACGTCCGGTACCAGCAATTAGCATATACAACTCACGACTGGATAACGTGTCGTTGGGTTGCTCCGGCAAAATTAGTCTACATACAAGCAAATACACAGTAAGTATAATAAAACTGTGGTTAGCTTAATTATGATGCATTAGAGCATCAATATGGAAAGTTTAGACTTTCGTTGGTCCAATTTGGACGAGTTATTTGGTTATAAACAACCAAGGATAGAACACTCGAGTGGGTTTCTCGAAGGAACCAAACCGGTCATTAGCGGTTCTGTCAACACCCGGGTCACCGTGTGACTATGGGTAGAGATGTGGGTTTCGCCCTATCTCATGTGGAAATTCTCTCGTACTCTAATAGAGAGTAATGTTGGAGATGCTCCTGGGTTTCTTTTATAGACTCCCCTAGACAAAACTTTTTCAGGCGTTTCTCCGAGTTTCGTAGCATTTTCTCCAACTTGTTGATGTAGTAGTCACAGGTGGGAGAAGTGTGTGGAACAGAGGGATGGGCGGGCCGATACACTGGTCCCGACCCCGCGTAAGGTTTGGGCTTGACCCACAACCCACGCACAAATTTAGCTTATTACGCCTGTGTTATAATGGTATAAACACGTTCTCTAACACCAATAGATGTCCAAATGAGTTTGAAACAACCATATTGTGACATATATATATACCGGGACTGACCAAAAATCTTTGTTTCAGCTCCCGATGGCCACGAAGCGGAGTAAGCGCGGTGCAGCAGCAGCCGAGGGGCGTGTTCCGAGTGGAGTGGACGAGGAGTACGACTCCTCACCTGTGTTGTCGGCAGGGCCGTCGACACAGCCCCGGGCGCATATCCTCTCCGACCCGGACGAGGACGCAGTGCCTGATGTGCCTGCGCCTCCAGATTGGGAGGCTCGCTTTGCACGGTTGGAAAGCCACATCTTGACTTCCAAATTGCCCGTGTCTCGGAAGCGGCGTAGGCCGAGTGTCCAAGAGGATTCGTTTGAGGATTTCTTGGACACAGACTCAGCGGTGGAGCTTAAGGCTCCTCCTCCTCCTTCTCCTAAACGGAGGAAGAAGAAGAAACAGGTGATTTCTTCGGGTGATGAATTCACCAAGGAGCGGGCAGAGACTGGTTTTCGCAAAAAGCGGAAGACTAAGTCCAAAAAGAAGAAGAGGAAGAGGAAATATTCTTCTTCTGATTCGTCCACTGAGTCTACTTCTACGGAATCAGACTCAGACACCATATATGAAGGTGTCTATGCGGACATTGGCACTAAAGTGGCTAAGAAGGTGGAGAAGCCAAAGGCTAAGCGGGTTAAAACCACTACGCTTATGTGCGAGACCGTGAATGGTCATTTCCGCACGTTTAAACCGGCGGAGGTTATCTCCAAGTTAGGAGATGAGTTAACAGGCATAAAGGGTGTTCCCAACTCCATCATTAAAGAAATGGATCGGGATGTCAATATGACGGATGACCGTAAGAAGTTTGAGGATGTGTTGCACACAGTGCATAAGGCAGTGTTGGCTACCCTAACAGCTAATGTTCCTGTGGCTAATAGGATGCAGAGTGAAAATAAGTTCTCGTCTTTGGCTAAGACAATGGACAAAGGCATTGCAGTGTTAGCGGCGGCAGGTAATTACCTGTCGTATCGAAGATATGAAAATGTCTTCAAGTCAGTTTGCACAGATGCTGGCAAGGAAGTGGCTCGCTCTAAGAAGGTTACCGATAATGAGGGGAAGGAGTTTACGCTTTATCTTGCTCCAGAGCCGATTAAAGGGAAACCCTTAGATAACACCAAGATGTTTGGCGGTCAACTACAATACCTCTATAAAGAGGTAGAGACTGCAGCCAAGAGTGGCAAAAACATGGATGGCAAGAAGAAACAGGAAGCTCCTCGTTTCAAAAAGTCACGAGGGGATTTTCGTCCACGACGGTTCACCAGAGGAACCAGACCGAGTTCAAGCTTCGGTCAAGGGTTTCGGGGCCGGGGCGCTCGCCCAGGCTGGACCGACAACACCGCACGGCCAATAGGCCGAGGGTTCAACTCGTCGAGACCTTTCCCCAGGGGCGGGTCCAAGTAGAGGTCCAAACACAAACTTTACAAGTCCCTGAAGCCTCTAAAAACACACAAACTGTAAGCTTTGTGGCTGGTAATATTAGTAATCATATTTCTGAGTGGCACAAAATTACTAGTGACCAAGAAATTTTAAAAATAGTTAGGGGTGTTCACATTCCCTTTACACAAATTCCTGTACAAAGTATAATACCTTTTCCATATAACATTCAACCAGTTGAACGAGAGGCACTAACTAAACAGGTACATAAATTCTTTGAGAAAGGAATTATACAAAAAGTGACACACTGTTCAGGACAGTTTATTTCAAACATTTTCTCGAGACCGAAGCCTAATGGTGATGTTCGAATGATCCTGGATTTAACAATCCTTAATAAAAGGGTGGAATATCGACATTTTAAAATGTTCTCTCTAGATACGGCACGAGATCTGATTACACCAGATGCGTGGATGGCTAGTGTTGATTTACAAGATGCATATTATACGCTTCCCATAATGGAACAATACCGAAAATTTCTTCGATTTATTTGGGATAACCAACTCTATGAGTTTACCTGCATGCCGAATGGCTTAGCTTGTGCGCCTCGTTTATTTACTAAATTGCTTAAACCTGTTTTCTCGGTAATGGCGAGGAAGGGTCACATAATGTTTCCATACATAGATGATTCTTTTATTATAGCATCAACACAAATTGGTTGTGTGAATGCAGTTTTGGATTTATGTGCATTACTCACTAAATTGGGGTTTTATGTACATCGACAAAAGTCAGTGTTTAAACCAACAAAACAACTCAAATGTTTAGGGTTTATTCTGGATACACAGTCCCTTACAGTGTCGATAACAGAACAAAAACTAATTAAGTTTATGACTACAGCGACTCAGCTTATTAAGTTATCAAAGCCAAAAATTAGACAGGTTGCTGTTCTTATTGGCATAATGACATCATATGCACCTGCTGTGTTATATGGGAAGGCCCATATTAAGTCGCTAGAAATAGATAAAAATTTAGCGTTAACACGAACTAAAGGCAATTTTGAGCGAAAGATGTTTATTTCGCAAGAAGGGTTACAGGATATTGGATGGTGGATGCAACATATAGCAAGTTCACCAAATCCAATCCGCATGGCGGAACCTAATACAGTAATTACTACTGATGCTTCGTTAGAAGGTTGGGGAGCTCATCGAGATGGGGTCACAACAGGAGGTAGATGGCTTGATGATGAAAAATCAGACTATATTAATGCACTAGAATTGCGTGCTATTTATCTGGGCTTACGTAGTTTAGTAAAGATAAATAAATCACAGGTTAGAATACTAACTGATAATACTACTGCCATGGCATATATTCGTAACATGGGTGGAACCAAATCAAAGTCTTGCAATCAGTTATCTAAACTGATTTGGAACTGGGCACAGGCTCAACAAGTCTGGCTGACTGTAGCGCATATTCCAGGGTCACAAAATACACTTGCAGATTATAAAAGTAGAAATTTCCATGACCATTTAGAGTGGTCTCTCTCTACACCTTTGTTTAACTTCGTTTGTGAAAAATGGGGTACACCTGAAGTTGACTTATTTGCATCACAAAATAATAACAAGTTACCCTGTTATGTTTCTTGGCATCCTGAACCGGATGCTTGGAAAGTAGATGCGTTTGCTATTACCTGGGAAAATAATTATTTTTATATTTTCCCACCATTTAGCATTATCAGCCGAGTAGTGAGAAAAATCGGCTTGGAAGGGACACATGCGATACTGGTGGTGCCCGATTGGGACACGCAACCTTGGCTGCCAGTAGTTTCACAACTGGCAAAAGATCATATACGATTCCCAAGAAAACTCGGGAATCTGACGCACCACGGACCGCTAGTGGTTCACGGCGACGTGTCAACGACGCCCCTATTGGCATTCCTTTTCTAAGGAAGCAGCTACAGCAATTTGGATTGGACAGAATTACTGAGGATAGGATAGTATCGGATGCCTGGAGGCTAGGAACTGTCAAAATGTATACAACCTATTTAAAGAAATGGGGTGTACATTGTTTGTTAATGAAAGTTAAGCCAACAAATCCAAAGATTTCACAAGTAGCTCGGTTTCTTCGTTCTCTAGAGGATGAAGGACTTTCCTTTGGATCGATTAATGCGGCGAGGTGTGCGTTATCAATTATATTACCTAGAATTGATGGCGAAACAGTTGGAAAACATTATGTTATTTGTTATTTACTTCGTTCAATTTATCAAAGGAATCCTCCAAAACCAAAGTATAGTCGGTTTTGGGATGTTTCTATAGTATTTAAGTTGTTTCAGGCTTGGCCTCACAACTCGTGGTTAGATATAAAACAGTCAGGTTTTAAGGTCGCGGTCCTGTTGTTGTTAGTAACCGGACATAGAGGACAGACGATTGTTGCTTTATCCTTAACTGGATTAGAAATAGACAAGGAACAAGCTACGTTTGATTTAGAAAAATTGCTTAAATCGAACACGTTAGGTGACCCTTTATCAACGGTTCACTTAGACTGTTTTCCGAATGATCGGAAATTATGTGTTGTGTCGGCCATACGGGCTTATATATATAAGACAAAGGATTTACGTGCATCACAACAACTATTAGTGAGCTTTATAAAGCCACATAAGGCGATTTCACGAGACACACTTGCCAGATGGACAATTACGGTGTTGAAATTGGCTGGAGTGGATACGAGTAAATACTCTTCCCACTCAACTAGAGGAGCCATGGTCTCCAAGGCACGGGTGCTGGGTATTTCTGTGAAAAGAATACTAGCGCATGCAGGCTGGAAGACGGCTAAGTCGTTTGCAAAACATTATAATAAACGACTAGAAAAGCCTACCGGCGTTGCAAAGTGTCTTCTCGCCAACTAACAAGAATAGGTGAGAACAAAAATTTAGAATGTTATAATAATAAGAAAGAATGATATTAAGGATAAAAATGAATTATGTAAAGGTGTGTAGCCTGAGGCTAGCCTGAGGCTGTTTACCGAGGTAAAATAGTATAGTTATACGAGTCTTACCTTGGTACAGATGATGGATAACTGTTGTTTTACCGAGGTATAAGCCTCGGATAGATGTGGGCTAGGGCCCTCCCGCCACACCCTGCCACATCTATTCCGTTGGTGTACCTTTTCGGTAAAGTAATAGTATCCATTGTTTGAAAGTCATTTTTATCCTCAATAAGTAGGTTAAGATTGCTGGTACCGGACGTGCTTACCTCTCTCCCTAGCCCACATCTATCCGAGGCTTATACCTCGGTAAAACTACAGTTATCCATCATCTGTACCAAGGTAAGACTCGTATAACTATACTATATTGGGTGTGTAGAATCAGATCTGAGGTATGCGGGTATTGCAGTACTTACCTGCTAAAATATCTCAGGGAGTTTGATGCCCCTGCCTTGCAAAGTTATAAACCACTGCCTTGTGGTGTACAGGTACTTGATAGAACCAAAGGCTAAGGGAGAAAACCCTAACAGAAAACCATGCTTCCGTGGCAGCATTAAGGGCGGTGATGAATGGAACTCCCAACATCTTCCGACCAGCCACTGCAGGGACAAATAGTTTGCGCCTGTCTTGATGTGTTCTTGCCGGTGTGAAACCTCTATTTGCTCCCCGAGAGAGTGCTGCTGGTAACTTGCAAAAGCCAGCAGCACTTCAACACTTTGCAAGCAGCTTTTATGAAATGCACAACCGCACAAAATAGCGGCGCTTAAGAAATAAATGCAGTCTTTGTCGCATTGCAACCGACAGCATGATGATGATGATGAGAATCATATCTACGAGAAGTGTTTTTGTTTTGAAAGTTTGATGTTTTCATTTCATGATACAACTTTAAGGGGATTGAACTAACTGTATATATGGGTCACTCTCCTGAAAACTGGCCAGAAGTGTCACATGGAGAGTTAAAATCTAATATTAGAATTTTTAGCATTTTTTGGTTGCAAATGAAAGCTGGAAATCTCCCCTTTACATCTATGTAAAATAGAAATTGATGAGATAAAGAATAAAGGTGTAGTCCATGATTAAACTGTCATATGGCAGTATAACATGTGTTGCTCAGATGTAACAGATGTTTAGGACACCACATAGTCTGTTTAATATAAATCTAAGCAGAATTAAAAATTTCATACTTAGAAGCATATTAATCATGGTATAATATACAGAAATATGTAGTGCTTATATTGATTTAAAAAAGTAAATCCCAGCCATGCTTTATTCACTGAATAATTAGTGTATAATATTTGTGTGGCATCCAGATTCCACTGGTTTCATCTGTTACAGAAGTTTGTAATGTTATTTCTGAAGACATCAAATAATTTTTTTTTAAATTTAAGCAGGCATAAATGTTAATAAATACTTCCTTTTTGATTTGGGAACTGTTTTGTTTGATTTATCAATGCAATACAAGATGTTAGTAAGAATTCAACCATGTCCCATATGGCATGTTACAAATGGCTGACTGTAAAATGGTTTTTTTTGGTACAAAGACTCTTCATAGCTAAAATGACAAAAGTTGCACCCAGTTTATTTTATTTCCCTTATTTCTTACATCAAATCTGAACATGAATATGAAAAGCATAAGGAACAGAATAAGTAGGAAGTTTTTTTATTGATGTTTTAAAATCCCAACCCATGCTGACCAGTTTTCAGGAGAGTGACCCATATACTATATTTACATATATAATATATGCCATTACCCCACCCTTACTACACCTTCTTTCAAAACCTATTACCTAACATTTTCCTTGAAATTGACATAAAACCTGTCTGATGTAAGTCCCCACTGCAATCTTAGACTTCCGATCCCATCATTAGGCCACACAATACGGAACACTTGTGATGGGATTCATAAATGGGCAGCTTTCTCGCATTTGGTATTGGTGATTGGATCCACTGATTTGCATATTTACAATATAATATATATATGGATAGTGATAAGCCCCTTATCGCCTGTAATAAGCTCTGTAGTGCTCCTCCTTCCCCCCCCCCCCCCCCCCTGGAGATGGGGGTAGGGGGGGGTGCCCTCCATGCACCGCTCCACCCCCTGCGCGGGGCCCGATCGGGGGCTCACCCGTCTAGACGCCGGGTGGCCAAACGCAGAGGGCCATGTGACGCCTGGAACAGCGCGGGTGGCTGCGCCAAAGGATCCAACTGCGAGGACCATCATAACTGCAGGCATTGCTGGGACCCGGCCCACCGAGGACCGGACTGCAAGGACCGGCGCGCAAGCACTTTCAAACCGGCCAGTCGCTAGCAGCCAACCCCCGGCCCTCCGACTGCCCGCAAGGCGGCGGGCAGGCCGGGCAGCACCGTAGGCTGCCGGGGAGTCAGGGGGGTGGCGGTCACGGAGGGGGGCCGCCGTGCGCTCAACGGGCCGCCAGACCGTGACAATTTTTTTAACATTAGTGTTGATTGTAAGGGCACCGATCCTACTGTCAGTTACACGGGGGCTGACGATCACCTCGTCCTTGCCCGCAATGATGACAGCTGTGTTGACACTGATAATCTCCACCCCCGTGGCCCTATAGATTTTCGCGGTGATAGTGGTGGTGTCAAGTTTGGCACCGGCACTGATACCAGCCCCAATGTCGTCAGTGGTATGGCTGGTAGTGATGCTGACAACCAGACTGAAATATGTGAACCTGATGATTTCCACCCTCGCAACTGCAATAATGTATGCTTGTGTAAATGTTGTGTCAATACTGACACCGATAATGTATGCCTTTGTAAATGCTGTGTCAATACTGACACCCGTGTCGCGGTTTATTCCAAGGTTGATCGTGATGATACGAGCAGCCTGGCTGGCTGCTGCGATCCCCAGCCCGGGGGCACGGATAGAGTTTGCAAGGTTAATCACTGTAATTATACCGGCGCCCCTGCTGACGTTTGTTTTGATGCTGTTCATGATGATACTAACAACCATGTGGACAGTGATAATTTCCAGCCCCGCTGCCCCGACAAGGTCTGCAGCGGCATCGATTATATTGGCAGATATAACTGTGCTGATGTTTGTTTTAATGCCCATGATAAATCAGTCACGGTTGTTCATGATGATACCAGCAGTCTGGCTGGTCGCTGCGATTCCCAGCCCTCTGGTCCGGTTAGAGTTTGCAATACTAGCTACTATAACTATGCCGACCCCCCTGTTGATGTTTGCCTTGATGTTGATCATGATAATACTAGCAACCATGTGGACAATAATAATAATTTCCAGCCCCGCCGCCACGACAAGGTTTGCAGCGGTACCGATCATATTGACGGATGTAACTATGCTGATGTTTGTTGTAAGGCCCAGGAAAATTCAGTAAATGTTCCTGATACCAGTAGTTATAATGTGCCGGGCAGCGGCACTGACGACGGTTCCTATCCCATTCCCCACCCCAGGGTAGCAGCGGAAGAAAAGAAGAGGGTCCCTTCCCCCAACCACCAGCCGGTAGAGGCGGTGAGTCAAAATAGCGAAACTGGTTCTAGCCCTGAATCCCAGGGGCCCTGGGGGGGGGGGGGGGGGGGAAACTGGCTGGCTTACACTGAGTGCAGTGCGACGGGCTCCCTGTACCAGGTAGCCGCCACTGATACAGACGGTCAGATCTCAGATTTCACGGTTTACGATGCATGTACCCAAGGCACCTGCACCTGCCGTCACCACATAGGTGAGGCTGTAGCCCAGCTCCCCCCCTGCCGCTTCTTCGTAGAGGCATTGCTCCGGGGGGACAATGACCCCGACTGGGACTATATAATGAGGGGGGTGATATTTGGCTTTCGCGTGATTAATGACAGCTGTAATTCCACTTACAGCGGGCGCAACTATGGGTCGAGCACGGGCGAGCTCACCCATGCTGCCATGTCGAAAAAATTGCAGCGCGAAATCGACACCGGCATATTAACTGTCAGAAACAAGCCCGAGATATGCACCCACCCGATCGGCACAGTCCCCAAATTGGACGCGGTTGGTTTCAGAACTATAATCGATTGCAGTGCCCCAAGTGACACATGTGTTAACCTGTTTACGGACCAATGCACAACAAAATTCGCTTACAAAAGCATAGATGATGTTACAGATGACATGCTACAGGGCGATTTTATGTCGGTAGTAGACATCTCGGATGCTTATAGGGCGGTCAGCATCCACCCCTCGAGCGCATGCCGCCAGGGGCTCTCCTGGCAGTTCACCAAAGGGGTAACCACCTTTCTAAGGGATAACAGACTCTGCATGGGCCTAAGCTCCAGCCCTTTTGTTTTCTCAAAGATATCAGACTTTATTGTACGTTGTATGGTGCGTAGGGGCCATGAGAGGGTTACCAACTACCTCGACGACTTTTGCACCCTCACCAGCACATTCAGGGAAGGGACCACGGCGCAGGCAGATCTCATGGGGGTATTGCGTTTCTTAGGTTTCTCTATCAGCTTCAAAAAGCTGGCATCCCCCAGTACAAACTGTAGATTCCTGGGCATAATGATCAATTCAGAGAAAATGAACCTAAGTCTCCCGGACGACAAACTGGTAAAACTACTGGCGTGTATACGCAACCTTTACACCAGAAAGCGCGCCACCCGCATCGAGATTGAACGCTTGGCAGGATTAGTCTCGCATTGCGCCAAAGTGGTAAGAGGCGGCCGCACTTTCGCGCGCCGCATCTATGACATGACGGGCTCGGCTAAGCGCTCTCACCACATGATCCGTCTGAACCAAGAGTTCAAGGCGGACCTGCGCTGGTGGCTGAAGTTCGCATCCACATTCAATGGCTCCGCCAACATCTGCCCCCGCCACTCCCAAGCCCTCTCCACTTACAGTGACGCCAGCTGCTCCGGCTTCGCAGCCTTCCATGCGGGCGACTGGCTTGCGGGAGACTGGGGGCAGGCGCCTCCCCAGGGTAAGGGGGCCGACCGGCTGGGCCACCACAGGGCCCGCCCCTTTGAAGACTGTGTGAACAGCACCGGAGAGCTAGCACACATTAACACGCTAGAGTTCTGGCCCATATTATGCGCCGCAAAACGATGGGCTCACGGGTGGGCGGATCGTAACATTGTCATGGTGACAGATAACACCACAGTAATGCATGCGCTAAACTCAGGTAGATCTAAGAACAGCCAGATTATGCACTGGATCTCTGATATGTTCTGGCTGGCGGTCAAGTTTAACTTTGACATCTCGTCAGTATACATTAAGAGCAGCGATAACACCATATGTGACAGCCTTTCCCGCCTAAACGAAAGGGACGCTAAGGCGCGCCTGATGGAAGCCATAGGCCCAAGTCATATGTGCTGCAGCGATATCTTTCAATAATTCATCTCCTTCCAGATACGATGGCCCTTGAGAAGGACTGCAACAACCTGATGAGCCAACACCTGGCACCCTCCACGAGACTTTGTGCAAGTTCCAGGCTCCGAAAATATCTCACATTTTGCAGCTCCTATGGCCGTCAGCCCGCCCCATGCGACTCATGGCAGGTCTGCCTTTACATAACATGGCTAGCTAAATCAATGCGCTATGCCTCTATTCGGTCCTACCTAAGCTCGCTCAACTTACATCTTAAAGAGTCAGGCGGCCCGGCATTAAATTACGACGACTTTAATGTTCGTCGGTGTCTAGCGGGGGCGCGCCGATCACTGGGGGACTCACCGCGTCAGGCGGCCCCTCTGCTCCCCGCGCAGCTTTCAGCGATGCTATCGCTCCTCTCAGATGCCCCGGGACACATATCTTTCAAAGCCGCAATCTTAACTTCATTTAGGGGTCTGCTCAGGAAAGCACACATTACACGCTCAGATGCGTCCTTACTGCGGGAAGATTTCACCTTCCACCCATGGGGGATGTCCATAAGGGTTAAGAAATCTAAAACGATCCAATTCGCAGAAAGGTCCCTAGACATCCCGATAGCCAGGGTGTCTCACCCGCTGCTGTGCGCGGTCGGGGCAGTGGAGCTCCACTTCGCCCAGCTCTCCGGCCCGGCCACAAGACCAGGCTTTTCGCACACCCGGTCCATCAGGCTCTACGCCATTGGAATACTCAAACTATTCAGCGGTGCTTAAACGCCTCTGCCTCCGCTCGGGCCTCAACCCCGACCTATTCTCAAGCCACTCACTCAGGAGGGGGGGGGGGGGGGCCCACCTACCTCCTAATGGCAGGTAGCTCAATCCAGGAAATCAAGACACGGGGTGACTGGGCAAGTGACTGCGTTTACTTGTATCTACGTGTTCCCCTGCAGGAACGCATCGCTGACGATCTAAGGGTCGCCAACCTCCTGGCCTCGGTGGGCTCCCCTGCCTAGTCCTCCTCACCTCACCCATCCTCGCCTCGTTCATCCCAGCCTGTTACTCTTGTGTTGGGTTTTCTATTTGGGTTTTTACCGCCAACTCAATCGCACTAATTGTCTTCTCTGTCTGTACCATTTTGTCTTCTTGCATTAGGTAGAACGTAAGAATTATTGGATAGTGATAAGCCCCTTATCGCCTGTAATAAGCTCTGTAGTGCTCCTCCTTCCCCCCCCCCCCTGGGGATGGGGGTAGGGGGGGGTGCCCTCCATGCACCGCTCCACCCCCTGCGCGGGGCCCGACACGCCACTCGCTGGGAAGTTTTTTTTTTAATAAAGGAGTTGGGGTTTTTACCGCCAACTCAATCGCACTAATTGTCTTCTCTGTCTGTACCATTTTGTCTTCTTGCATTAGGTAGAACGTAAGAATTATTATATATATATATATGTATTGGAGATATGTTATATCTTTTGAAAAAGAAGAGAGAAAGACAAAGGAAGAAAGAAGTGTTTAAAGACATGTAATACCGTGTGATACATACTCACCAAGTGCATATTACCTATTGAACTGGAATTGTAAGCAGTTACTATTACAACTAATAATCGGTAGAAGCGTCCACCCTGCGGACTGTTCTGTGAGTGTGCTGCCACCTGTTGCTACTTCTTAGCAAACCTGGGTCAGCGTAGTTGCCTCCGGGCAATTTATTGCAAACTACTACGCAAGCATAATTTTTTACACCAGATCACTTATGGAAGGAATACTAAAGGTGGCATTCCTTACTCGCGTAATGCGTAATGCATTATGCGTTATGCGTTATGCGAATGCCATCATTCCTTACACGCGTTATGCGTTATGCAGTGAAGTATATAAAAAGTACATTCTTCATATTTCTCATGAAGACTGCTTCCTAACACTGTTAGGAAGCAGGTCTGCCGCATAAACCTACATGTTTGCACCGTCCCATTCTTCATATTTCTCATGAAGACTGCTTCCTAACAGCCTCCTCCAGCCTTATATCAATGGACAAATGCGACTGATGCTTTTCTATTCGCACCACCTTGTCCCGGATGTCCGTAATTATCAGTCGCCTCCTCCAGCCTTATATCAATGGACAAATGCGACTGATGATTTTCTATTCGCACCACCTTGTCCCGGCTGTCCGTAATTATCAGTCGCCTCCTCCAGCCTTATATCAATGGACAAATGTGACTGATGATTTTCTATTCACACCACCTTGACGCATTACGCATTACGCACCGATCGCTACATGGACCGATCGGAAAAATGGATTTGCATTCGCATTCACATTTGCATTACGCGTGTAAGGAATGTAGCTCATAGGTTTCAAGGCGTTTCGAATTTTTGTCGCATTCGCATTCGCATTCGCATTACGCATTACATGTGTAAGGAATGCAACCTTTAGTCAATACACAATTTCTGCGACTAGTATGACACCTGGTGATAGGCAACAACACTCGTGTTGTGGGTCGACAGTGTATCACTGTGTTGTTTTACACTGATGATCGAGCTTTTCAATTAATCAATCAATTAATAGGATACAGCCATAACTATCAAAAATATCAAAAAATGGTAAGTACGTTTCCTCTATAAATACAAATTTGTGCCGAAAAAACTGTGTCAGTTGCTCAATAGGAAGCCAGTGTTAACACAGCCTCAATTGCCTCTCCACAGACTCTGTGACCCACAAGTCCAGTCTAGATTACACTCTGCGCATGCGTCGTGGAAATCGTGTATTTAATACAACCTGTCACTATTGAAACCTATTTGGTCAGGCATTTTGTCGTGTATGCCCAAATTAATTTAAGTGTGTTTTCAATTAAAATATTTAACCTTGGAAAATAAAGTTTACTTCACATTAAAGTACAGTATATTATAGCGATCAATCTAATACATTCATCTAAAATATATGATGGTAGGTGAACCCAATCAGACAATGCAACTTTAACCAGGTTATTTGCGTTTGCGATTCACAGAAGTAACAAAAATGTCGAAGAGAGGGTATTAGTGAAACGGTGGGGGTATTAGTGGGAGAGGGGATATTAGTCGGAGAGAGCGGATATTAGTGGGAGAGGGGGCGTGTTGCTGTGAGAGACGCTGATATTAATCGAAGAGAGGGTATTAGTGAAACGGGGGGGGGGTATTAGTGGGAGAGGGGATATTAGTCGGAGAGAGCGGATATTAGTGGGAGAGGGGGCGTGTTGCTGTGAGGAGACGCTGATATTAATCGAAGAGAGGGTAGGGTATTAGTGAAATGGGGGAGTATTAGTGGGAGATGGGATATTAGTGGGAGGAGAAGCTGATATTACTAGCGGGAGAAGGGGGTATTAGTGGGAAATGCTGATATTAGTAGGAAATTGGGGATATTAGCATTAGGAGATAGTGGTATTAGTGCGAGATGGGATATTAGTGGGAGGAGAAGCTGATATTACTAGCCGGAGAAGGGGGTATTAGTGGGAAATGCTGATATTAGTAGGAAAGTGGGGATATTAGCACGAGGAGATAGTGGTATTAGTGGGAGACGTGATATTAGTGGGAGGAGAAGCTGAGAAGTAATAGTGGGAGAGGGGATATTAGTGGGAACAGAAGCTGATATTACTAGCGGGAGAAGGGGGTATTCGTGGGAGATGCTGATATTAGTAGGAAAGTGGGGATATTAGGGGGAGGAGATAGTGGTATTAGTGGGAGATGGGATATTAGTGGGAGGAGAAGCCGATATTACTCACGGGAGAAGGGGATATTACTGGGAGAGGGGATATTAGTGGGAGGAGATAGTGGTATTAGTGGGAGAGGGGACATTAGTGGGAGGAGAAGCTGATATTACTAACGGGAGAAGCGGGTATCAGTGGGAAATGCTGATATTAGTAGGATAGGGGGTATTAGTGGGAGACGTGATATTAGTGGGAGGAGAAGCTGATATTACTAGCGGGAGAAGGGGGTATTAGTAGGAAATGCTGATATTAGCAGGAAAGTGGGGATATTAGGGGGAGGAGATAGTGGTATTAGTGGGAGAGGGGATATTAGTGGGAGCAGAAGCTGATATTACTAGCGGGAGAAGGGGGTATTAGTGGGAAATGCTGATATTAGTAGGAAAGTGGGGATATTAGCGGGAGGAGATAGTGGTATTAGTGGGAGAGGGGATATTAGTGGGAACAGAAGCTGATATTACTAGCCGGAGAAGGGGGTATTAGTAGGAGAGGGGATATTAATGGGAGAGGGGATATTAGTGGGAGGAGATAGTGGTATTAGTGGGAGAGGGGATATTAGTGGGAGGAGAAGCTGATAATACTAACAGGAGAAGCGGGTATCAGTGGGAAATGCTGATATTAGTAGGATAGGGGGTATTAGTGGGAGACGTGATATTAGTGGGAGGAGAAGCTGATATTACTAGCGGGAGAAGGGGATATTAGTGGGCAAGGGGATATTAGTGGGAGAGGGGATATTAGTGCGAGGAGATAGTGGGATTAGTGGGAGAGGGGATATTAGTGGGAACAGAAGCTGATATTACTAGCGGGAGAAGGGGGTATCAGTGGGAAATGCTGATATTAGTAGGAAAGTGGGGATAATAGTGGGAGGAGATAGTGGTTTTAGTGGGAGAGGGGATATTAGTGGGAGGAGAAGCCGATATTACTAGCGGGAGAAGTGGATATTAGTGGGAGAGGGGATATTAGTGGGAGGAGAACCTGATATTACTAACGGGAGAAGCGGGTATCAGCGGGAAATGCTGATATTAGTAGGATAGGGGTAATAGTGGGAGAGGGGTGTTATTAGTGTTAAGAGAAAAAGCTGACATTAGTGAGAGGAGAAGGTGGCAAGGGAATGGTGAATCTGATCGAACGGTAATGCTGACCTAAGCACCCCCACACCAACCGTATACAACGCTTACTGTGATTATCAGAACCCCTCCCCCCCGCACACACCACCTCCCGCGCGCGCACCTCCTCCATCTCACCAGACACCCTTTGGCCATGGCATAATGTCTGCACACCCCCCCCCCCCCCCACACCCATTATGCTGCAGTACACCATATACACCATAGTTACCATTGGCTTTGGAATGCTACGTGAATCTGCTGGAATGTGTGCACATCAACCCCCACCCCACCACCCGACACACACACATTATGCTGCAGTACACCATAGCACCAATGGCTTTGGAATGCTAAGTGAATCTGCTGGAATGTGTGCACATCACCCCCCCCCCACCCCCCAACACACACATAATACTGCAGTTCACCATAGTTACCAATGGCTTTGGAATGCTAAGTGAATCTGCTGGAATGTATGCACATCAACTCCCCCCCCCCCCCCCCCACACACACACATTATGCTGCAGTACAGCATAGCACCAATGGCTTTGGGATGCTAAGTGAGTCTGCAGGTACGTCCTTAGCACTATCAGCCCACTGCGTTGTTGGGCGTGTAATGGATGCGCTCGTTACAAGCGCCTTTCTCTCTGATGCAGGATGCAAATTTGTCGCACCAGTTTGGGCGTCTCCACCAGGGATTGGCAGTCTGCATGTGTGTTTATATACATGCAGCAATAACTCAACTGATGTGACTAAATAGTATATTGACTCGTTGTAATTTAACTGACGTTTATACAGACGCGGGCTTGACTTTTTTGGGGCTGACCATTGTGGGGATATTGATGTATTTGCAGGAAATCGGAAGGTTATCTCAAAATGCAGCCAGTAGCTTTGTATTTAAAAAATTGTTAATTCATATAGATCTGATTTTCTCTCTTTGAGTAAAGTTTTATACTTCCATTAAGACAAAATGAGTTAAATATATTAAGTTGCACCAATGGTTACATATATTAGGTTACGCCTATAGTGTAAAAAGGGCTGTGGCTTTATCGGGGCGGTAACACCCCTGGATGCGGTAGTTGGTTGGTTATTGGAGTTTTACGTCATGGACACATCTAAGGTCCTATCAAGACGGGTACCCACTTGTGACAGTGCACATTCATGACGACCTATTAGTGCTTCCCCACTGGGCAATCAGGCCACTGGCACCATGACTTGACATCCCACTCAGTTACATTATCCTAACACTGAGCTAACCAGTCCTTGCCATATCCTAATAATGACGAGCGCCAGGCTAGGAAGCAACAAGTATCAATTTTATAAGTCATTGGTTTGACTTGACCGGGAACTGAGCTCCATAACTATAAAGTTGCTATGAGTGTACACTGTCACAAGTCGCTACCCGTCCTGATATGACCTTAGATGTTGCCAGGACATAAAACTCCAACAACCAACCAACCAAATAGCACTGAAGACGACTCCGTTCAGCATTGGTGGTGTAATACAGATGCACGTCTGATTCATGTTAGCACATCGAACTCAGATGTCAATCGAAGAACATAATTGTTTGCTTTTCTCAGGACTGATGAGCTTTGGTCAACTAATTTTGAGCCATGCACACAAACCCCCCCCCCCCCCCCCCCGCTCCCTGCTTTCCCCTTCCACCGACACTCCTTACCTCCCCTCTTCAAACTTCAACCCTCTTGCCTACCAGCTGCCTGCAGTCCACAACCATGTTTTTCCCTACCCATCAACCTTTTTATTTTTTCCCTTTTTCCCTTTTTTTCCTTTTTTAATATATTTTTTTTTAAAGCCAGCTGTTATTTCCCAGTCGACCGAGACCAGACTGGTGGTAAACAAGATGGCTGATTTATTATATGCCAGCATGGAATTTGGCCACCATTGGAAGGCCTGCCTGCCATCTGAGGTTTAGTGGGGTGGGTGTAGCCATAGCCTCCACCACCCCACTCCCTCGATAACTCGCGATAACTCGCGATAACTCGCGGTAACTCGCGGTAACTCTACATCTGCCTGTGGTTTGGTCACGTGAGTATACATGCATAACGGCCTCCCGGCATGCAATAGGGGGCCCGCCCACAAGGGGCTGCCGGCGAGCGGCAGCTAATAGACCATTTCCCCCTCTTCCAAGCCGCCCGCCCTGTGGCGGCAGTGGAAGAACTAGTCTTGTGGGCGGCTGCTCACTGTATACATATACATGCTGCGTGGGAAAATGGTTTCATATAGAAGATTTCCACATATGCTTTGTGTATGATTTACATACATGTTTTGTGTGAAAAGGGTTTCATATAGAGGATTTCCACCACTAACCCGCCCTCTGGTAGCAGTGGACGAACTAGTGTTGTGGGAAATATCTCTCTGTATAGCTGTGTAGGATATATACATACATGCTTTGTGGGAAACGGGTTTCATATAGATGATTTCCATCACCAACCCGCCCTCTGATTACAGTGGAAGAATTAGTGTGGTGGGAGATATCTCACTATATAACGGGATGGCCGAATGAGTTAGAGCGTCCGTCTCCTGTGCTGGTAGATCATGGGGTCGTGGGTACGAACCCTGGTTGAGTCAAACCAATGACTTAAAAATTGATACTTGTCGCTTCCTAACCAGGCGCTCTGCATTATTAGGACAGGGCAAGGACTGGTGTGCTCAGTGAGAGGATAATGTGACTGAGTGGGATACCAGGTCATGGTGCCGACGGCCTGGTTTCCCAGTGGGACAGCACTATAAAGTCGCCATGAGTGTGCACTTTCACAAGTCGGTACCCGACCTGATATGACCTTAGATGTTGCTAGGACATAAAACAACAACAAACAAACACTATATAGCTGTGTAGGATATACATACATGCTTTGTGGGAAAAGGTTTTCATATAGATGATTTCCACCACCAACCTGCCCTCTGATAGCAGTGGAAGAACTTGTGTTGTTTGCCGCAGCTCAGTGTTTGTTGGGGGTTTTAGATCCTGGTAGCATCTAAGATCATATTAGGACAGCAGCTCAGTGTATATAGCGGGCTCTGTGAAAAAAATATCATGGGTGATGAAAATGGGAAATATTCCGCTAAAGCGGGATTAGAACCCACATCTCTTTGCATTCCATGCCAGTGTGCTAAGCATTACACCAACTAGGCTCCCTGATGTCACCACACTACTCATGCCTACCTATCTATGCGAGTCGTTGCCTGAGAGATCAGTGCAGACTACTACACTCGTCCCCCTGGAATTGTAAGTCCTTTCATCATCATCATCATCATCATGCTGTCGGTCGCGATGCGACAAAGTCTGCTTTCATTACTTGACTGCCGCTCTCCATTTAGCTCTCTGCTGTGAGAGTTGCGTCCATGACCTTAGATGCTTACAATTACATACATACAGGAAATGCACTTACGTATACACAGGGTAGGTTCAACAACTATACAGCGCGTAGCTTGTACAGGATCCTGGTCATGGCACCAGTTTCATGGGGGTGATGAAAATGGGAAATATTGCGCCTAGAGCGGGACTCGAACCCACATCTCTTTGCATTCCGGGCCAGTGTGCTAACCATTAGGCATCACCATACTACCCACCCCTACCTGTCTATGCAGGTCCTTGCCTGAGAGGTCAGTGCAGACCACTACAAAAACATTGCATAGATGATTTCCAGGGCCAGCCCACCCTCTGATAGCAGTGGCAAGAATTAGTATTGTGGGTGGCAAGTCAGTCTACAGTGTGCTCTGTGTGAAAAAGGTTGTATCCAGGATTTTCAACATTCAAGCTGCATAGTCCGACGAAGCATCAAATTTTCAAAACCAAAACAAGTATCTCAATTTGATTCTACATATCTAACTTAAATACTGGTGTACTTGTTAAACATTTGTCACCACATATAAGGGAATACTGGGGCAATTTAATAGAACCTATTTCTGCAGAAACCTATGGTGTCAGAGTTTTGGCAAGCCTGCCAAAACTAATTTTGCTTGTTCGCACTTCAAATATCTCAAAAGTTAGCTATTTAAAATAAAAGTTACTTCAAATTTAAGTAGGGTAGATTATAACGATCAGCCTAATATGTTTATCTCAGAAAATGACAGAAACTCAAAACCTATCGGACTATGCAACGTTAACCAGCGCTCTGGTGGCAGTGATGAGAATTAATGTGTGTAACACTAACAGCTCATTGGACAGCATGCTCTGTGCATAAAGATTTTATAGACAATTTCAACCAACATCCAGCCCTCTGATGGCATTGATAATAAATAGTGTTGCGTGTAGTAGCTCACTCTGTAGCATACTCTGTGGGAAAAGGTTTTTATAGAGGATTTTCACCACCAACCCGTCCTCTGGCGGTACTTGTAGTCAACCGGGTGCGGTGGCCGAATCGGTAGAGCGCAGGCCTCGCATGCGGAAGGTTGGGAGTTCGCTTCCTGGTCCTGTAAAGCCAATGACTTATAAAATTGATACTTGTAGCTTCCTAGCCTGGCGCTCTGCATTAATAGGATAGGGCAAGGGCTGGTTAGCTCAGTGTCAGGATAATGTGACTGAGTGGGATATTGGGTCATTGTGCTGGCCAGCCTGATTTCCCAGTGAGGCAGTACTATAAAGTCACCATGAGTGAGCACTGTCACAAGTCGGTACCCATCCTGATATGACCTTAGATGTTGCCAGGATGAAAAACTCCAACAATCAACCAAACAGTAATGATGATGGTAGTGTCGCATTGGTTTTGGGACAATGTCTATGCTTGAATCATGGATTAAAGCTGCATAGTCCGATAAAAACATAAAATTTTCAAAACCAAAACAATTATCTAGATTTGATTCTACATATCTAACTTAGATATTGATGTACTTATTAAACATTTACCGACACATAGAAGGGACTACTGGGTCAATTAATAGAACCTGTTACTGCAGAACCCTATGGTGATAGAGTTTTGGCAAGCTTGCCAAAATTAATTTAGCATGTTTCCATTTCAAATATCTTAAAAGTTTGCGAGTTAAAATAAAATTTACTTCAAACTAAAATAAGGTAGATTATAATGAACAACTTAATATGTTTCTCTCAGAAAATGAAAGAAACTCAAAATCATCGGAGTGTGCAACTTTAAATACTGTCCAACACTGCAGAGACACTGTCCGAAAATATGTATCAATGGCATCACATAGTGTGGTGCCTATATATGCATGTCTTGACAGCAACTGATTTTTATTACTATATTTCAAATTGTAGGCTGGAACATTGTCAGAATTTAATTAAATTTACAGTCTGAAGAAAGCATACCATTTTCTAACCCAAAGACCCTGTGGACTGCAGGCAGCTGGTAGTGGTCGGGAGGAGGGTTGGAGTTTGAGGATGGAGGGGCGTGTAAGGAGTGTCGGTGGAAGGGGGCGGCAGGGGGTGGGTAGATAAAAGATTCACCCGGTACTTGTAGTACACAGGTGAACGACAACGTAGTCTAAATACGGGCGAAAATAGCTTTAGTATGGAACATGAAGTAGAAACTATGGTTCCATGATCAAATGGCTACATATATTGGCACAGATTTGGTGAAATGGGAGAGAATGCAAAAAGACAAGATGGCGGCCAGAGAATGCCGTCGATTTCACTTTTAAATTGCATTAAAGTATATGTTTTATTATAATTTAGCAGGTTTTCACTTCAAGTACATCCAGAGTTAACCTTTTTAGAAACAACAGCTATTTCAAACTGAAATAAAATCGATTATAATGATCAAACCTTTTTTATTTAAAATAAATATGGTGGAAATTCAAAACAAGTGAATTATGTAACTTTGACATTTCCTGGGTGAAATGTTAATGCTACAAAACACTTTCTTGGTATTTCCAACTATGATAATGTCTAATGTCTTCCTTTTCTTTCTTTTCTTTGGGGGTGGGGTGTGGGTGGCTGGTTTTGTTTTGGAGGTGGGGTGATGTAACATCACTAACTGCAGATTACATTCTGCCGTTGTGTAAATTGGATGCGACTTAATCAGATTAGGCTGGGAATTGTTCCCTGTTTATTTTAAAACATTTCTTTTAGTTGTATATTGAACTATGTATTTAACTTTAATATGAGCTTCACTCATGGTAATACATATTTTCCAAGAAGAAAAGATCATAAATAGAATGCACTTCTTAAAAATAAAATTGAGGAAAGCATTGAGGGTGGAAATTACTTCTCGGAGAATTGTGGTGTTTTTCAAAGCCGCGTTTGCCACATGAGATGTGCAGTCCGTGCATGTAACTGGGCGAGCCTCTAGGTAGCACCACGTGATCAGAATACAGAGGTTCCCCGTGCACTTGGGAAACCCCCAGCGGTCAACTATGCATTGATGTATAAAAAGAAAATATTTAAGCTTTCTCAGAGGGAAGACACATAGTTGTCTAGTACATAAATATTGAGACGTGGTTTGCAGTATTGAGGGTAATGTTGATATGCTTTTAGCTTTTATTTTTCTATTTATTATTTTTATGGTATAAGCAATGTATCTGTGTTATTTTTAAATGGGGAAAGCACCTCATAAGTATTGTACTTCTGCTTTCTCCTTTTTCATGTGAAAACATTACTGATATAAATATCAACTTGTGTGTACATTGATCTTATGGAAATAAATATATTATTATTATTATTATTATTATTATTATACGTAGGTTGCACAGAAACTTGCATAGTTTCTCTTGTGTGTATATATAACTATATATAAATATATACAATATATATATACAGTAAAACCTCTCTATACTATCGATCGCTTTATTTGGGTCCCAAAAATACCATTGTAAAGATATTCTAACTCTCTAAGCCGACCACCTCCCTAAATGGACCACTTAAAGTCTCCGTTGGTCGGTCGATTTATAGAGGTTTGACTGTATATATAATGTATAACCTTTAATGTATATGTGCTATGTAATTTATTATATGGCTATAAATAATGACAGCCCTTAATGTTTCTCTCTAACCACCTTAACGTCCATGTTATTCACTGCGGAGCAGGCATTATCTCCTCCCATACCTCCTCTACAGGATGAGCTAACTGTCACTCTGCTCACTTTCAAAACTGTATATAATATACATTCTCTCCACCGTCGGTGACTCAGCGTACAGTCAGACGATACCGCCTCCACACGCACACCCACACCACACACCCTACACCCTACACCCACACCCACACCTACACCTACAACCATACCCACAACTACACCCACACCACACACCCACACCACACACCCACACCTATACCCACACACACACCCACACACTTAGATCCTCTCATCTTGACAGTGTGGCACTTCTCATATCATCGCCCATTCTTTCCCGCGCTTTATGCCGGAAGTGCTGACTGACGCGTGCGCAGTGCGCCGTGGCGAGGTCATGGCTCCCGGGACCAGACGGAGTTCAGCGTCCGTCTCCCGTTTTCAATCAATCAATCAATAGGATACAGCTATAATAGGCCTTGGACCTGTTAGCCGCTCTTAATTAATAGAAATCGAGACAGTTATTCAGATGTGGTGGATTGTAGCAACTGTCACTGGATCCAAGATCATGGGATTCAAACCCATGGGTTTGAACCCTGGTCGATTCAAACCAATGACTTAAAAATTGATACTTTTTGCTTCCTAGCCAGGCGCTCGGCATTATTAGGATTGGGCAAGGACTGGTAAAATATTTATTCATCTGAATATGACATTTGTCAGCGCCGGAGCACTGGTCTTCCGGCCATCTTACTATTGGAATTGACAGTCTAAATAATCTAAGTTTGGTCAGTGCTGTATTAGTCACAGCACCGATCCTGTAGAATTAAGGGAGTCACTCCTGCTGTATAATGTACAGCACCAGTCACTGTAGTTCATGCAAAAATGGGGAGCAGCATCAAGTAGAAAGTGTATACTCGGGGCAACTCACACAATCGTGGTGGGTTACATTTTTTCTCTTATAAAACAAGCTAAGTTTATATTTGGCAAGTCATTTTGTCTGTCTTATATAATGTTCAATGTTTAAACAGATTGATAGTTGTGTAGGATGTTCGGTGTGTTGATGGTTTGTTCATGATGGTTAAGGGTGGTGGCAAGGGAGCGGCCCCATTGGGGTGGGTGGTAAGGGGGAAAACCCCACAGGAGAGGATGCGGGGGGGGGGGGGCAGGAGCTCAGGGCTTTGCTAGTAATTACTGCAGTAGTCATTCAAGGGCCTAAATAACCAGGTGGGCTCTATATGCAATTCTGAAGGCAAGTATTGTTTGTGTTTCTCTGACTGATAGGGAGGTCATTCCACATGACACTACCTTTGTAGATTGGTGCTCGGATATATTTATTTGTTGAAGGGTGTGGTACATTGAGGGGAGTGGAGCCTCCTCTTCTTGTTATTCTATTTGCGCGGTCAATGCTTTTTTCATCTTTTGCACGTTTGTGCATTAGTGCCATCAGGTGTAGGTCCCTTCGTTCTGAGAGAGTATCCAATTTTGCTTTCTTGTGCAGTTCAGCCACACTGAGTGTCTTGCCTTGGTAAACTGTAATCAGTGCTCGGTTCTGAATTCTTTGCAGTTTGATCTTTTGTTGTTTTTTGGTTCACCATGGGCGCCAAGGTTTCCACATTTTCTGTTGGAGACCACTGTCATCCCTGAACCAAAATGTAGCGTAGTCTTTGGAACAAGGTGCGGTGCTATTTGTTGGAACGCCCCTCATTAAATTTTTTTAAATTAAATGTAGTTTTATTCATTGAATTATCAATTTTTTTGTCAGCGCCAGAGCACTGCTCTTCCAGCTATACAGTAAACCTGTTTGATACGTAAATGGCACTATTTAGTTTGTTGTTGTTTGGGTACATTAGTTGATTAAGCAGGACACATTTCAGTTGTGAGCAATTGGTCTTCCTTATTCTACTGTACCTTGCCCTATCCTAGTAATGTCAAATGCCAGGATAGGTAGTGACAAGTATCAATTTTTAAGTCAGTGGTTTGACTCAACTTGGGTTCGAACTCGAGGGCATCAAATCCTTCAACCTATTGTAAAATATTCTGATAAAACGCATAGGTGGGGGAATGCAAATGTTCTACTTATGAAAAAGGTATATAGGGCCAGGTGCATAGATGTGTTTATGTAGTTGCTGGTGGTACTTTACTCATTGTAAATAGACATTGTGGTGCTAGTAGGATAGTGTGTAAGGGGCACTTGGAGCTCTACCCACTACCCCCTCCCCCCTCTGTTAGTCACGGATCACCACACACTCAGCTCAGGGCAGGTGGTGACCAAAGGGGCCACGCCGCTTGGTGGTGGTGGGCAGATCACTGTAACCATGGGGACACAGGAATGCTTGATGTTCATTGGTAGAGCTGTAGATGCTTGATTCTCATTGGAGAATACGGTCAGGTGATATGCCATACTGGATCCATGTACCACTATAAATAATAAACCTGAGGGCTTGGCTCTCTCTCTACTTTTACTCTTCCTTTCTCTTTTTGCCTGTATTGATTTCACCATAGCCTGCCTTCACAACCACAGATTCCAAGCCGTGGACTTTACACTATGATAACCTTGTCTGTAGGACTTCACAACGAATGCAATGGATAGTGACCCAAACCACAGGAGCCAGCGTAACACTTTTTAAATTTTAAAAAATATATGTTGTGGGGGGGGGGGGGGGGGGGGGGGGGGGGGGGGGGGGGGTAATATATGAATGTGGATGTCATATGGCATAATAGCAATAGTTCGTTTCGTTAACAATTCCTCACATTTTTTGTTTAAAGAAAAAGGGGGAAAATATATTAGGTTGATCATTATATTTATACTGAATGTACATTGAATGTAGTTGAACATACTTGAACATACCTGAACGTTCCGGCATCCATGCCGTAACGTATTTATCCGTACCAAAACCTGTCGTACCTTAATGTTTTTCACTGTAGTTTAAAGTACTTACACCACGTTTGACCCACGTTAATCTATCCTATGTTCAACTACGTTCAACTACGTTCACTAACGTGTATGTGACCAGGGCTTAAGATGTTGCTAGGACATAAAACAACAACAAAAAACTAAATATACATACATGTATCTCTAATAAATTAACTATGACATGTGATATGAAGAGTGAGTAATATATCTTTACCGCGATCTATGATGCACAGTGTGGCTTCTACACACAACTTGTGTTGTTACCACTGCTGTCAGAAGTGGAAATCCTCTAGTGAGACCTTTTCCTATAAACAGTTCCTATATGCAACACAGTGAACTACTACCCACAGCATTAGTTCTTCAACTGACGGGAGGTAGCGGTGGTGGAAGTTATTGCACATTGATTCTTAAGTGCCTGTCACACTATGCCGGATTCAGCAACAGACAGAATTGTCTACTCTGGTGGTGATGGGGCGTGATAAGTTTCAAAATGTATTTAAATGTGGCAAAATGTTGCGATATTGGTCAAAGGCCGCCGGACAAATGGACTGAACGACATGAAACGTACATCAAAGTACAGGAAATGGATAGCCAAGGATGCTAAGCGACTAAAAAACTAGACCCAAAACGAACAAGAACGCAGACGTCAATCCAGCGGCATCCGTTCCAAGTTTTTGTGCATGTTCAAAACTTGTATTGGATCGGGGCCAGTATCAATGATTATCAAACGGATAAAACCAGACTTTTTGCCAGGATATCTAACGGACTTTGTTCAGTTTCTTTCTGTTTCCCCAATCCGGTGATGTGTGACAAAGCCTTTAAATTGGTGATTTTTTTGTGCGGATGGACTGTGCAATAGTTAGTACACGGCGAACCGGATGTCAAGATGAACACTGTGATAGGACTCGCCGGGCGGCAACGGGGCTCAGTCGGTCCGGTGTGGCATGGTTGGGTGGCGATGGTACTGAGGGAACGTGGGACACCTGAAGCTACAGGTTGTGTGGAATTTTACTTCCTGGCAACATTTAAGGTCATATCAGGACGGGCACGGACTTGTGACCGTATGTACTCATGGTGCTATAGTGCTGCCCCACTGGGAAATCATGTGGCTGGCACCATGACATGATATCCCACTCAGTCACATTATCCTAATATTGAGCTAACCAGTCCTTGCCCTATCCTATTAATGCTGAGCGCCAAGTTAGGAAGCGGCAATTCTACATTTTGTAAGTCATTGGTTTGACTCGACCGGGAATCGAACTCCCGATCTCCCACATGGGCTGCCTGCGTTCTCCCTATTCAGCCACCACGTCCGGTCCTGAAACGACAAAGGGCACTCACTGCATTAGGTCATATTTGGTTGGAATTGTTGGCTTTTGGTTCATTTATTGTAAACTATCACAGAACACTACTTTCCACACACAAAAACAGCTTCAGTTTTAGTATTATTATTTTCCTTTATGTATTTCTTTATTGCTAAACGTTAGTAAAAAAAAGTTTTCGTGGGAGGGTTTGGGAAACACTAGGCACATGGCAATGAATCGTAGCGGCAGATGCAGTTATTTTAAGGCACAAGTGCCCCTTACAGTCGTAACTGTCTTTGTTTCATTTGATTGTCCCTCTAATGACTTCCCGGTGGCTTCCACAATATCTTCCATATTGGCTTTCATAAAGGCTTGCATACTGGTTTCCACATTAGCTTCCATAATGGTTTCCATAATGACTTCCATAATGACTTCCTTAATGACTTCCATAATACTAATAGCTTCAATGTGGGATTCCTGCAATGGATTTTGTCATGGCTTCCACAATAATTTCCATAATGGCTTCGACAATAGCTTTCATAGTGGCTTACTCAATAGCTTTCATAGTGGCTTACACAATAGCTTTCATAGTGGCCTACACAGTAGCCTTCTTAGTGGCTTACACAATACCTTTCATAGTGGCCTACATAATAGCTTTTATAGTGGCTGACACAATAGCTTTCATAGTGGCTTACACAATAGCTTTCATAATGGCCTCCACAATAGCTTTCATAGTGGCTTACGCAATAGCTTTCATAGTGGCCTACACAATACCTTTCATAGTGGCCTACACAATAGCTTTCATAGTGTCTTACACAATAGCTTTCATAGTGGCCTACACAATACCTTTCATAGTGGCTTACACAGTAGCTTTCTTAGTGGCTTACACAATACCTTTCATAGTGGCCTACACAATAGCTTTTATAGCGGCCTACACAATAGCTTTCATAGTGGCCTACACAATAGCTTTCATAGTGTCTTACACAATAGCTTTCATAGTGGCTTACACAATGGCTTTCATAGCGGCCTACACAATAGCTTTCATAGTGTCTTACACAATAGCTTTCATAGTGGCTTACACAATAGCTTTCATAGAAGCCTGCACCATAGCTTTCTTAGTGGCTTCCACAATACCTTTCATAATGGCCAACATAATAGCTTTATAGCAGCCAACACAATAGCTTTCATAGCGGCCTACACAATAGCTTTCATAGTGGCCCACACAATAGCTTTCATAGTATCTTACACAATAGCTTTCATAGTGGCCTACACAATAGCTTTCATAGTGTCTTACACAATAGCTTTCAGAGTGGCCTACACAATAGCTTTCATAGTGTCTTACACGATAGCTTTCATAGTGTCTTACACAATAGCTTTCATAGTGGCTTATTCGATAGCTTTCATAGTGGCTTCCATAATAGCTTCCACACTTGTTTCTATGGTGCCTTCCACAGTGGCTTCTACACTGGCTTCAGGAAGTGACATCACCCCATTCCCTGACCCTACACGGCAGACGGAGGGCGGGCCTTGTTTTATTGCTATACCTTCTGGGTGTGGCTGTTTCCTGTGATAGAGCGAGTGTGTCTGGGTGATAACGAACGATAATAGCCGCTCTAGTGCGAAGAAGCTGAAGCGGCTTACTGCTGGTGTATTGCCTGAACCGCGCTTCATACTACAGAGGAGACTGGATGGGGTGGCGTGGCTGAATCAGCAGAACCCTGGTTCCGATGAAGCCAGGCGTGGACGCAATCCCTAGCCAAGTCAAGTTTAGCGCTTTACAAATTTGAAACTTGTTGCCACCTTGCCTGGCACTTAACGTTGCTGGAATAGACTAATGATAGGTTGGCTCAGTATCAGGATAATGTGAGCGAGTGGGATTGCAGGTAATGATATCACTGATAATGGTAGCCTAATGGGGCAGCACTATGAAGTTGTCATGAGTAAGCAGTCACAAATCAGTAGTTGTTCTGATATAACCTTGATGTTAGGATGCAAAACCCTCAACAAGGAGCAGTGGAATGAGGAAAACCAATTGTCCACGATTGGAAAGTTCCCTCCTTAATCAACTAATATACCAACAATAAAATGTTTTTTCTTTTCTTTTCCTTCAATGTGAAGCACCCACCACCTCTGATTGCTCCTGACCCTTGCCCCTCATCCATTACCCTTATCACCTACCCCGAAACTAATAGGCCTATCCACATGTTGGAGATATTAAATCAAAGCAGTTTGCTAGTTTTGTATGTGTTTAAACATTATTTCATTTAAAGTTGCAGAGTCCGATGGTCTTGAGTTTCAGAAATTTTCTGAGATAAATAGATTAGGTTCATCATTATAATATACCTTACTTTAGCATGAAGTAACTTTTATTTGATATTTGAAGCGCAACCATGCAAAATTAATTTTGGCAAGCTTGCCAAAACTCTGACACCATAGGCTGCACCATAGTCTGCAGTAATGGGATCTATTCAATTGCCTCACTATTCCCGTCTGTGTGCCGACAGATGCGTAATAAGTGCATCAGTATCTAAGCTAGATATTTAGAATCAAATTTAGATCATTGTTTTGGTTTTGAAAATTTGATGATTTCATCCGACTATGCAGCTTTAACGTGAAGCGCCCACCCCCTCTGCTTGCTCCTGACCCCTACCCCTCACCCTTATCCCCCCCCCCCCCCTTCTACTCCCCACACCTCTCCTCATCCTCATCCTCATCCTCATCCTCATCCTGCTATCCCCTGCTTACGTCACTGCTCACGTGATAGATGGCGCTTCGTGGAGCCGCCACCAGGGGGTGCTGACGGCGGTACAATGGGCGCGAGCGGCGGTCCCCCTGCAGTGTCAGACGGCTCGTCTGTCACAGCTAACAACGGCCGGGCCTGCCGACAACAACCAGCGCCGTGACGCGCCTGCTATCTGGTACCGGTGTGGCGGTCTCCGATGCCACAAGGCTGATATGCCAATCACCCGAGCCACTTTTTGGCGCATGCGCACATCCTGCAGACTCGGGTCGAATAATCGAATACGGTTCTCCGCGTAATTATTTATTTTAATAACAAATATACGTACAGCAAAATAGGATTTGAGTTTTATGTCCTGGCACCATCTAAGGTCATATTAGGACGGGTACCGATTTGTAACTGCGCGCACTTATGACGACTCCACTCGCGGTGTTTGATTTGAAATTCTGACGACTCGGATGACCCGAGTCGCCCGGGTCGTGTTAATCGATTACGGCCTTTGAGACTGGCTCAGTTTTGACGCATGCGCAGACGATGCTGTTGGATTCTGACGCATGAGCAGAAGCGACATTTGGCATATCAGCCTTGTGGCATCGGAGACCGCCACACCGGCAGCCTCAGCCTCCCCATGTGTGGGCGCGCCACTAGTCGGCCTGTATCGGGTAGCTGCTGTGTGATGGTTTGTTTGTTTTGTTTGTTGTTTGTTGTTGTTTTACGTCCTAGCAACATCTAAGGTCATATCAGGACGGGCTGTGTGATGGAGTCGTTCCGATTACATCCGCTACTCATTATTAATTTTTTTTAGGGAAACAGTTTTTTTGCTGTTTTTTTTTTTACCAAAAGTTCATTTTCCATTTTTAACCTGAAAACTCTTTTAGTTTTACTGTTGATTTTTTTTATCATATATACCACTTGTGATTTTACCATAGTTGCATGCTATTGTCGGTGTACATTAGTGTGCTCTATTTTACCTGTTTGAAATGTAATTTAGTTTTAGGTTCATATGTTTAACCATTCACCCCCAATAGCCGATGTTTACTTTTTGTACTGGGCGGCAGCTGAAAATCAATAGAACAAACATATATTGGAAAGAAAACAATCTGACAATGTCTGGTTTTAATCTCTATAGTATGTTGCATTCCATGTATTTGATACAACACACAGTAATGTTTATAATTGGTTATGATCTTCCTCATATCTTGCTTACAGTGGTCGTAAATCACATTTATGACAACAGGTCTTCCTTAGGTATCTGGTCAGCATACATCGTTGGTAATACCCAAGTCACACTACTGCTTGTGACCACTTTGCGACCACAACAAAGGGGTGGTCGGAAAGTGGTCTTCAACACTCGCCGACCTCCTTGCGGCCATTTTGTGTCGCAAGGAGGTTGCAGCTACTGCACTAATAACCTCCTTGCGACCAAAATGGTCGCTCAGAGGTCGGTGACCATTACTTTGGTCGCACGGAGGTCCGAAGGAGGTCGCAATGAGGTGGGTTCTTTGGTCCAAAGTGGTCGCAAGGTAATCGCAAGGTGGTCGCAATGTTGTTGCAAGTGGTCGCAAGCCGTAGTGTGACTGCAGCTTTAGCAGTTCTTGTGCAATAGAGAGTTACACTGGGACATGGTTGGATTCTAGTCACACTGACAGGACCAGACGGGATGGCTGAATGAGTTAGGGCGTCCGTCTCCCGTGTTGGTAGATCGTGGGGTCAAGCATTCGAACCCTGGTCGAGTCAAACCAATCACTTAAAAATTGATACTTGTTGCTTCCTAGCCTGGCGCTCAGCATTATTAGGATATGGCAAGGACTGGTTTGCTCAGTGTCAGGCTAATGTGACTGAGGGGGATATCAGGTCATGGTGCGGGTGGCCTGGTCTTCCAGTGGGGAAGCACTATAAAGTCGCCATGAGTGCGCACTGTCACAAGTCGGTACCCGTCCTGATATGACCTTAGATGCTGCTGGGACGTAAAACAACAACAAACAAACAAATGCACTGGCAGCATTGGAACCGGTATGAGCGAGCACCACTCGACCTATCAGGCAGTGAAGCCGGGGAAGGGGGTGGGTGGGCAAAAAAAAACCACTACTTACAGTACACCTAAAAAGGTTGACACCAACAAAAATCCAGCACCATAATTAATATTGCAGGACTATGCTGATGTGGGAGGGCAGCTCACGATTCATTGCCATGTGCCTAGTGTTTCCATAATCCTCACACAGAAATACTTTTTTTTTTAATGTTAAAAAAAAAGAAATGCACAAATAAAAATAATAATACTAAAACTGAACCTGTTTTTGTGTGTGGAAACTAGTGTTATGGGATAGTTTACTTTAATGACCACTTTCGACTGTATTTGGTGATATATGGTTTGTGATAGCAGGTATTGCAGGTATTGCAGGTATAGCAATACCTCAGGGAGTTTGATGCCCCTGCCTTGCAGAGTTGTAAACCACTGCCTTGTGGTACAGGTTCTTGACAGAACCGAAGGCTAAGGGAGCAAACCCTAAACAGAAAACCATGTCACTGTGGCAGCATTAAGGGCGGTTGATGTATGGAACTCCCAACATCTCCCGACCAGCCACTGCAGGGACAAATAGTTTTGCGCTTGTCTGGACATGTTCTTGCAGGTGTGAAACCTCTATTTGCTCCCTGAGAGAGTGCTGCTGGTAACTTGCAAAAGCCAGCAGCACTTCAACACTTTTGCAGGGAGCTTTCATGAAATGTAATACTCAAACAGACGGGGCTGCCCTCTATGGAAGATCTTCTGATCAAAAAGAATCTCCGGTGGACTGGACAGCTCATGAGGATGTCATCAGACAGGCTACCAAAGCAGGTCCTCTATTCTCAACTGTCTTCTGGTTCAAGGATACCATCAAGAGAAACCTGAAGCTGAGAGACATTAAGACCGACTCATGGATGCAATTCTCACAGCAGGGAGCTAAATGGAGAGCGGCAGTCAAGTAATGAAAGCAGTCTTTGTCGCATCGCGACCGACAGCATGATGATGAAGATGGTTTGTGAATTGGAGCAAGAGGCGGTGGCTGAATTGGTAAGAACGCGCGCTTTCCTGTGCGGAAGGTCAGGGTTTCAAATCCCAGCCGAGTCAAACCGATAACTAATAAAATTGATACTTGTCGCGACCTAGCCTGGCACTCGGCATAAATAGGAATGGGCAAGGACTGATTAGCTCAGTCGAGTCAGTGCCAGGACAATGTGACTGGGATATTGAGTTATGGTGCTTATGGTGTGTTATGTCGATGTGGCAGCACTATAAAGTCTCCATGAGTGTGCATTGTCACAAGTCAGGATCTGACTTGACTGTGGATGTTGCTAGGATATAACAAAAATTAAAACATCGTGTGTTGATCCCAACAATAAAATATAAAGACATGATTGTAAATGCGCCTTGGTATGCATAATACTCCGAATGGGTGGAGGATTTCAAATCGGCCCTCAGCCTTTGACATCAACCCATTTAAGATCACTGCACACACCGACGAGGCATATTATTATTACTGAGTGTATACTTATACAGACATTGCCTGAACAAAGCATGGCTCACGGATACATGCAACCTCACACAAGAGGGTGCGGTTTGCAGGCCCATCTGGGGCAGGTCCAAAGTTTATGTCCCCACCCCCACCCTATAGCAATGGCAGGAATGGGTGGAGGATTTCAAATAGGCCCTCACCCTTTGGCTTCGACCTATTTAAAATCACTCCACGCACCGACGAGGGCTATGATTATTATTATTATTATTATTATTAATAGCAGTATTATTATTATTATGCCTTCATACATGAATAATAAACACCACTTTTTCTTACATCTGTATAAAGTGATTTTTCTCTTCACTACAAAACTATATTCTGGTGACTTTAAACAGGACTAGTGCCATTTGGCTGAGCAGAAGGAACACTTGGGAAATACTTGTTTAGTGAGGCCTGATATGCTTGTACACTGCACTGCTCCGCTACCCGGACCAGACGGGATGGCCGAATGAGTTGAGCGTCCGTCTCCTGTTTTGGGAGATCGGGGGATCCGAACCCATGGGCTCGTGGGTTCAAACCCTGGTTGAGTCAAACCAATGACTTAAAAATTTATACTTGTCGCTTCCGAGCCTGGCACTCGGCATGAATAGGATAGGACAAGGACTGGTTAGCTCAGTGTCAGGATAATTTCAGGTCATGGTGCCAGCGGCCTGATTTCCCAGTGGGGCAGCACTATATAGTGGCCATGAGTGCTCACTGTCACAAGTTGGTACCCGTCCTGATATGACCTTAGATGTTGCTAGGACATAAAACAAAAAACAAACAAACAATCTCCCCTGCCGCACAACGCGACCTCGGACATGGCAGGATATTTGTCACCTATTTATAGTTGGCCACAGTTCGACTATTTGCGGTCAGGTGACCTACCCTTTCCAGTAGCGCCAGGCGTTTATGGCCCTGTCACACTACGACGTAACGACGTCAACGTAGGGAGAACGTGAAGAACGTTGAACTTCTCGGCGTAGTATGCAAATTTGGGCACAAGTTGAACGTGGATGCAGCGTAGTGGACGAGAGAGTAACGGTGGTAAAGCGTAGTGATGCCGTCATTCAACGAGAGAGGTCAACTTCATTACGTTCACGGAACGTTATGAACGTTATTCCATCGCCAGAACTACGTTACCTGATGGCGAAACGTTGAACTACGTTGAACGTACGTTCTCCTGACGTTATCCTGACGTTATCCTGACGTTATCCTGACGTTCCCATTATGCCGCGTGGACGTTTCCACCGGGTTTAATGTGGGTCAACGTAGTGCAACGTAGTTGAACGTAGTGACTAACGTTTTAATAACGTCGGTTTAACGTCATTGACGTTCACCGAACGTGTACAGAACGTCCGGCGAACGTAAACCCTTACGTTCGAACTACGTCAACAGTTTTGAACATGTCCAAAACCTCGACGTAATACGACGTAATGTGACGTAGCTCGACGTCATTATGACGTCATTATGACGTCATAATAACGTAATCCAACGTACATCAACGTAATGACGAAAGATCACCACGTTAGGCTCACGTTCGCTCATTACGTTGTAGTGTGACAGGGGTATTAAGCGCCTCGTGGTGTGGTGCGTCTCTGTATGGCCAGCTCTTGACGTGTCCAGGGGGGGGGGCATGGTTTGAAGATCTAAACCACCGACACTGCAATGTTTGTGTCCTATCTTTTTTCTTCTTTTTCTTTTCTCTTTTTTTATCTCTTTTTTCATTCTTTTCCCTTTTTTCTTTTTCTTTTTTCCTTTCTTTCTTAATTTGTTCTTATCCCTTTCTTTCTTTCTTTCTTTCTTTCTAATTTTTTTCTCTTTCTTTTTCTTTCTTTCTTTCTTTCCTTTCTGTCTTAATTTTGTTTTCTCCCTTTCTTTCTTTCTTATTTTTTTCTCTTTCTTTCTTTCTTTCTTTCTTTCTTTCTTTCTTTCTTTCTTTCTTTCTTTCGGTTCCAAGGTCCAGGTTGGAAAAGACTCAAGCTGAGCGCAATGGTAATGTCGGGTAGACAGCCCAAGTTGGAGGCGGTTAGTCGGTGAATTGTTAGTCAGACGTCAGGCAGTGGCTGGAACGAGGCTGCGATGTGTCAGCGAGTATCAACAGCCCGCTATGTCAACACACAGTGAGGTGGGTGGGGGGTAGGTGGGTGTGGGGGTGCTGCCCGCCTGCCTGCCTGCCTGCCTGCCCAAGCAATCTCTCCAGGCCCAGTCACAGTCACATACACATTGGTGGATGTAGTTGAGCGTAGTGGAGGCTAACATAGTTGAACATAGTTGAACGTAGTTGAATGTACTGGAGAAGTATGGATGCTGGTACGTTCAACTCCGTTCAACTACATTCAACTACATTCAACTACGTTCAACTACATTCAACTACGTTCAACTATGTTAGCCTCCACTACGTTCAACTACGTCCACTAACGTGTATGTGACTGGGCCTTCCCTGTCCGCATCCTTTACAGCAACCGCCCTGGGAGGCGCGGACCCCAATTAGTTAGATTAATGCACCAATTCACACGAGGAGTGGAGCACGAAAAGCTCTCCTAGTTCATTGCAAATATTATTTTCGATTATGTTGCTGTTTTTTGGGTGTTTTTGTGTGGTTAGTACAAGAAGAAGTGATGGTTTTTAATAGTCCTTTTCTCTGGAACATGTCACTATTGTAAGTGATCTGCTACCCACAATATTAGTTCTTGCTACTGCACAGTGAGCTGCTACCCACAATATTAGTTCTTTTCACTGTGCAGCGAGCTGATGCCCACAATATTTGTTCTTGCCACTGCACAGTGAGCTGCTACCCACAATATTAGTTCTTGCCACTGCACAGTGAGCTGCTACCCACAATAGTAGTTCTTGCCACTGCACAGTGAGCTGCTACCCGCAATGTTAGTTCTTGCCACTGTGCAGTGAGCTGATACCCACAATATTAGTTCTTTCTACTGCACAGTGAGCTGCTACCCACAATATTAGTTCTTGCCACTGTGCAGCGAGCTGCTACCCACAATATTAGTTCTTGCCACTGCACAGTGAGGTGCTACCCACACTATCATTTCTTTCCACTGCGCAGTGAGCTGCTACCCACAATATTAGTTCTTGCCACTGCACAGTGAGCTGCTACCCACACTAATAACTATTTATACTGCACAGTGAGCTGCTACCCACAATATTAGTTATCTCTACTGCACAGTGAGATGCTACCCACAATATTAGTTCTTGCCACTGTGCAGAGAGGTGCTACCCACATTAGTTCTTGCACTGTGCAGTGCTCTGCTACCCACAACATTAGTTCTTTTCACTGTGCAGCGAGCTGCTACCCACAATATTAATTATTTCTACTGCACAGTGAGCTGCTACCCACAATATTAGTTATTGCCACTGTGTAGTGAGCTGCTACCCACATTATTAGTTCTTGCCACTGTGCAGTGGTCTGCTACCCACAATATTAGTTCTTTCCACGGCACAGTGAGCTGCTACCCGCAATATTAGTTCTTGCCATTGGACATTGAGCTGCTAGGCAAAATATTAGTTGTTGGCACACTTATTATGTATGTTATGATCACTTTTCCCCAAATCACGTCAAATGAGGTTTTGGGAGGCTAATAATATATTCCTCTCACTAATATTTGTTCACTAAAAAAAGAAAGCGCATACTATATCATATCTGTACTAAATTGAGTGCAAACATGTGGCTCAGTGTATGGTGAAAGTTACAATATAATCAGCTGATAATTATATGACAGGAATCCTTTTAAAACCCCAGGAATCCATCGATATGAACCATGTAAGACACGTTTAATTTGATTAGTCTTGTCTCCAAGAAATCCATAAAATTTGAAGCCCTATGTATGTATGTGTATATCACATTAGGCTATATCATCAGCTTCCCATAGCCGTCAGGTGCTTAATATTGGAACTTAGGTCGGTCGCCCTTTTTTTCAAAGCGTTAACAAACCTAACGCGTTTTCTTTATTTGGTGAACAAAAAAGTGATAGGAATATATTTGTACTTAGCCGTCCAAAACCCTTATTTGACACAATTTGGTGACAAGTGACAATATATTCATATTTATGGTATGTAGGTTGTTGGGGTTTTATGTCCTGGCAACATCTATGGTCATATCAGGACGGATACCGACTTGTGATAGTGCACACTCATTGCGACTTTACAGTGCTGCCCTACTTACTGGGAGACCAGGCCACTGGCACTATGACCCAATATCCCATTCAGTCATGTTATCCTCATACTCAGCTAACCAGTCATTACCCTCTCCTAATACTAATAGTGCTGTGCGCCAGGCTAGGCAGCGACAGTATCAATTTATAAGTCATTGCTTTGACTCGGCTGGTATTCGAACTCATTATCTCCAACATGGAAAGCCTGCGCTCTACCGATTCGGTACCACGTCTGGTGATGTATGTAGTACATACAGTGGTTTTGTCGTGTGGGGGTGGTTGGGAGGGGGGGGGGTAGTGAGTGGGGCTGGTAGTGGTGGTGGCTGAGTGTATACTTATACAGACATTGCCTGAACAAAGCGTGGCTCACGGATATATGCAGCCTCACACAAGAGTGTGTGGTGTGCAGGCCCAGCTGGGGCAGGTCCAAGGTTTATGTCTCTGTTGGGATGTATACATACAACCCCCACCCCCCCCCCCCCACAACCACCACCACCACCACCACCACACACCCTAAGGCCATGGCATGTGAACGCCCACTAAACCACCCTCATAGACAACCCCAAACCACGCACTCCTCCCACCGCCTACCCCACACCCACCCCCACCCCCATCCCCACACAATGCCGCGTTCCTACCACTAAATAGACTCAACGACCGAGGGGGGGGGGTAAAATATGCATAAGTGACGTTGATTTTGAAAATGAGGTTCCAAATATTGACCAGTATTTTTGTTGTTATTTTCCATGGTGAAAGTTCCTTATGTTTTGGTTGATTTCTGTGAACAAGTTTGGACAGCACCTGCGTTTTCGCTGATTTCCGTGATTAAAAAAAATATTTACTGACTAACGCTAAGCAAAATATATATATGACAGCAGTTTGACCTTACATGTACTAGACCATAAACCCAACTAAGAAAGAGTTTGGCATGGACAATAATACAGTCACAATAGACTACATCACGGTTCCAGCGGCGCGGTGCATTGTGGGATGCATCAGAGCGAAACAAAGCCGCGAGAAGTACATGGCACATGCTAATACACTGGGTGCAGCTATGAAATGTGCTAGTTTCAGCTCATCTCAGCTCTTGTTTGAAACATAGAATACCAACTAAAAAAATATATATAATAAATTAAGATATTTATCTTTCATCGAGCATTGCATTTACATCAATATAACCAGCACATCTTATGCCATGTGCACTTAGATTTAGACAAATCTAGGCACTCAGACTAGTGTTAGAGCCATAGCCAGAGTCAGTTTTATTTATTTTATTCATGTTTTTATTTATATTCTATGGTTTATGGAGAGTTGTGTCTTAAACATATTCATTATATTATTATATTGCATCCTTCCATCCATGTTTATGCCAAATTGTTATATATTTCTAGTTATTTTGAATAAAATGCCAGTTTTGCCCTACGCGTATCAGCAAACTCAATGGGCGTACGCCTTTGCTTTGCTCCCAACGCCGTTTTCAGCACATGCATAGTCAGAACCGTGATGTAGTCTATACGGACAGTTGGAACCTGACTTCCGCGATTCCCTGACAGTGCAAATCCTCGGGGGGGGGGGGGGGGGGGGGGGGATCCACGGCTTGGTTCTGCCGGAACCCGCTAGGTGGCACCAAGGTCTCGGCCTGATTTCTGCAGTTTTTGCCAGGTACCGCTTTCACCCCTGCATACGCTTACCACTCACTACCAGGGAATCATGGTTGTTGTTTGTTGGGGTTTTATTTCCTGGCAACATCTCAGGTAATATCGGGAGGCATAGCCCCTAATGACTTGTGACAGTGTGCGCGCATGGCGATTTTATAGTGCTGCCCCACTGGAAGACTGCACCACTAGTGACATGACCCAATATCAGGTAGGAGCCAGGACTGGGAATTTAAAACGTCTTAGTTTTTTCAAGGCGTATTGAAAAACGAAGACAGTTTTCATATAGAAACAAAGAGGGGTGAGCTTCCACAGGCTACAACTCCTTTGCCTGATACTGAGTAAATGAGTCCTCATGCCATCCTATTATGCCAAACCCCCTGCTAGGTCGCGACAAGTCATCATCATCATCATCATGCTGTCGGTCGCGATGCGACAAAGACTGCTTTCATTACTTGACTGCCGCTCTCCATTTAGCTCTCTGCTGTGAGAGTTGCGTCCATGAGTCGGTCTTAATGTCTCTCAGCTTCAGACATTTCATGAAAGCTGCCTGCAAAAGTGTTGAAGTGCTGCTGGCTTTTGCAAGTTACCAGCGGCACTCTCTCGGGGAGCAAATAGAGGTTTCACACCGGCAAGAACATGTCAAGACAGGCGCAAAACTATTTTCCCTGCAGTGGCTGGTCGGGAGATGTTGGGAGTTCCATACATCAACCGCCCTTAATGCTGCCACAGTGACATGGTTTTCTGTTTAGGGTTTGCTCCCTTAGCCTTCGGTTCTGTCAAGGACCTGTACCACAAGGCAGTGGTTTACAACTCTGCAAGGCATGGGCGTCAAACTCCCTGAAGTATTGCTATACCTGCATACCATCACGACAAGTACAAATATTGTAAGTCATTGTTTTTATTTAGTCGCAGTTTGCACTCATGATCTCCCATTCGGATGGCAGCCGGTGCTCTTACCCATTCGCCACCCCTGTCCGGTAGAGAATCACAGAGAGTTTAGCGGTGCCAGATTTTTTTCTTTAAAAGTATAAATATTCTAGAATGTCAGTGCTTTCAAACTGAGGCGACGTATGCCGCCAACGTCAGTTGTCGATGGTCGACTGTTCCAACGATGGCTTTTGGCCACCTTCCGTAGGAGGTTACCTGTGACCCAGTTAGGCAGTGACAGGTCACTTGTATTCTGACCTTGGCGGAATAAATAAACTGGGGGGGGGGGGGGGGGGGGGGGGGGGGGATATCCTGGTGTTTGAAGCCACTTTGGCAATACCTTGTTATTCCTGAATGTGGTCAATCAAATCAGAGGATCAGTATTTTCTTGTGATTGCAACCCTAACAGAATGACAATGATGACGAGAACCTGTGGTTGGTTGTTGGAGTTTTACGTCCTGGCAACATCTAAGGTCATATCAGGACGGGTACCGACTTGTGACAGTGTGCACTCATGGTGACTTTATAGTGCTGCTGCCGGCACCATGACCTGATATCCCACTCAGTCACACTATCCTGACACTTAGCTAACCAGTCCTTGCCCTATCCTAGTGATGCCGAGCGCTAGGCTAGGAAGCGACAAGTATCAATTTTAAAGTGATTGGTTTGACTCAACCGGGAACCGAACTCCCGACCTTCTGCACGCGAGGTCGGCGCTCTACTGATTAGGCCACCGTGCCCGCGCTTTAAATATAAAGCAACGGGGGTGGGTGGGTGGGGAGGGGTTAAATATGTATTCCTGGTTCGGCGCAGGTGGTGGTGATTGTGTTAATATCACGTTCACGACCCGACCTTTGCCGGAGTATTCGCTGTATATTCGAAGTGACATGACTGGACATGCTGTCGGAATAGGTAGAGCGCAGGCTTCCCTTGCGGAAGGTTGAGTTGGAATCCAGGTCGAGTAAAACCAATGACTTACACAAAATTGATACTTGTCGTTTCCTAGCCAGGCGCTCGGTATTACTAGGATAGGGCAATGATTGGTCAGCTCTGTATCAGGATAATGTGACTGAGTGGGAATTCGGCTCATGGTACTGGCAGCCTGGTCTCCCAGAGGGGCAGCACTATAAAGTCAGCATGAGTGCACACTGTCACAAGTCGGTACCCATCCTGATATCACCGTAGGATGTTGCTAGGATGTAAAACCCTGACAAACAAACACAAATCATATCGACGGGGGAGCCACCTAACTGACCCGTCAAAGTGTAGCATCACTCCTCAGAATCTTCCTTTATATATATTATATGTATATACGATATTGAGTGACAATATGCGCACAACTGTTGAAGTCGGAAGTGGGTGGTGGCGCCACCAGTCATACGGGTGGGCCACCCATAGAGGTGGTTAATTAATACAGTAGTAATTAATGGAACGTCCCTTGAGCGCCTTTATACTTGCATAATCGTTATACATCATATATACAATTTTCATTTTTTGTGTGTAAATATATACAGTATAACCCCGTTAAACCAAACTTGAAGGAACCCTAGAAATTTGTTTGGATTAACCGATCATTGGTTTAACCGAGCTTTGGCTTCGAGTTTGATTTTAACTCCCCCACCCCCACCCCCACCCCCCACACTACTGCCCACACACACACTCACTTTCCCCTTCCGGCTCGCCACATACTCCTCACTCCCTCCCGCCCCCCCCCCCCCCCCCCCCCCCCCCCACAACTGCCCCCACACACTCACTTCCCTTGTCCGGCTAGCCACCGACATCCCCCCTCCCCCCCCCCCCCCACACACACACTATTGCTAACACTTATCCAAATAATCATGGTGTAAGATGCGGTGGGGTCTCAGATGACCTTATAACCACATGAAAGTTTGGTTTAACCATACCGGAAGTGGCCTGAGACCGACAACTTTGTTTGGATTAGGCGATAATTTGCATTAACCGACTTTGGTTTAACCAACTCTTTTATATGATAAATGGTAGTATTTTGCCAGGCCGCGGGAAAAAGTTTAGATTATCCGATTGTTTGGTTAAACCGATCTTGGTTTAACTGAGTTATACTGTATGTATATACAACCTATACATACTTTAATGTCCACAATTATTTAATTGCATCTGATTAAGCGTGTAATAAAAATTACTTCCACTTGACACTTGTGGCCACCACCCTCTTTTGGACCAGGCGCAGTGGCCGAATCGGTAGAGCACAGGCCTCGCGTGCGGAAAATCGGGAGTTCGCGAGTTTGGTTCCTGGTCGAGTCAAACCAATGACTTAAAAATTGATACTTGTCACTTCCTAGCCTGGTGCTCGGCATTATTAGGAGAGGGCAAAGACTGGTTAGCTCATTGTCAGGATAATGTGACTGAGTGGGATATCGTGTCACGGTGCCAGTGGCCTGATTTCCCAGTGGAGCAGCACTATAAAATCGCCATGAGTGTGTACTGTCACAAGTCGGTACCTGTCCTGATATCACCTTATGTTGCTAGGACGTAAAACAACATCAAACAAACAAACAAACAAACCCTCTTTTGGGGTGACTTGCCCGCCACCCTCCTCCTGATCCACTCCCGGCTTTGTCACCTTTCTACTCAGTAGCGCTAACCCAATGGACACTCCCTCACTCGCTGACACGCTGGCGACCCACACTGACTGCTAACTGACCAGCTCACCCACCTTTCTACGTATTCTATATTGCGCATTAACCGGGCGCGGTGGCAGAATCGGTAGAGCACAGGCCTCGCGTGCGGTGGATTGGGAGTTCGCGAGTCCGGTTCCCGGTCAAGTCAAACCAATGACTTAAAAATTGATACTTGTCGCTTCCTAGCCTGGTGCTCGGCATTATTAGGATAGGGCAAGGACTGGTTAGCTCAGTGTCAGGATAATGTGACTGAGTGGGATATTGGGTCATGGTGCTGGTGGCCTAATTTCCCAGTGGGGCACCACTGTAAAACCGCCATGAGTGCGTACTGTCACAAGTCGGTATCCGTCCTGATATGACCTTAGATGTTGCTAGGATGTAAAACAACAACAAACAAACAAATTTTGCACGTTGATCTTTCGTCCCTTCTAAGGTCGGGCTTGGGTTCTCCCCGTGTGTTTTGTTATTACAAATAAACTTTATTTCCCTGCACTACTGCTTTCTCATTGCTTCGCTGAATCATGTATCTGGTGTACCTTTTGTGTTAAGCTAAGATTCCTTACACGCGGTATGCGGCATGCAGTATGCGAATACGGCAAAAAATCGAAACGTCTTGAAGTCAATGGGCTACAACCCTTACATGCAGTATGCGAATGCGAATGCGACAACTCGATCGGTCCCTGTAGCGATCGGTGCAGCATGCGGCATGCGGTACGCGAATAGAAACGTGAGTCGCACTTGCTCATTAGGTTTACACTAGGAGAGGTGACTGGTCATTACGGAATGGTCACACACAGGGTTGCTGAGTGGAAACATATTTTTTTTTGGTAAATATTTTTATTCATCTGAATACATATTTTGTCAGCGCCGGGGCACTGGTCTTCCAGCCGTCGGAGTGGTCGCAATTCATCTGTACATATTGGAAGTGGAATGTGTTGCATTGTGTGCAGCACAACCCATTCTGAACGTAAAAGAAAGTGGGGGAGCAGCCTATGCTGCATAGTGTACAGCATATGTACTGAACATAGTGCAAAGTATCTATATGCATCAAGATAGAGTGTGCAGTAATGTACACTAGTGGTTAAATAATATGCTGTGTGTGTATATCAGTTAGATTTGGTTTTAATAACGGTTAGTCTTTAAATAGTGCCATGTTGTGCATGTATAGTGGTTTATATTGTGTGCATTGCTGGTTGAAGATGTAGTTATGTAGTGGTGGTAATGGGTCTAAAGATGGGGTAGTGATTCTCGAGTCATTGAGTTATAATAGTTGTTTTGTCAAATGTGGATGGGGGGGAGGGGTTCATGGGTAGGGGGCGCGGACACGCAGGGAGAGAGCAGGCATGAGAGAGGGCGAAGTCAATGGGTCGTTCAGCAGGTCGTATTATATATTTGCAGTGCCAGGTTTTGGGCCTGAATAACCAGGTGAGCTCTGTATGCATTTTTAAAGGCAAGGATCGAACCCGCTTCTCTGGTTTTGGTTGGGAGCTCATTCCACATGACACTTCCTTTGTAAATCGGAGCTCTCATTAACTTATTTGTATTAGGGTTGGGCACCCCAAGCAGAGTCGATGTCCCCCTTCTCGTTACCCTGGTTGTGCGATCTATGTATTTGTCATCACTCGCACGTTTATACATCAACGTCATTAGGTGTAGGTTCCTACGTACATCCAGAGTGTCCAGCCCTGCTCTGCTATGCATTTCAACCACACTTAGTATCTTGCCTTTGAATACTGTTCTGAGGGCTCTGTTTTGCGTTCTTTGTAATTTGGTCTCTTGCTGCTTCGTTAGTAATCCATAGATGATATCATTGTAGTCTATAATTGGTAATATTGTTGACTTGTACAGCTGCAGCGCAGTATTCTCACTTACATATGTCCTTATTTTTCTGAATGTGTTCATTTTTAGTGCCAGTGTTTGGTTAAGTCTTGCCAGCTGTTGGGTACCAGTTAGAGTCGCATCAAGAGTTGTGCCTAGGTACTTATAGGAGTTCACTTCACGGAGCACTAAGCCACAAATCTGCAGTTGTATTGGCCGGGCGTTGTATTGGCGTGGTGGTGGGGGGTAGACGCTTGCCACTTACCACATAGAAGGAATCCTCCCATTCACATACCGCATACCGCATGCCGCATACCGCATACCACGTAGAAGGAATCTTAGCTTTAGTCAGCCAATCCAGCCGCAGTCACTCACTCCATGCGGGATAATAAGAACGCAACCCACTGAGGATTATGCAATTCAATTTAAACATAAACCACTTTGCAGTGTACGAGGTTCTGCGTAGAGCCGCTAGGGGGTGGGACTGGAAAGGAAGGGGTAGCGGGTGGTGGGGTGGTGGGAGACTACAAAAAGCATTTGCATGTAGAGTATGCCCTGAGGGAGGCCATAGACTCAGGTGAGCAAGGGACCCAGCACAACAGCCTGGAGGCATGTGTTACCAACATTTCACTACACAGTTTGTAGATGCTCCCCAGGCCGACTGAAGGTGAGATTCCATTAACATGTAGTGAGACATCGGGTACGCGCCTTGCGATATATTTGTTTCTTCTTGATTGATGATTGATTGATAGATTGGTGGTGGTGGTGGCGCCACCTAGCCTACTGGAATGGTGGTGGTGGCGCCCCCTAGCCTACTGGAATGGTGGTGGTGGCGCCCCCTAGCCAACTGGATTGGTGGTGATGGTGGTGGCGCCCCCTAGCCTACCGGATTGGTGGTGGTGGTGGCGCCCCCTAGCCTACTGGAATGGGGGTGGTGGCGCCCCCTAGCCTACTGGATTGGTGGTGGTCGTGGTGGTGGTGACACCCCTTAGCCTACTGGAATGGTGGTGGTGGGGCCGCCTGGCCTACCGGATTGGTGGTGGTCGTGGCGGCGCCCCCTACCCTACTGGAATGGTGGTGGTGGCGCCCCCTAGCCTACTGGATTGGTGGTGGTGGTGGTGGTGGTGGTGGTGGTGATGGTGGTGGCGTCCCCTAGCCTACTGGATTGATGGCGGTGGCGGCAGTGGCGCTGGCGCCTCCTAGCCTACCGGATCTGAGGTGGAATCGCACAGAAGCGCCAGTTCCGGATAGTGGCAGCTCATGGAACAAGCCATGCATCAACACTTCATTGATAATAATACTGGTATAGTAAAATATGTACAATGCATAAATGATTTGAAAGCGTGTCTCTCTTGTCGCGAACGTGAGAAGACCAGCGTAACATCTTGGGATGGCCAATCCCATTTCGTTTGCAAAAATGCACTGGCCATTACATCACACCATTTGTGTAAAGACCTTGTAGGAATGACCCCTCCAGACCCAGCATTGTTTTGTTGTTTTACAAATTGTGCATGAGGTATGCTTAAGCTTAATTCGTAGAGAGGCAGCAGACAGAGATAGCAGACAAAGCTGAAACCTTTTTTTGGGGGGAGGGGTACATTAGTTGTTTAAGCAGGGGAAATTTCAATGGCAGACATTTGGTCTTCCCCATTCCACACCTCCTTGCCCAATCCTAATAATGCTAAGCGCCTGGCTAGGAAGCGGCAAGTATACATTTTTAAGTCATTGGTTTGACTCGACCAGGATTTGAACCCATGATCTACCAATACGGGAGACAGACGCTCTAACTCATTCAGCCATCCCGTCTGGTTACACCTTATGCAAAATAAATACGGCTGATGGTCACATGCCATGTTCTGGCCAGTCAGGTCATCATGACATTTCAGCTCGTACTTCAAACTCCCCGTACTTGCTTTCTGTAATGGACACATCTGCTGAAACTTTCGGACTGAAAATTACTTCTTTTGTCGCTCCTATTTTCCCGTCCGTTTGTTTGTTTGTTGTTTGTTTGTTGCTGTTTTACATCCTAGCAACATCTAAGGTCATATAAGGATGGGTACCAAATTGTGACAGTGACCACTCATGGTGACTTTATAGTGCTGCCCCACTGATGGCTTGATTTCCCACTGGGATACCATTATAAAGTCATCATGACTGCGCACTGTCACAAGTCGGTACCCGTCCTGTTATGACCTTGGATGTTGCCAGGACATAAAACTCCAACAATCAACCAACCAACCAACTCTTTCCAACTTGACTTTACCCGATTTCTCATAAAGTAGGGCATCCATCTTTTATTTCACTGATAATTAATTTACCATTTTCCTTTTCTGCTTCGACTATAGATTATACACAGCTGTAAGATTATAATTGGATGGATCTAAAGACGTTGGTAAATCTCTGGTCTTGTTTAATTTACATGAAAGTAAGCTAATTAAAGTGGCATAGTCCGATGGTTTTGAATTTCTCTCATATTAGTAAAGATAAATATATTAAGTTTATTATTATAAACTACCTTATTTTACCTTGAAATAATAATATTTTAAATGGTGAACTTTGGAAATATTTGAAGTGCAAACAGGCCAAATTCATGTTGGTGTGCACATACAAATTGTGACATCATAGGCTTCAACAGTAACAGTGTTTATTAAATTGATTTACCATACCTTTCTATTCAGCAATAAGTGCTGAATAAGTACACCAGTATCTAAGTTAGATACATAGAATCAAATCGAAATATGTGTTTTGGTTTCGTAAATATAATGATTTCATCGGGCTATGTAACTATGGTGACGAGCATTGTCTGCATTCGCAGAACCCTTTAATCTTATTGGACAAATGGTACTGTGTTGAGGCCAGAACACCTGAACACTGAACACTGTACCACTTCCCGAAAACACTACCTCGGTCACTACAGGGATTGGTCACCTTGTAAAGTCCACGGCTCGAATCTGTGGTTGTGTAAGCAGGCTATAGTGAAATCAATACAGACAAACAGAAAGGAAGAGTATAACGTGTGAAAGAAAAGAGAGAGTGTCAAGCCCTCTGGTTTAGTATTCATATGGTACATGGATTCAGTGTAGAGTATCACCCCACCCTATTCCCCCAATGGGAAACAAGCATTCTTAGCTCTACCAATAGGGATCCAGCATTCCTGGTCCCCATTTTTACCAGTGATCTTCCCACCACCACCAAGCTGTGTGGCTCCCCTGGCCACCATCTGCCTTGAGCCTGAGTGTGGTGATCCTACCTAGCAGAGGGGGTAGGGCGTAGGGGGATGGGGTAGGCTCTGAGTGTATCTGAGTGCCCCCTACACGCAGCCCTTCCAGCACCACTATGTATATTTACATCTCACTCAGGCACCACCAGCACCTACATATACACATACATGCACCTGGTCACGTATACCTGATCAGTAATAGAAAATTTGCATTCCCCCACCAATGCCGTAAATCAGAACATTTTACAACCTGTTTATAGTGGACCACTGTTCTATCGCTCGCAGCAAGGGGATCAACCCTCCCAAATAGTGCATGGTATTTAAGAGCCAGCAACACGTGCCTCGGGGTCAGTCAATGATCAAATGCCGAACCGCTCGGGGGGGGGGGGGGGGGGGATAGAAAGTCTGAATCAACACTCCGGTGTTTGCTTCCTTTCAGTTCAGAGGTTCAAGTAGGGAGAACCAACCTCATCAAAGCCTCACTTTTGTTTAGTAGGTCACCCCTAATGAGCCATTTCGAAGGCATGTTTTGTAAGAGCTTGCTTCGAGACACAGTCTGAAAATGGCTGCCTCACTCTCCAAGCAGAACACAACAGAGGTGAAGTGAACACTTGGGGGCAGTACATTAAAATCGGCCTGGAGAGTGGAATGCGCGTTACGAGCCACATGGGTCTGAGTAATAGCATCCTCCGCCCAATGACTGTTTTCACCGGGTATCGTTAGCTGCTGAATTAACCAGCAGGTTGGACAGACCGCTAGGTGACGCGTGGCATACTGGAACAGCAGAATTGTGGATAGACACTATGATAACATGATTACTGGCAGGCATTTTGACAGCAGCAATGCTGACAGTATCAATATCAATGTAGACAAGACTAGCACTATGGCAACAAGAATGTTAACATATATTGACAACAGGAATGCGATTGGACACTCTGATAACACAGTTACTGACAGGCAATATGACAGACATTGGCAGCAGGAATGTGGTGAAATACTCTGATAACACAATGACTGACAGGAATTATGACATACATTGACAGCAGGAATGCGTGTATACACTCTGAAAGCAGCAATATATAGACATACTTTGACAGCAAGAATGTAGACAAACATTATGACATCAAGAATGTAAACACATCAACAGCAGGAATGTAGACACACATTATGACAGCAATAATGTAAACATACATTGACAGCAGAATGTAGACAAACACTATGACAGCAAGAATGTAAACAGACGTTGACAGCAGGAATGTAGACAAACACTATGACAGCAAGAATGTAAACAGACGTTGACAGTATGAATGTAGACAAACACTATGACAGCAAGAATTTAAACAGACGTTGACAGCAGGAATGCAGACAAACACTATGACAGCTGGCATATAGACAGACACTGACTGTAGTAATGTGACACTGACTGTAGTAATGTGAAAGGACACTGGCAGCTGGAAGGTGGACATGGACAGCAACTGTGACAGCAGAAATGTAAACAGACACTATAACACCAGGAATGTGGACAGACACTGTGACAGCAGGAATGTGGACATACACTATGACACCGGGAATGTGGACAGACACTGTGACAGCAGGAATGTGGACAGACACTGTGCTACTCTGTGACAGCAGGAATGTGGACAGACACTGTGACATGAGTAAAGTAGACAGACATTGTGACAGCATGAATATGGACAGACACTCTGACACCAGGAATGCAAACAAACACTGGCAACAGAATTGTAATTCATGTCCAACGTTCCAAGCAGCAATTCATATGCAGCAAGTCTTCATTTTTTTTTCTTTGATCCACATAAATAACTACACTCGAAAGGTCATTCATTACCTTTCTAATTTACGACGGAATGGGTGTACTGATACTACCGTATATGTCCCAATAGAAGCATGCTACCCAATAGAAGCACCCGCCCCCCCCATTTCAAGATTGAAAGCATGCACACATTTCCGATCATATTTAGACTGAAATCACATAAAATAAGACAATCCCACTTTATTTCAGCGGCACAACAAAAACAATATTCAGACTGAATGCACGTAAAATAAGACAATCCCACTTTATTTCAGAGGCACGAAAAAAGCAAATCCATGAAATTCTTTAACTTTGAATAGACGCACATGTGTCTGCACTCGCGCAGTGCATGTCTATTGGGACATATACGGTATACACTCAAAACCTGTCATTGCCATGGTAATGCAAAGGGTTGGAGAGCATGTGATCTCTCCTACCAATTCATCCACCAGAACCCCTCACAGCAAAGCATTCCCATTGGTTCCCACAAAGCGCCGCTCCTATTGGACACGCCCGGTCACGTGACTTGTCTCGAGAGGGGTACTGTGAATTTTGATGATCTGTAAGGTTCCGTATCAAAGGAAAGTAGCCAGGGCAGAGGTCAACTACGGTTTGACCTCCCAGAGACTGGGCATTGCACCTATGTTATAGGTATTCTAAAGGGGATCCTTGCCCTGACCCTTGTACATACATATATATATAAATGTTCTCAAATGCACTACACAGCCCTGCACGCCGATCCCCTTCCCGCCCCTACCCCACCCCTACTACACGTTCTTTCAAAACCTATTAACTAACATTTTCCTTTAAATTGACATAAAACCTGTCTGATGTAAGTCCCCACTGCAATCTCAGACCTCGATCCCATCATTAGGCCACACAGAACGGAACACTTGTGATGGGATTTAAAAAAATGGGCAGGTTTCCGCATTTGGTATTGGTGATTCGATCCACTGATTTGCATATTTACAATATAATATATATATATGTGTATTGGAGATATGTTATATCTTTTTGAAAAAAGAAGAGAGAAAGCAAAGTAAGAAAGAAGTGTTTAAAGACAATTCTAGAGTCATGTTTTTGATGCATGCTCACCAAGTGCATAATACATATGTTGAACTGGAATTGCATGCAGTTACTATTACGACAAATAGTCAATTTATATTATGCTTCTATTATCGAACAGGTTTTTCATCTGGTTATTATTGCAACTGATATTGTCATTTATGTACCAACAAATTGTAATGAACGGCCAGAAGACCAGTGCTCTGTCTGGCACTGACAAAAGACATTATTCGCTGAATAAAATACATTTAGTAAAAAAAAAATGTAGCTTAAAGTTGCATAGTCCGATGGTTTTGAATTTCCTTCATTTTTCTGAGATAAAGATATTAATTTGATTGCTATAATATATCTGACTTTAGTTTGAAGTAACTTTCATTTAAAATGGCTACCTTTTGAGATATTTGAGGTTAAAACGTGGACAATTAATTTAGGCAAGCATGCCAAAACTCTAACACTATAGGCTTCTGCAGTAACCGGTTCTATTACATTGATTCAGTATTACCTTCTATGTGGCCAAAAATGTTTAAGAAGTGCATCAGTATCTAAGTTAGGTATGTAGAATCACATTTAGATAATTGTCTCACTTTAAAAAATTTGATGCTTCATCGGACTATGCAACTTTAAGGGCGACCCTCAGTGGCCTGATAGAGAACTAAATGTCACGCTTGGGGATGTTTGAAAGGTTGTGGTGTGTTGCCCAACAAACTGGCTGTTTACGAGGGTTGGTTGGTTGTTGGAGTTTTACGTCCTGGCAACATCTAAGGATATCAGGAGACCTCAATTTAGCATGCATAGAGCCCTCTTCATAAAAACAATTGTAATTGGTGCCATTGAATTTTACTGAACATTTTGTTTTCCCTTGCCACAATCTTTTTCATGATTGTCAACTTTTACCATCATATGTGTCATTTGACATAATTCTGTTAAAGCCCTGTCACACCTCACCGGATTGGGGGAAATGGACAGAAACCGAACAAAGTCTGTTTTGTGTCTGTACAAAATTAGGAACGGATGCCGCTGGACTGACGTCTACGGTTCTTGTCCGGTTTGAGTCTGTTTAGTTCGCTTACCGTCCGTTGGCTATCTGTTCATGTCCGTTCATGTCCGTTTCATGTCCATTTCATGTCTGTTCGTCCAGCGGCCATTGACCCAATAACGCAACATTTTAATACATTTTGATACTTATGATGCCCGGACTAGACAATTCTGTGCATTGCTCAATCCGGCGAGGTGTGACAGCCGCTTCATGCTTCTACATTCTGTGCACCCCGTCCTGATATAACTTTAGATGTTGCTAGGACGTAAAACAACAAAACAAAAACGAAACATTCTGTGTAGAAATGATGGTTAAATAATAATAATAATAATAATAATAATGCGATGGAGTAAAGGGTGAACAATTGTTGTGAATATGGCCGTTGCTGCAACCATCAATCAATCAATCAATCAGTCAACAGTAGTATAATTTCCTCAGTAGTTGTAAGGTACAACTACAAACCAGATGAGATGGCCGAATGAGTTAGAGCATCCGTCTCCCATGTTGGTAGATCGTGGGGTTGAACCCTGGTCGAGTCAACCCAATGACTTAAAAATTGATACTTGTCGCTTCCTAGCCTGGTGCTCGGCAATCCTGAGGATAGGGCACGGAGCAGTGGAATGAGGAAGACCAATTGTTTGCGATTGAAATTTCCCCTGTTTAATCAATTAATGTACACAAAAAAAAGTATTTTAAGGACCGTCATAACACTAACAATACAAATAAATATAAATATAAATAATCTCTCCCCCCCCCCATAACCATTTAAGTCAGATGGTTTTGGGTGATCTTCAGTCAATTATAATAGGAAAATAGCTAACAACTAAAACAAACAAATAAAGAATTTTATTTTTAATTAAAAAAATATATATGAGCACCTCATTTTGTATTCATTCTCACTCCCAATTGGATTAGTTGTGTCAAAGTACCCCTCTGTCTGTATTTTATGACAACATTACTTTGGGTTTGAAAAGGTCCCTGATGAACACTAACTTTTATATTTCATCATCTGTTCTGAGAAAGTGTCATCTTGTAATATCTTGAGAACTCGGCCGTCAGAGCCCCAAGTATCACTACTCTCCCCAGGTGTGTTCTGACAACTGTCTGTCAGTTCCCACCTGGTGTCACTCTCCACAATCTCATAAGAAAGGAAGACATGTCGCGCAAGATTGACAGTGAAGAAGTTGTACTTTATTGGCATCAACTCCGGTTCAACTCCTTACCAACTGCCCACACAGATCCACATGACTCTTGCTTGTGTATATCTGAATCAGTGCCTACAGCCCATTGAACCTGAGTCAAATGGTTGTTGCACACAGCTCAGTGTCTTTGGAATAGCTGTTGCTAGTTTGGGTGTAGAAAGTGGAGTCTTAGACAAGAGTGTCCGCAGTCCTGGACAAGAGTGCCTAGAGTGGGGTCTGTGTGTCACGTATAAGGAATGCAGGTGACTGGGCTCACACAGCCAGCCAATTAGACACCCTCCACAGCCTGGGCGGGTGATGCCCTAATAGGGGGCAGCTGTCACTCAACCCCCAGCTGCAGCTGATGTCCATAATGTATGCAGGATGGCTGGGTGTGCTTGCCCATCGGACCCGTGGTAACAGGTAGTTGCAGTCAGTTACAATAAACATATTTAAAAAATGCCCTTCCCCTCCACTTGCATTCTTTCTGCTGCATGGAGGGGACATTTCACTAATCATTAAGGTCGCTATGTGTTATCACATTTTCCACATAGGCGCTTCTGTCATACCGTGAGTGGTGCACTCATTGCTTCTCTGTTACATAATCCTGGTCCCCACTGCGTCGCCCGAGAATAGTAATGCTCTTTGCCAATATATAAATCCGAACCAAAAATCTGTATATTTTTACAGTCTGCTGCCAATCAAATTGAGCAAATCTACTTTTTGTTCAGTACAGGTTAATTATTGTTGGTATCTGGTCAGCAAAATCGTATTATTCTATCATCTACCTGATAGCAGACGCCATTTTTAGTGACTGTAATACATATAAGCCTGCAGCTTACCTGTGCGCAAAGAGCATATAGTGGGTTACCATGGTAACATGCATGCTACAATTGAGTTAAAATACAAGAATGATAACATGTGTCTCCCACCTGTACCTGCATGTCACGTCCCGTTACCATGGTAATGGGGCGAGGTGCGCACGCATGTCAGTCGCGCTGTCGTATTGGTTGGTGGGTCATGTGAGCGGAAGTGGCCTCGTTTTACTAACAACGTACCAGACACAGCAGGGTTCCCGTGCAGAAAGTCGGGAGTTCGATACCTGGTCGAGTCAATCAAATAACTTACCAAATTTATACTTGTCGCTACCTAGCCTGTCGCTTGGCATTACTAGGATATGGCAAGGACAGGTTAGCTCAGTATCAGGATGTGACTCAGTGGGAAATCGGGTCATGGTACTGGCAGCCTGGTCTCCCAGTTGGGCAGCACTATAAAGTTGTCATGTGTGCGTGCTGTCACAAGTCAGTACCCGTCCTGATATGACTTTCAATGTCGTCAGGACATAAAACTTAAACAAGGAAAACAAACTAACAACGTACCAAGCCTGTATGCTTGAAGCGCACTCATATGCTGGGGAATAGATGACAGAGCTCTCAGAGGATATATGTGTGTGTTGTTGGAGTTTTATGTCCTTGCAACATGTAAGGTCATATCAGGATCAGTACCGACTTGTAAAGTGAACACTCATGGCAATTTCTTATTGCTGCCCCACTGGGAAATCAGGCCACCGGCACCATGACCTGGTATTCCACTCAATCACATTATCCTGACACTGAGCTAACCAGTCCTTGCCCTAGCCTATTATTGTTGAGCGCCAGGATAGAAAGCGACAAGTATAAATTTTATAGTCATTGGTCTGACTCGACCGAGAACCAAACTCCCGATCTCCCACACGCGAAGCCCGCGTTCTACCGATTCGGCCATCACGCCCATTGCTCTCAGAGGTAACCGCTTCACACTTTGTAGGTAGGTAGTGTAGTGGTCTGCACTGACCTCGCAGGCAAGAAGACACATGCACAAGTGGTTGTGGATGGGGTGATTGTATCACAGGGAGACTAAAGAGTTCAATGGTTTAGATGCTCATCGCGTAATGGCAGACATATGGGTTTGAGTCCCACACTAGGCAGATTCAATTTTTGTTTCCAACACCCCCATACCTCGGGTGCCGTCACTAGGATAAAATCTATTCAAAGTCACTATACAAATTATATTAAATAGACATTAAAATGGTCATGCTATACACACTTAGTACTCTCTCCCCATGTTGATCCATAACCTGATATATATATATATATTTTACCTCGGTAAACAGCCTCAGGCTAGCCTCAGGCTAGGGAGAGGTAAGCACGTCCGGTACCATCAATTAGCATATACAACTCACGACTGGATAACGTGTCGTTGGGTTGCTCCGGCAAAATTAGTCTACATACAAGCAAATACGCAGTAAGTATAATAAAAACTGTGGTTAGCTTAATTATGATGCATTAGAGCATCAATATGGAAAGTTTAGACTTTCGTTGGTCCAATTTGGACGAGTTATTTGGTTATAAACAACCAAGGATAGAACACTCGAGTGGGTTTCTCGAAGGAACCAAACCGGTCATTAGCGGTTATGTCAACACCCGGGTCACCGTGTGACTATGGGTAGAGATGTGGGTTTCGCCCTATCTCATGTGGAAATTCTCTCGTACTCTAATAGAGAGTAATGTTGGAGATGCTCCTGGGTTTCTTTTATAGACTCCCCTAGACAAAACTTTTTCAGGCGTTTCTCCGAGTTTCGTAGCATTTTCTCCAACTTGTTGACGTAGTAGTCACAGGTGGGAGAAGTGTGCGGAACAGAGGGATGGGCGGGCCGATACACTGGTCCCGACCCCGCGTAAGGTTTGGGCTTGACCCACAACCCACGCACAAATTTAGCTTATTACGCCTGTGTTATAACGGTATAAACACGTTCTTTAACACCAATAGATGTCCAAATGAGTTTGAAACAACCATATTGTGACATATATATATACCGGGACTGATCAAAAATTTGTTTCAGCTCCCGATGGCCACGAAGCGGAGTAAGCGCGGTGCAGCAGCAGCCGAGGGGCGTGTTCCGAGTGGAGTGGACGAGGAGTACGACTCCTCTCCTGTGTTGTCGGCGGGCCGTCGACACAGCCCCGGGCGCATATCCTCTCCGACCCGGACGAGGACGCAGTGCCTGATGTGCCTGCGCCTCAGATTGGGAGGCTCGCTTTGCCGGTTGGAAAGCCACATCTTGACTTCCAAATCGCCCGTGTCTCGGAAGCGGCGTAGGCCGAGTGTCCAAGAGGATTCATATGAGGATTTCTTGGACACAGACTCAGCGGTGGAGCTTAAGGCTCCTCCTCCTCCTTCTCCTAAACGGAGGAAGAAGAAGAAACAGGTGATTTCTTCGGGTGATGAATTCACCAAGGAGCGGGCAGAGACTGGTTTTCGCAAAAAGCGGAAGACTAAGTCCAAAAAGAAGAAGAGGAAGAGGAAATATTCTTCTTCTTATTCTTCCACAGATTCCACTTCCACGGAATCAGACTCAGACACACAATATGAAGGTGTCTATGCTGCCATTGGTGGCAAAGTGGCTAAGAAGGTGGAGAAGCCAAAGGCTAAGCGGGTTAAAACCACTACGCTTATGCGCGAGACCGTGAATGGTCATTTCCGCACGTTTAAACCGGCGGAGGTTATCTCCAAGTTAGGAGATGAGTTAACAGGCATAAAAGGTGTTCCCAACTCCATCATTAAAGAAATGGATCGGGATGTCAATATGACGGATGACCGTAAGAAGTTTGAGGATGTGTTGCACACAGTGCATAAGGCAGTGTTGGCTACCCTAACAGCTATTGTTCCTGTGGCTAATAGGATGCAGAGTGAAAATAAGTTCTCGTCTTTGGCTAAGACAATGGACAAAGGCATTGCATTGTTAGCGGCGGCAGGTAATTACCTGTCGTATCGAAGATATGAAAATGTTTTCAAGTCAGTTTGCACAGATGCTGGCAAAGAAGTGGCTCGCTCAAAGAAGGTTACTGATAATGATGGGAAAGAGTTTACGCTCTTTCTTGCTCCAGAGCCGATTAAAGGGAAACCTTTAGATAACACCAAAATGTTTGGCGGTCAACTACAATACCTCTATAAAGAGGTAGAGACTGCAGCCAAGAGTGGCAAAAACATGGATGGCAAGAAGAAACAGGAAGCTCCTCGTTTCAAAAAGTCACGAGGGGATTTTCGTCCACGACGGTTCACCAGAGGAACCAGACCGAGTTCAAACTTCGGTCAAGGGTTTCGGGGCCGGGGCGCTCGCCCAGGCTGGACCGACAACACCGCACGGCCAATAGGCCGAGGGTTCAACTCGTCGAGACCTTTCCCCAGGGGCGGGTCCAAGTAGAGGTCCAAACACAAACTTTACAAGTCCCTGCAGCCTCTAAAAACACACAAACTGTAAGCAACTTTGTGGCTGGTAATATTAGTAATCATATTTCTGAGTGGCACAAAATTACTAGTGACCAAGAAATTTTAAAAATAGTTAGGGGTGTTCACATTCCCTTTACACAAATTCCTGTACAAAGTATAATACCTTTTCCATATAACATTCAACCAGTTGAACGAGAGGCACTAACTAAACAGGTACATAAATTCTTTGAGAAAGGAATTATACAAAAAGTGACACACTGTTCAGGACAGTTTATTTCAAACATTTTCTCGAGACCGAAGCCTAATGGTGATGTTCGAATGATCCTGGATTTAACAATCCTTAATAAAAGGGTGGAATATCGACATTTTAAAATGTTCTCTCTAGATACGGCACGAGATCTGATTACACCAGATGCGTGGATGGCTAGTGTTGATTTACAGGATGCATATTATACGCTTCCCATAATGGAACAATACCGAAAATTTCTTCGATTTATTTGGGATAACCAACTCTATGAGTTTACCTGCATGCCGAATGGCTTAGCTTGTGCGCCACGTTTATTTACTAAATTGCTTAAACCTGTTTTCTCGGTAATGGCGAGGAAGGGTCACATAATGTTTCCATACATAGATGATTCTTTTATTATAGCATCAACACAAATTGGTTGTGTGAATGCAGTTTTGGATTTATGTGCATTACTCACTAAATTGGGGTTTTATGTACATCAACAAAAGTCAGTGTTTAAACCAACAAAACAACTCAAATGTTTAGGGTTTATTCTGGATACACAGTCCCTTACAGTGTCGATAACAGAACAAAAACTAATTAAGTTTATGACTACAGCGACTCAGCTTATTAAGTTATCAAAGCCAAAAATTAGACAGGTTGCTGTTCTTATTGGCATAATGACCTCATATGCACCTGCTGTGTTATATGGGAAGGCCCATATTAAGTCGCTAGAAATAGATAAAAATTTAGCGTTAACACGAACTAAAGGCAATTTTGAGCGAAAGATGTTTATTTCGCAAGAAGGGTTACAGGATATTGGATGGTGGATGCAACATATAGCAAGTTCACCAAATCCAATCCGCATGGCGGAACCTAATACAGTAATTACTACTGATGCTTCGTTAGAAGGTTGGGGAGCTCATCGAGATGGGGTCACAACAGGAGGTAGATGGCTTGATGATGAAAAATCAGACCATATTAATGCACTAGAATTGCGTGCTATTTATCTGGGCTTACGTAGTTTAGTAAAGATAAATAAATCACAGGTTAGAATACTAACTGATAATACTACTGCCATGGCATATATTCGTAACATGGGTGGAACCAAATCAAAGTCTTGCAATCAGTTATCTAAACTGATTTGGAACTGGGCACAGGCTCAACAAGTCTGGCTGACTGTAGCGCATATTCCAGGGTCACAAAATACACTTGCAGATTATAAAAGTAGAAATTTCCATGACCATTTAGAGTGGTCTCTCTCTACACCTTTGTTTAACTTCGTTTGTGAAAAATGGGGACAAAAAACTGAAGTTGACTTATTTGCATCACGAAATAATAACAAGTTACCCTGTTATGTTTCTTGGCATCCTGAACCGGATGCTTGGAAAGTAGATGCGTTTGCTATTACCTGGGAAAATAATTATTTTTATATTTTCCCACCATTTAGCATTATCAGCCGAGTAGTGAGAAAAATCGGCTTGGAAGGGACACATGCGATACTGGTGGTGCCCGATTGGGACACGCAACCTTGGCTGCCAGCAGTTTCACAACTGGCAAAAGATCGTATACGATTCCCAAGAAAACTCGGGAATCTGACGCACCACGGACCGCTAGTGGTTCACGGCGACGTGTCAACGACGCCCCTATTGGCATTCCTTTTCTAAGGAAGCAGCTACAGCAATTTGGATTGGACAGAATTACTGAGGATAGGATAGTATCGGATGCCTGGAGGCCAGGAACTGTCAAAATGTATACAACCTATTTAAAGAAATGGGGTGTACATTGTTTGTTAATGAAAGTTAAGCCAACAAATCCAAAGATTTCACAAGTAGCTCGGTTTCTTCGTTCTCTAGAGGATGAAGGACTTTCCTTTGGATCGATTAATGCGGCGAGGTGTGCGTTATCAATTATATTACCTAGAATTGATGGCGAAACAGTTGGAAAACATTATGTTATTTGTTATTTACTTCGTTCAATTTATCAAAGGAATCCTCCAAAACCAAAGTATAGTCGGTTTTGGGATGTTTCTATAGTATTTAAGTTGTTTCAGGCTTGGCCTCACAACTCGTGGTTAGATATAAAACAGTTAGGTTTTAAGGTCGCGGTCCTGTTATTGTTAGTAACCGGACACAGAGGACAGACGATTGTTGCTTTATCCTTAACTGGATTAGAAATAGACAAGCAACAAGCTACGTTTGATTTAGAAAAATTGCTCAAATCGAACACGTTAGGTGACCCTTTATCAACGGTTCACTTAGACTGTTTTCCGAATGATCGGAAATTATGTGTTGTGTCGGCCATACGGGCTTATATATACAAGACAAAGGATTTACGTGCATCACAACAACTATTAGTGAGCTTTATAAAGCCACATAAGGCGATTTCACGAGACACACTTGCCAGATGGACAATTACGGTGTTGAAATTGGCTGGAGTGGATACGAGTAAATACTCTTCCCACTCAACTAGAGGAGCCATGGTCTCCAAGGCACGGGTGCTTGGTATTTCTGTGAAAAGAATACTAGCGCATGCAGGCTGGAAGACGGCTAAGTCGTTTGCAAAACATTATAATAAACGACTAGAAAAGCCTACCGGCGTTGCAAAGCGTCTTCTCGCCAACTAACAAGAATAGGTGAGAACAAAAATTTAGAATGTTATAATAATAAGAAAGAATGATATTAAGGATAAAAATGAATTATGTAAAGGTCTCCCTAGCCTGAGGCTAGCCTGAGGCTGTTTACCGAGGTAAAATAGTATAGTTATACGAGTCTTACCTTGGTACAGATGATGGATAACTGTTGTTTTACCGAGGTATAAGCCTCGGATAGATGTGGGCTAGGGCCCTCCCGCCACACCCTGCCACATCTATTCCGTTGGTGTACCTTTTCGGTAAAGTAATAGTATCCATTGTTGGAAAGTCATTTTTATCCTCAATAAGTAGGTTAAGATTGCTGGTACCGGACGTGCTTACCTCTCCCTAGCCCACATCTATCCGAGGCTTATACCTCGGTAAAACAACAGTTATCCATCATCTGTACCAAGGTAAGACTCGTATAACTATATATATATTTATATATTATATATATATATATATATATATATATATAATATAACATATATAACATATATAACATATGAAACTGTCTCAAAAGGTGCTAAGCAATATGGGACAAAACTTTGTCCATTGTAACGATCAACATACTATCTGCTTATGCATTTGCTCAGGATAAACTGATTTGTTTTTTACATGGTGTTTAATAATGCCAATAGAATACATGTTGATTTGAAGCAAATGTCCTTGTCTTTTCAGTGTAACCGTTTCTGTGCTGTTTTGTGTCAATCGTTACAATGGACAAACAAAAAAAGAGTTATCACCTTTTGAGACAGGCTCATATATATATATATATATATGATATATATATATATCAAGAAATATATATATGTCATATATATATATATCATATATATATACACATATATTATATATACATATATATATGATATCCATAACCTGATATATATGTGCTCTATAATCTATTATGGGAATATAAACAAGGACACTACCACCTAGCAGTTCTCTCCCCTTTAATTAGTCTACACCCTAATGTCATGTGGATTAGCTACTACCCACTCCTGGTTCATTGAGTTAGTACTACCCAACCTGCTGCTGACTAGATTAGTTCCTTCATCCGCCACTACTCGGCCACCTGTGAGTGGCTCATGAGCGCATGATACCAGCTGCGCCTGGTCACTACCGCTGCCGGACCTGCTCAGCAGGACGGATTTTATGCAAACCTAATATTAAGCTGGCACCGTATGGACCATTTCTGTCATTGACCAGGTAATCTAAGCCTTTCATGCACAAGGATGAAACATTTTGCGGATTTCAGAAATCTTTAGTAACCGGCTATTTGTGTTGTTTCTAAAAAAACTCGGATCTAAAACCCCAACAAACAATGTAATTTTATGTAATTTCTCCCATCATCCACCTAACATCCAGAAAGACTTGAAACATTTAATTCTGCCTCAGGCTTTTAGTGGCGGCTGGTATTGGGTTGGCGACCAGCTGGTGTACGAGTGATGGCTGCCATTGAGTCACTGGCCAGCCTGTGTTGGGCCTCTGTTGTACTGAGTGGGCATGGATTTCCGAGAAAACACAGAAATTCTCTCAGAGGCTTTGCGCTCACAGAGAACCAAATACAAATATGGGAAATCAGGTTTCATCCAGTAACACTCCTGTAACAATCATTTTCTCTGATCACTTAGTACAGACTAGCATTGGAAAGTGTTCTGCTATCGATGTGACTCTATTATCGCCCATCTTTTCCCATTTACCCCCCACCCCAAGATGTTTGTTTGTTTGGGTTTTACATCCTAACAACATCTAAGGTCATATCATGACAGGTACCGACTTGTGACAGTGCATATTCGAGGTGAATTTTATAGTGCTGCCCACTGGGAGACCAGGCTGCCGACACCATGGACCTGATATCCCTTTCGGTCAGATTATCCTGATACTGTGAGCTGATCAGTCCATGTCTTATCCTATTAATGCCAAGTGCTAGGCTAGGAAGTGACAAGTGGTCAGGGTTTATCACCATGTTTGGACGCCCACATGACTCAGCATATAAATAATGTCTCATCTAGTCCACCCGCCAGTACTCCCACCAGCAAGTCAACCCCCACTCTTTCCCCCCCCCCCCATCTCACCAACCGGGTGCAGTGGCCGAATCGGTAGAGCAGGAGTTCAGTTCCTGGTCGAGTCAAAACAATGACTTATCAAATTTATACCTGTCGCTTCCTAGCCTGGCACTCAGCATTAATAGGATAGGGCAAGAACTGGTTAGCTCAGTGTCAGGATAATGTAACTGAGTTGGATATTGGGTCATGGTGGATGTGGCCTGATTTCCCAGTGGGACAGCACTATAAAGTTACCATGAGTGGGCACTGTCACAAGTCGGTACCTGTACTGATAAGATCTTATATGTTGCAAGGATGTAAAACTCCAACAACCAACCAACCAACCAACCAATCTACGAACCCACACACACATGCATGCCATTCCTGTAGATATTTAACAAGGTGTGTCCAGTTTTCAGGCTAAAAGACACACCTGTCGTGGATTCATATCAAACTAGACAAAGCTGTGTCGCTGTGTAATCTACAGGGTCCGTACGACCCCTGGAAAGTCTTGAAAAGTCTCAAACTTCATTTGCCCCATTTCAAGGCCTTGAAAAGTCTTGAATTTAATCTATTTTGGATAATTAGTCTTGAATCCCATTAAACTGTCCCCACTGATCTAAATTAGTCCGAAATTGCCATTCACAATTTAATTGTTGTTATTTCCTGAAATTAGTCTTGAATTCCTATAAAAAAACAGCCTTGAAAAGCCTTGAAATAGCCTTGAATTCCATATCCTCACATATGCCCGGACCCTGGATCTAGTTTGATATCAATCCATAATAGGTGGATCCACGCTGCAAAGACATTAAGTGTCTATAATATTTAGGTTTTTAAATAATTTATTCTTGCCAATGGCATATTCATGATAATTTATTATAGAATGGTTATATAATTAGAACGAACACACGCTATTTTCTTCCCCATTTCTGAAGGCGTCTTTAGTTACGACAGCCACTGTCTGTAGGGTGGATGAAGACTTCCAATTAATTATACTCAGATAATTGTTTATGCAGTATATATATGTATACATATACAGTAAGACCTCTGTAAATCGACCGATTTTATCTGGTCGATTTTTGGAGGTGGTCAGTTTAGGGAGTTTGAATAAGGTTACAATGGTATTGTTGGGACCCAAATAAAGCGATCGATATAGGGGAGTGGTCGATCTGTGGAGGTGGTCGGTTAGGGAGGTTTTACTATATATGGATAGTGATAAACCCTTTATCGCATGTGATAATGCCTGTAGTGTCCTGCACTCCCCCCCCCCTCCCTCCCTCCTCAGTCCGGGGTGTGGGTGGGTACCAGCATGCACCGCTCCACCCCCTGCGAAGGGCCAATCCTCCCCTCGCTAGGAGGACAGATTTATGTAAGATATATATATATATATATGGGTCACTCTCCTGAAACCTGGTCAGCATGGGGTGGGATTTTAAAACATCAATAAAAAAACTTCCTACTTATTTTTTCCTTATACTTTCCATATTCATGTTCAGATTTGATATAAGAAATAAGGGAAATAAAATACATCGTGGACAACGTTGGTCTATGTATATATAGTGGTCTTTGCACATCTGTAAAAAATATATGGATTTTCGGTTCGGATTTATATATTGGCAAAGAACATTATTATTCTCGGGTGACAGAGTTGGGTACCACTGTTATGTAACAGATAAGCAATGGGTGCTCACTCGCTTTGTGACATAAGTGACTATATAGAAATGTGATAACACATAGCGACCAAGATTGTGATGTCATGTTCATACTTAAGAGACAGTTAATAATTATTGAAATGTTCCCTTCATGTACCAGAAGGAGTCCAATTGAAGGAGAGAAGCATTGATATATGTTTGTTGTAACTGTTGACGACTACTTGTTACCATGGGACCGCTGCACAAGCATACCCAGCCCTTCTGCATATATTAGCGACACCACCTGCAGTTGGGGTTGAGTGACAGCTGCCCCCTATTAGGGCGTTGCTCACCCAGGCTGTAGAGGGTGTCTGATTGGCTGGCTGTGTGAGTCCAGTCAGCTGCATTCCTTATACCTGAAACACAGACCCCACATGAAGCACTCTGGAGGAGACTCCACTTTCTACACTCAAACTTGCAACATCTCTTCCAAAGACCCTGCCCTGTGTGCAACAACCATTGGACTCCAGTTCAATGGGCTGTAGCCACTGATTCTTATATACACCAGCAAGAGTCATGAGGATGTGTGTGGGCAGTTGGTAAGGAGTGAGGGTGATAGGTTGCTAGTAGGTGAACAGGAGTTGATGCCAATAAAGCACAACCTCTTCACTGTCAATCTTGCATCACTTGTCTCCCTTTGTTCCTTATGGGTTGTTGAGAGTAATCACAGGTGGGGATGGACATACAGTTGTCAGAACATACCTGTGGAGCATAGTAATGTTTGGGGTTCAGACAGCCGAGTCCCGACATATTACACATTGGTTATTTCTGAGGAATCTGAATACAAAACTGCCTAATTGAGTATATGGTATGGTTATAATTATATCACTAATAAGTTTCTGCTTTCTGTTTCCTTGCAGGTGAGTGTTACGTGAATACAATTTCCCAGTTTTGTCTGACGGTGGTGGTGGTAAGTCCTGGAAGGAATTCTTGAAGGACTGTATTCTAAGCGGTCGTGCAAAGTCAAATAAAACATTTGATGAGGCGAAATGAGGTGGGGTGTGACAAGATTGACTGTAAATGTACCATATTCATTATATTTGGATTATTACAGCAACTGTGAATAAGAACATCAATTATCCTTGTGTTCCTTCATTGTGCTGCTGTGCATGTGGGGGGCAGTTAAATAAACGAGGTGACAAAGAACTCAAATATTTTCAAACTCTGTATTAAAAATGTCAAGTCGTATATATATTTATCACAATGGACATTATCATTATGTGTCGCACACACACTGCATACATCTACATTTTTGTTCCATACATTCACAGTGATGTGGAATGAAAAAGATGATTACAGAATGTACTTTTGAAACAAAATAATAAAATAATAAAGACCAACATAATTATTCCCCAGTCACGGCGATGCAGTGAAATAGTCACGTGATACAAGGCGTGGGAGACCTTAAGGTTCAAGCCCTCACGGTGTAATTTGTGGTGTAATTTGTGGAACTGTTAGCCGCAGGGCCCCCTGGGATACATTCTGCCTGGCAGTGAGGCTCTGCAGACAGGCAAGGCCTGTGTGGGGAATGTCTACAGCGCCAGAACCCACACACCACACGACCCCCTGACTATCAACAAGGCCTCTGTGTATATACTGGACGGGATGGGTGGCCCAGTTGGTAGAGCGCATACTCCGCATGCGGGCAGTCATGAGAGCAATTCCCGGCCCGAATCAAAAGATTGACCCCTATCCAGAGGTGGGAAATCTTAAGACCCAGTCACACTACAGCTTGCGATCACTTTGCGACCACTTTAGACAAAAGAACCCATGGTCACCAGTGACACCCAGACGTCGGCAACCATTGTTTTGGTCGCAATGACATCACTGTTGGTTCTTTGGTCTAAGGTGGTCGCAAAGTGGTCGCAAGCTGTAGTGTGACTGGGTCTTCACTGTTAGCCACAGGACCCCCTGGGATACATTTTGCTTGGCAGTGAGGCTCTGCAGACATACAAGGCCCGTGTGGGGAGTGTCTACACCACACATTCCACTGACTATCAACAAGGCCTCGGTCGGTAGGACGGGATTACCCAGTCAGTCGAGTATCAAATGTACTCGGCATGCGTTCCACGTGCAGGCAGTCATGAGAGCAATTCCCAGCCCGAGTCAAACTAGATAAAAGATTCATCACTAATCCAGATTAAGGGAATTTTACTGTTAGTCACAGGGCTCCCTGGGATACATTCTGCCTGGCAGTGAGGCTCTGCAGAGAGACAATGCCCGTGTGTGGAGTGTGTACAGCACCAGAACCCACACACCACACACCGCACACCGCACGTCCCAGTGACGATCAACAAGGCCTCGGTCTAAGCACCAGACAGGATGGCTGGCCCAGTTGGTAGAGTGCACACTCTGTATGCACTTCGCATGCACTCTGCATGCACTCCGCGTGAGGGTGGTCATGAGTGCAATTCCCGGCCAGAATCAAACTAGATCAAAGATTCATCACTAATCCAGATTAGGGGAATTTTACTGTTAGTCACAGGCCTCCCTGGGATACATTCTGCCTGGCAGTGAGGCTCTGCAGAGAGACAAGGCCCGTGTGTGGAGTGTGTACAGCGCCAGAACCCACACACCACACACCGCACACAGCACGTCCCAGTGACGATCAACAAGGCCTCGGTCTAAGCACCAGCCAGGATGGCTGGCCCAGTTGGTAGAGTGCACACTCTGTATGCACTTCGCATGCACTCCGCGTGAGGGTGGTCATGAGTGCAATTCCCGGCCAGAATCAAACTAGATAAAAGATTCACCCCGCTCCAGAATAGTGGGTGAATGACAACCCTGTTTAAATCCGAGCAAAACTACTTTAACTATAGAGCGAATGCACGTGACGTCATTACTTAGCAATCAGCGGTCAGCGGGCTGCCATCTTGGATTACGAGCACCCTCCCTAACCATGTTGTGAATGCATGCAGATGCAGTAAAACAGAGTTTTCTTGTGTTCTGGGAGGTTCTGGGAAGTTTACATCCAATGTGTTTACTTACAGCACATTAGCAACAACTTCTGAGGCCAAACTGCTCAAAACAGTGAGAAATAAACCAACAAATCAGTAAATAAGCACAGTGTAGGCAGTTGCAACCCTTCTGTATGCGATCCAATATGGCCACCGAAAGTTGTCTTGTGACGTCATTATACCTCCTCTATTAACAAGCTGTAGATGTGGTGGTTCCAGCGTGCAGTTTTGATCTATATTGGCCTAGCGTTGAGAAATAATATGTTAAATGTATCATTCAAATACTTATAAATAAAAATTATGAAATCATGTAGATAAATAAACTTTAAAAATCAAATCGAGAGCTTTCTGTGGCCGCCATATTGGGTTGTTGTTCATTGCATTCTCTGCCAATTCCTCAAGTTGATGGTAATATAGATAAACACTGTGCACTGGAACTAGCACTTCACAGTTCATTCCCACTGAAACACTTTCTGTTTGGATTTAGGCAGAGCTGTCACTTACCCACTACTCTAGATATATAGGGGTGAATCTTTTATGCAATATATCTACTGTTGGAAGGGAAGGTGAATGGCAGCAGAGGGAGAGGGAGACCAAGAACATCATGGTTTACAAATATTTCAACGTGGACAGGCTTGAATTATTCACAGTCTATCAGAACAGCACAACATCGGGACAAGTGGAGAACCATTGCATCCAACCCTCGACTAGAGGATGGAACTATTGATTGATTGATTGATCTACTAAAACCCCGACAGACAATTTATTGTAGATTGGAGTTGACTGGATTACCAGGATCTGTTTTACATGCCACACCAGTGCACATGAAAAGTACGATAGGGTGGCCGAGTGGGGGTTCGTGGGGGAGGGGGTGGAGGGAGGAGCCGACAGCTGGTGGCAATCTACACCTATACACCACACACCACACCTAGACACCACACACATCTGTCTGCTCCTCACCCGCCCTAACACATCCCACATCAGGTATTCCACACACCCAACAGGCGGATCAATGTACACCAACCCCGGTAGGTAGGTTCGTAGGTGGGTCTAGGGGTGCCTGGAGTGTTACTGGCAGGTCGGCACTGTCCTGCGCATCAGGCACCAGCACAACGCTTCTCCGCCAAGTTCCTCCAGGCGCGACAAGCCGGGGTGCCAGCGAAACATGGCAGGACCTGTAGATTATGTAGGGTTGCAGTATATCATGGGTCATGATATTGGAGCATTGTATAAGGTGATGTATATGGGTCTGGGGTATGTTACAACTCAGACATAATGTAGGAATAGTGTACAGTGTACTACATAAAGGGCTGGAGTATGTTACAAGTCAGACATTATGTAGGAATAGTGTACAGTGTGCTACATAAAGGGCTGGAGTGTGTTACAAGTAAGGTTGGTGTACATATTGAGGCATGGTATAGGAACACAGTACTTTGTACTGTGTATGCGGTTGGGGTACGTATTGTGACATGGTATAGGAACACAGTACTGTGTACTATGTATGCGGTTGGGGTACGTATTGTGACATGGTTCAGGAACACAGTACTGTGTACTGTGTATGCGGTTGGTGTACATATTGTGACACAGTATAGGATCACAGTACTGTGTACTGTGTATGCGGTTGGTGTACATATTGTGACATGGTTTAGGAACACAGTACTGTGTACTGTGTATGTGGTTGGTGTACATATTGTGACATGGTTTAGGAACACAGTACTGTGTATGCAGTTGGTGTACATATTGTGACATGGTATAGGAACACAGTACTGTGTATGCAGTTGGTGTACATATTGTGACATGGTTTAGGAACACAGTACTGTGTATGCTGTTGGTGTACATATTTTGACACTGTGTACTGTGTATGCAGTTGGTGTATGTATTGTGACATGCTTTAGGAACACAGAACTGTGTATGCGGTTGGTGTACATATTGTGACATGGTATACAAACACAGTACTGTGTACTGCATATATATATATGTCATTGGGGTAGTATTGAGACATTGTATAGGAACACCATCCAGTGTGCACTCTTGGTGGACTTTGAAGTACATTATGCAATGTGCCACGTGTACCACTAGCAGGCAGTATGCACCGTGCATGGTTGTAACTGTAATATATGGTAAGCACGCTCAGATATACAATCAGGCAACCATCAAGCAATGTCAGTAGTATATGACTGTGGCGGTTTGCTTAGGGCTACAATGATAATAGTAGTATAGGGAAGCGTGGCATTAATCAAGGTAACAGTCTGCCTTATGTGTATGCCTTGTAAAGGGGCTGTCACATTACGACGCATCGCGCCAAAGTATGCCAACGTATCTGATTTTTGCCAGCTACGTCAGGATACGTCATTATGCTTTACGTGTGCATTAGGCGCTCGATATTATACGTCAATGTATGTCAACGTTCATCGAGATACGGCATCGCGCGTCAGGGGGTCGGCAAAGTTTTATGCATGCACAAAACTTTCGATGTTCGACAACGTGTGCATTTTACGTTGGCTGTTCATTATGTATATGTTAGGTATATGTCGATGTAGGTTAGACATATGTTAAACAAACGTTGTTCACTACGTTGCACTATGTTAACCTACATTAAAGGCAGTGGGAACGTACAGTCCATGTACTGACAACGTATGGATACCGTACGTCTAAAGTATGTCTAACATATGTTTAGCATTTCTCCAGCGTGTCTCAACATATGTAACGTATGAGGCATAGTTCTGGTGATCGAATAACGTATATGATGTTCACCGTCATTCTGCGGAGGTACCGTGAGCATAATTCGAGCGTTTCTCACCATATTTCGCCACGTTAGCCTTACATTGGTCATACATTGGCCATACGCTATGTATATGGTATGCATACGTCCAACTTTGCCCCCTGCGCCGAAAAGTTTGATGCTTCTCAACGTAAAAAAAGTGATTTTACGCTTTGGCCGCGTGAAATGTGAGATGCGACAGGGCCTTTAGGCTGGCTAATATGATTAAAACAACTTTACACATCCACACAAGTCATGTTCCATTGTGACAATTTATATTTTGGAAGTAAATCTACCCTGAAGGTTAATTATCGCTTTCTTTAGGCTAGGAACACCTGGGCCCATATGTATGAGCCCGGGTTAGCAGTCGTAACCCTGGGTCATGCGTATTTCCCGGGTTAGCGGCCAAAAGTGTGTATGTATGTGTCGGGGTTAAACTAACTCAGGGAGTTTAAAGTCGCCTGCACTAACCCCATGCGAAAGGAGGGTTAAAGGTGGGGTTAGGCACCGACTTGGCCCAAATCTATTCAATGCGACCATATTTAACAGAATTAGATACACAATAAGTGAAATTTGATCAATTTAACCCTAAATTCGAACCCTCCTTAAGGCTACCGCCGCATTGGCGGCGATATTAATAGTTATATTTTCGAATCGATGAACGTACAGTCAACAAACCGCCGCCGCCGCCAGTATGGAAAGGGACGTCGATGCGGCGGCGGCGATTTGTTTACTTTACGTTCGTCGATTCGAAAATATAACTATTAATATCGCCGCCAATGCGGCGGTAGCCTTAAGGAGGGTTCGAATTTAGGGTTAAAATGATAAGATTTCACTTATTGCGTATGTAATTCTGTTAAATATGATAGCATTTAATATATTTGAGCCTAATATATGGCTACAAACGCAGAGGGATTTCCCAAATCTATAAATAACTGAAACGTTAGCTAACTCGGGCGCGTTTTGGTCACATACATCCCCCATGACACATTTGGAACTCTGCAGTTAGCTAACCCGGCACCCTCCTTTAACCCTGGTCCGGTTAAAAATTGGCTCATACATATGGGCTCTGCAGTCAGACTGTTGGTTGGTTGGTTGTTGAAATTTTACATCCTGGCAACATCTATGGTCATATCAGGAAGGGTACTGACTTGTGACAGTGCACACTCATGGTGACTTTATAGTGCTGACCCACTGTGGAATCAGACCGCCAGCACCATGACCCAATATCCCACTCAATCACATTATCCTGACACTGAGCCAACCAGTTGTAGAGTGGGTGTTCGAGTCTGTGGCTATGTAGGTAGGCTACAGTGAAAAACAATACAGACGGAGAGTAAGAGAGAAAGTAAAGTAAAAGTAAGAGCGTGAGAGAGAGAGAGTCCAAGCCCCTCTGGTTTATAGTACATGGATTCTTGGTATAGGTTCATTCCATTCACTCCAACCAATAGGGACGCAGCATTCCCAGTTCCTCCAATAGGGACTCAGCATTTCTGGTTACCATGACCACCAGTGGTCTGCCCACTACCAGAGCTGGTTGACCTGCGGCCACCACCAACCTTGACCCCTGTGTGCATTTACCCTACCTACACAGAGAGCCAGGCCCTGAGTGCACTCACACCCAGACCTGCCAATCATCCCTATGTCTATCATTACCTGCCCTCAAGCCTGGGCCAAGCCATATATATATATATACAACATACATATACACACACTCTTGGCCGGTCACAGAGAATAATAATAGAGAATTTCCATTCCCCCCCTGCTGATTATCGGAATATTTTACACAGTCCTTGCCCTCGTGACAGACTCTGATTGGGTTGGATGGTTGGTTGTTGGAGTTTTACGTCCTGGCAACATCTAACGTCATATCAGGACGGGACTGATTGGAGATAGTTCTGCTCTCATTGTTATGAACATATTATCGCCCCAAACTCGTCAATTTCCACTTCTCCCCCCCCCCCCCTTTGAGACCACTTTCATCTTGGCTACAAGCATTGGTGAACCAAGGGAATAGTGACAGAACTTAGTTGGTTGTTTGTTGTTGTTTTGCGTCCTAGCAACATCTAAGGTCATAGCAGGATGGGTACCGACTTGTGACAATACACACTCATGACAACTTAATAGTGCTGCTGCACTTGGAGACCAGGCCGCCGACACCATGACCTGATATCCCACACAGTCACATTATCCTGATACTCTGCAAACCTATTAATGCCGAGCGCCAGGCTAGGTATCAACAAGTATCAACTTTATAAGTCATCGGTTTAACTCGGCTGGGATTCCAACTCCCGACCTTCCACACAGGAAGCCACCGCTCTACCAATTCAGCCACGGCACCCAGTCGACCAAACTCAGTGTGCCGCAGAAAGTGGCAAGTGTCGGAGCCACGCTGTTTGTGTTGTGCCTTGGTATTGGAGAAAGCACTCCGGGATTGGTGGAATCAACGAGTGTTGAATAAACAAGTGAGCCTTGGGTCCGCCGGCAATATGCGCGTTAACCAGCGCATACAAAGTACGTCGTCACTTCCAGTAAGAAGAGCATGAGGTAGGAATATATGCACACGCGCGCTCTGCCACCCTCCTCCGCCCCCCCCCCCCCCGCCCACACCATCACCCCTACCCACCTACCCAGGGCCCTTCTCACATAGTCCTCTATATTCATGTCACATACTGCAGGGTGGCACACTCTACTAACGTACTGTTAGCTCCCCCATCCCCTCTCTCCTCCTCCACCCTCCCCCACCACCTCCCCCCTTCCACCCGTCCTTCCACCACCTCCCCCTCCCACCCCCCACCTTCCACCTCACCATATCATACTGTAATATTCTGCACTGACCTCTCCCGCAAGGAGCTGCATAGACAGGTAGGATAGGCGTGGATTGCAACAGTGATCCTAGGTAGCGTAATGGTTTGCACACTAGCACCGGAATGGCAACAACTGTGGGTTCGAATCCTGCTCTAGGCGCAATAGCGTAATGGTTAGCACACTAGCACCGGAATGGCAACAACTGTGGGTTCGAATCCTGCTCTAGGCGCAATACTTCCTATGTTCATGCCCCCCCCCCCTACGGCAATAGTAATGCCACTATGGGTGGGGGGGGGCACAGAAGCTGACTTGCTATAGCTTTACTGTACAGATGGACAATAGATGATTTCCACCAGCAACTCGCCCTCGAGTTGTGGGGATAGGACCTTGGAATTACTGCCTTGGGGAGATAGTGCCCCAAAAAACCCAGCAGAAGCCAATAAAAATCTACAAGAGAATAGAAATGCCAAGTTGAACCTTACCTGGCGCTCCGCATTACTAGAACAGCCCTGTGTGCGGCAGCCGGACGTAGCCCAGGCGGTAGAGTGTCCACCTGTGTAGGTGTGGGTCATTCTATCGATCCTGCTCAATTGACACATTTGCAGTTTGGTCTATTTTCAGTTCCAACCAGTGGTCCACAACTGGTTCATCAAAGGCTGTGGTATTTGCGGTCCTGTCTGTGGGAAAGTGCATATGAAAGACCCCCTTGCTGCTCATCGGCCTATGTGGCAGCAGCGGGTTTCCTCTAAAGAAATGTGTCAGAATGACCATATGTTTGAAGTCCAATAGCCGATGATAAAAATTAATGTGCTCTAGTTCTTTTATGTCCCCATCATCACCTTACACCGATCTTCCAGTTTTTCATTTTCCAATGTTGGCATGTTGGCATGTTGGCAACCCTGCAATACCATTAATTTAGTATTATTATATGAATCTTACAGATTATTGTGTCCAAAATGCACGACAGAGCATCTAAGATTATTAAAATTTGTCTGAGTGTAAACCCTCAGACCCTTCAATATAACATCCCTTAAGATCTGGTTTTTAAACAAAATTCCCAATATTAGCAACCCTGCCTTAGATGCTGTCGTTAGGACTTGAACTCCATCCCTCTCCCCCTACCCCATGTCCCACCAATAGGCGTACCCCAATCAAGGGCAGCATGTTTGTGCCAGTGGGGAAATCACGCTTCAGTTCACATGAACTGGTGCCTTTCTGTTCTGTGCACAACCCCTCTATATACTCACTGACTCAGCCACGATATGAGCACTTATAATGACATCACAGAACCACGTGTCATTTTATTTATGCGGTCATTGGTTAGCACACTAGCACCGGAATGGCAACAACTGTGGGTTCGAATCCTGCTCTAGGCGCAATACTTCCTATGTTCATGCCCCCCCCCCCCTACGGCAATAGTAATGCCACTATGGGTGGGGGGGGGGGGGCACAGAAGCTGACTTGCTATAGCTTTACTGTACAAGGCATGATGAATATCCCCAATCTTTATCTACTTATCACAGTTTGTGATTCAAAACACGACTTGAAATACATAGATTTCTTTATAGTTCTGTGGAGCTGATTTAAATGAGAAAATTTAATTATGCATGATTACACTTCAAATCTCTCCGAAGTTAAATTCAAAGTTTCTTCAAACTAAGGTAAGGTAGATTATGACCATCAACCTAATATATTTATCTCACAATATGACAGAAACTCAAATCTATCGGACTATGCAACTTTCAGTAGAAGTAGTATAAATTTACCATCTCCCAGAATACTCTCCCTGTTCACACACTACCCTGAATCCCCTCCCTGTTCACCATCTCCCAGAATACTCTCCCTGTTCACACACTACCCTGAATCCCCTCCCTGTTCACCATCTCCCAGAATACTCTCCCTGTTCACACACTACCCTGAATCCCCTCCCTGTTCACCATCTCCCAGAATACTCTCCCTGTTCACACACTACCCTGAATCCCCTCCCTGTTCACCATCTCCCAGAATACTCTCCCTGTTCAAACACTACCCTGAATCCCCTCCCTGTTCACCATCTCCATGAATACTCTCTCTGTTCACCATCTCCCCAAATACTCTCCATGTTCATCATATCCCTGAATACTCTCCATGTTCACCATCTCCCTGAATACTCTCCCTGTGCATGCACTACCCTGAATACTCTCCGTGTTCACCATCTCCCTGAATACTCTCCCTGTGCATGCACTACCCTGAAAACTCTCCATGTTCACAATTTCCCTGAATACTCTCCCTGTGCACGCACTACCCTAAATACTCTCGGTGTTCACCATCTCCCTGAATACTCTCCCTGTGCTCGCACTACCCTGAATATTCTCTGTGTTTCCTATCTCCCTGAATACTCTCCCTGTGCATGCACTACCCTGAATACTCTCCAGTTCACCATCTCCCTGAATGCTCTCCATGTTCACTATCTCTCTGAATACTCTCCTTGCTCACCATCTCCATGAATGCACACATTACCCTGAATACTCCGTGTTCACCATCTCCCTGAATACTCTCAGTGTTCACCATCTCCCTGAATACTCTGAATACTCTCCCTGTGCATGCACTACCCTGAATACTCTCCATGTTCACCATCTCCCTGAATGCTCTCCATGTTCACTATCTCTCTGAATAGTCTCCTTGCTCACCATCTCCCTGAATGCACACATTACCCTGAATACTCCGTGTTCACCATCTCCCTGAATACTCTCAGTGTTCACCATCTCCCTGAATACTCTCCCTGTGCACACACTACTCTGAATACTCTCAGAGTTCACCATCTCCCTGAATAATCTCCGTGTTCACCATCCCCCTGAATACTCCGTGTTCACCATCTACCTGAATACTCTCCATGTTCACCATCTCCCTGAATACTCTCCCTGTTCATGCACTATACTGAATACTCTCAGAGTTCACCATCTCCCTGAATACTCTTCGTGTTCACCATCTCCCTGAATACTCTCCCGGTGCAAGCACTACCCTGAATACTGTCCGTGTTCACCATCTCCTTGAATACTCTCCCTGCTCAGCATCTCCCTGAATACTCTCCCTGCTCAGCATCTCCCTGAATACTCTCCCTGTTGACCATCTCGCTGAATATTCTCCCTGCTCACCATTGCCCTGAATACTCTTCCTGTTCACCCACTACCCTGAATTCTCTCCCTATACACCCACTACCCTGAATACTGTCACTGTTCACCCACTACCCTGAATACTCTCCCTGTTCACCCACTACCCTGAATACTCTCCCAGTTCACTCACTACCCTGAGTGCTCTCCTTGTTCACCCAATACTGTCACTGTTCACCCACTACCCTGAATACTCTCCCTGTTCACCCACTACCCTGAATACTCTCCCTGTTCACCCACTACCCTGAGTGCTCTCCCTGTTCACCCACTACCCTGAATACTGTCACTGTTCACCCACTACCCTGAATACTCCCCCTGTTCACCCACTACCCTGAATACTCTCCCTGTTCACCCACTACCCTGAATACTGTCACTGTTCACCCACTACCATGAATGCTCTCCCTGTTCACCCACTACCCTGAATACTCTACGTGTTCACTATCTCCCTGAATGCTCTCCCTGTTCACCTCTCTATCACTTCTCTCCCTGTTAACCCACACCCACTCCGATCCATCCACTGCCACTCTCCACACCAATATCAGCAAATCACCAAAAGTCCCAGAGAGCATCAGCAGAGATCCACTTCATCCGACTGCTACTCGACTGCCACACGACTGCTACCCGACTGCCACCCGACTGCGCGTTCACCCGAATTAAAGCTACCTAATCCGATCAAAGCATCAAGGTTTCTGCACCAAATCACTTACCCATCCATTTGAACCTCAACATCTAACATAGGCACTGTGCACTCCTTAAACATGTATTGTGCTATGCTAGGGCATAGGCAACCAAAGCCTGTATTCAACATTTTGGTGTGCATGCTCAAATTAATTTGGCATGTTTTCATTTCAGAGATCTCCAGATTTAACTCTTTTACTTACTTAAAGCTGCATAGTCCGATAGAGATTCGCATTTATATAAAAAAAAAAGCAATTATGTAGAATTGATTCTACATATCTAACTTAGATACTGATGCACTTATTAAACATTTGCCGCCACATAGAAGGGAATACTGAGGTAATTTAATAGAACCTGTTGCTGCTGGTGCTAAAGCCTATGGTGTTAGAGTTTTGGCGTGCTTGCTTGCTAAAACTAATTTGACATGTTTGCACTTCAAATATCTCAAAACTTAGTCATTTAAAAATCAAAGTTACTTCAAACTAAAGTAAGCTAGGCTATAACAACCAATTTAATATATTATTCCCAGACAAATTACAGAAACTCAAAAACATTGGACTATGCAATTTTAAAAGCAGAGTAAAGGAGATTATATTGATCAACGTCATATGTTTATCTAAAAGAGATGGTAGACATTGAAAATCCATCGGATTAACACAACTTTAATCCCCAGTGACAGTTTGTTTGTTGTTGTTTTACATCCTAGCAACATCTAAGGTCATATCAGGATGGGTACTGACTTGTGACAGTGCACACTCATGGTGACTTTATAGTGCTGTCCCACTGGAAAAACAGGCCGCCAGCACCATGACCTGGTATCCCACTCAGTCACATTATCCTCACACTGAGCACACCAGTCCTTGCCCTGTCTTAATAATGTCGAGCGCCTGGCTAGGAAGCGACACGTATCAATTTTTAAGTCAATGGTTTGACTCGACTAGGGTTCATACCCACGACCCCACGATCTACCAGCACGGGAGACGGACGCTCTAACTCATCCGGTCTTCCCCAGTGACAACAGACACCCAACATATACTTGCGAGAGGGACAACTATTGCAACCTACCCACGACGCGTGCGCACAGTCAGGAGACAGAGAGTGTCGATTGGTTTAGAGTTGGATAGTCCGATGGTTTTGTGTTTCTGTCATTTTTCTGAGATAAATTTATAAAAATGGATGCCTATAATCTACCTTACTTTAATTTGAAGTAACTTTTATTTTAAATGACTAACTTTTGAGATATTTGAAGGTCAAACATGTACAATTAATTTTGGCAAGCACACCAAAACCCTGACACCATAGGCTTCAGCAGTAACATGTTCTATTACTTTGACTCAGTGTTCCCTTCCATGTAGCACCTAACGCTTGGTAAGCGCATCAGTATCTAAGTTAGATATGTAGAATCAAATCTAGATAATCGCTTTGGTTTTGAAAGTTTGATGTTTCATCGGACTGTGCAGCTTTAAGTGAATGCCTACTCTCACACTGCTGGGGGGGTAGGGAAATGGTAGAGTGGTCGGTCGGTGTGCCGTTAACAACACGGCCCCACGTACACAGCCCACCATCTAGTTTGTTAAAGCTGCATAGTCCGATGAAAGCATCAAATTTTCAAAACTAAAACAATTATCTAGATTTTATTCTACATATCTAACTTAGATACTGGTTCACTTATTAAACATGTGTCGCTACATAGAAGGGACTACTGAAGCAATTTCACAGAACCTGTTACTGCAGAAGCCTATGGTGTCGAGAGTTTTGGCATGCTTGCCAAAATTATTTTACCATGGTTGCACTTCAAATATCTCAAAGGTTCACAATTAAAAATATAAGTTACTTCAAACTAAAGTTAGGTAGATTATAATGATCCCCCTAATGTATTTATCTCAGAAAATGTCAGAAATTCAAAACCATCGGACTATGCAACTTTAATTGCTGCTCGATTAATAACAAAAGGTCAGCGTGTAAGCGGCCGTGGTGCCGGGTGCAGGGGGGCCGAGCGCCGGGGGCCGAGCGCTGGGGGCTGAGCGCTGGGGGCCGGTGTGCTGGGGACTGGATGCCGGGGGGCTGGGGGGGGGGCTGCGGGGGAGACGGGCATCCCTCATCGTTACCCAAACCCATTACTCAACCAGGGACGTCGGGCCCTCCTCTCCCTCATCCTACTCGTCCTCACCACCCTCCTCCTCCTCCTCCTCCTCCTTCCTCTCTCCTTCCTCTCCTAGCTCTCCTTCATCTTCCTCTCCGTCATCCTACTCGTCCTCACCACCCTCCTCCTCCCCCTTCCTCTCTCCTTCCTCTCCTAGCTCTCCTTCAGCTTCCTCTCCGTCATCCTACTCGTCCTCACCACCCTCCTCCTCCCCCTTCCTCTCTCCTTCCTCTCCTAGCTCTCCTTCACTTCCTCTCCGTCAACCACTCGTCCTCAAACCACCCTCACTCCACCCCTTCTCGACCTTCCTCTCCTACTCTCACTTCATCCCTCCCTCCGTCTCCTACCCGTCCTCTCACCACCCTCCTCCTCCTCCTACTTCCTCTCTCCTTCCTCTCCTAGCTCTCCTTCCTCTTCCTTTCCCTCACCCTACCCGTCCTCACCACCCTCTTCCGCCTCCTCCTCCTCATCCCCTCCCCCCTTCCTCTCTCCTTCCTCTCCTAGCTCTCCTTCATCTTCCTCTCCCTCATCCTACCCGTCCTCACCACCCTCCTCCTCCTCCTCCCCTTTCCTCTCTCCTCCTCTTCCTAGCTCTCCTTCATCTCCTCCCGTCATCCTACCCGTCCTCACCACCCTCCTCCTCCTCCACTTCCTCTCTCCTTCCTCTCCTAGCTCTCCTTCATCTTCCTTCCTCTCCGTCATCCTACCCCGTCCTCACCACCCTTCTCCTCCTCCCATTCCCCCTCCTCCTCTCCTAGCTCTCCTTCACCTTCATCTCCCTCATCCCTACCCGTCCTCACACCCTCCCCTTCTCCTCCTCCCCCCCCCCTTCCTCCCTCCTTCCTCTCCTAGCTCTCTTTCATCTTCCTCCCCTCATCCTACCCTTCCTCACCACCTTTCCCTTCCTCCTCCCATTCCTCCTCCTTCCTCTCCTAGCTCTCCTTCATCTTCCTCTCCGTCATCCTACCAGTCCTCACCACCCTCCTCCTCCTCCTCCTCCTCCTCCTTCCTCGCTCCTTCCTCTCCTAGTTCTCCTTCATCTTCCGCTCCCTCATCCTACCCGTCCTCACCACCCTTCTCCTCCTCCTCCTACTTCCTCCCTCCTTCCTCTCCTAGCTGTCCTTCCTCTTCCTTTCCCTCACCCTACCCCTCCTCACCACCTTCCTCCTCATCCTCCTCCCCCTCCTCCCACTTCCCCTCTCCTAGCTCTCCTTCATCTTCCTCTCCCTCACCTACCCGTCCTCCACCACCCTCCTCCCCCTCATCCCCTTCCCCCTCCTTCCTCTCTAGCTCTCCTTCATCTTCCCGCCCCTCATCCTACCCGTCCGCACCACCCTCCTCCTCCTCCCCTCCTCGTCCCCACTTCTCCCCCTCCTTCCTCTCCTAGCTCTGCTTCATCTTCCTCTCACTCATCCTACCCGTTCTCACCACCCTCCTCCTCCTCCTCCTCCCCCTTCCTCTCTCCTTCCTCTCCTAGCTCTCCTTCATCCTCCTCTCCCTCATCCTACCCTTCCTCACCACCCTCCTCCTCTCCCCATTCCTCCCTCCTTCCTCTCCTAGCTCTCCTTCATCTTCATCTCACTCATCCTACCCGTCCTCACCATCCTCCTCCTCCCCCTCCCCCTTCCTCTCTCCTTCCTCTCATAACTCTCCTTCATGGTCAACTCCCTCATCCTACCCGTCCTCCTCACCACCCTCCTCCCGCCCCCTCCACCTCTCCTTCCGCTCTCCTTCCGCTCCTTCATCCTGCTCTCTGTCATCCTACCCGGCCTGCAGTTTGCAAAAAAGGATACTTTGAACAACTGTTAATGCTTGTACATTAGTAGTCTGCACTGACCGAGCAGACAAGGTAAGCGTGGCTACAATGATTGTACCAGGGAGCCTAGATAACCCACGGGTTATGAGGTTCACTCCAAAATGGCAGACAGATGGGTTCGAGTGCCACTCTAGGGGTGATGTTGCCCCTGTTTGCAACTCCGTCACGACAGTGGTTCCCATGATCATGATTCTGTACAAGCCTCATGCAAATACGGTTGGTGTACATATCCTGTAGATCTACAAGTGCATTGCCTGTGTCTGTGATTGTAAACATTAAATGAGTTATGGATGGACGTAATCCATTTAAAAGAGGGTTCCATGGGCGAGTATGTTGTAGTATACACTTATCTCACAGACAAGGAGCCACATCCAAAATGTAGGCGTGTGTAGGTTGATTGCATCATGGAGCATCGGTGCTTTAATGGTTAGGATGCTTGCTCCGCAATGGCAGACATGTGGGTTCGAGTCTGGTTCGAGGCGCAATGTTGCCATTTGTTGGCGATACACCATCCACGACAATTCGCTGCAGCACGGACTGGTGGGAGCAACCATAGTTGGTGTGTGTGGGAGGGGGGAGGGGGGGTTACTACTAGTCATGATTCATCACGTTGTTTACATAGCGGCAGTGAGCAGGGGAATGCATAGATTCAAATTGGCAGACCGTCTGCAGCCGACTGAATGATTGATACCCGCTTGAACATGTCAAGGGACCAGATTTCGGTCAGGGGTGGGCGCCACTGTGTATGGCGTCTGTACACGGGGGTGAGTAGAACAGTGTGGTGACTGCCTGTTGACAGTGTGTTGACATTCTGTACATGGGGGTGAGTAGAACAGTGTGGTGAGCACCTGTTGGCAGTGTGTTGACATTCTGTACACAGGGGTGAGTAGAGCAGTGTGGTGACTGCCTGTTGGCAGTGTGTTGACATTCTGTACACAAGGTGAGCAGAACAGTGTGGTGACCACCTGTTGACAGTGTGTTGACATTCTGTACACAAGGTGAGTAGAACAGTGTGGTGACCGCCTGTTGACAGTGTGTTGACATTCTGTACACAGGGGTGAGTACAACAGTGTGGTGACCGCCCATTGACAGTGTGTTGACATTCTGTACACAAGGTGAGTAGAAGAGTGTGGTGACCGCCTGTTCACAGAGTGTTGACATTCTGTACACAGGGGTGAGTACAACAGTGTGGTGACTGCCTGTTGGCAGTGTGTTGACATTCTGTACACAGGGGTGAGTAGTGTGGTGACCACCTGTTGACAGTCTGTTGACATTCTGTACACAGGGGTGAGTAGAACAGTCTGGTGACTGCCTGTTGACAGTGTGTTGACATTCTGTACACAGGGGTGAGTAGAACAGTGTGTGGTGACCACCGACAGTGTGTTGAGATTCTGTACACGGGAGTGACTAGAACAGTGTTGTGACAGCCTGTTGACAGTGTGTTGACATTCTGTACACGGGGGTGAGTAGAACAATGTGGTGACCCCCTGTTGGCAGTGTGTTGACATTCTGTACACAAGGTGAGTAGAACAGTGTGGTGACTGCCTGTTGACAGTGTGTTGACATTCTGTACACAAGGGTGAGTAGAACAGTGTGGTGACCGCCTGTTGACAGTGTGTTGACATTCTGTACACAAGGGGTGAGTAGAACAGTGTGGTGACAACCTGTTGATAGTGTGTTGACATTCTGTACACAGGTGTGAGTAGAACAGTGTGGTGACAACCTGTTGATAGTGTGTTGACATTCTGTACACAGGTGTGAGTAGAACAGTGTGGTGACCGCCTGTTGACAGTGTGTTGACATTCTGTACATGGGGGTGAGTAGAACAGTGTGGTGACCGCCCATTGACAGTGTGTTGACATTCTGTACACAAGGTGAGTAGAAGAGTGTGGTGACCGCCTGTTGACAGAGTGTTGACATTCTGTACACAGGGGTGAGTACAACAGTGTGGTGACTGCCTGTTGACAGTGTGTTGACATTCTGTACACAAGGTGAGTAGAAAAATGTGGTGACCGCCTGTTGACAGTGTGTTGACATTCTGTACACATGGGTGAGTAGAACAGTGTGGTGACCGCCTGTTGACAGTGTGTTGACATTCTGTACACGGGAGTGACTAGAACAGTGTGGTGACAACCTGTTGATAGTTTGTTGAGATTCCGTACACACGGTGAGCAGAACAGTGTGGTGATGGCCTGTTGGCAGTGTGTTGACATTCTGTACATGGGGGTGAGTAGACCAGTGTGGTGACCACGTGTTGACAGTGTGTTGACATTCTGTACACAGGGGTGGGTAGAACAGTGTGGTGACAACCAGTTGATAGTGTGTTGACATTCTGTACACGGGTGTGAGTAGAACAGTGTGGTGATCGCCTGTTTACAGTGTGTTGCGATTCCATACACAAGGTGAGTAGAACAGTGTGGTGACCGCCTGTTGGCAGTGTGTTGACATTCTGTACATGGGGGTGAGTAGAACAGTGTGGTGACCGCCCATTGACAGTGTGTTGACATTCTGTACACAAGGTGAATAGAAGAGTGTGGTGACCGCCTGTTGACAGGTGTTGACATTCTGTACACAGGGTGAGTAAACAGTGTGGTGACGCCTGTTGACAGTGTGTTGACATTCTGTACACAAGGTGATAGAACATGTGGTGACCCCTGTTGACAGTTGTGAATTCGTACACAGGTGAAAACAGTGTGACCGCCTGTTGACAGTGTGTGACATTCTGTACAGGTGATAGACATGTGGTGACCTGTGACAGTGTGTTGACATTCTGTACACAGGTGATAAACAGTGTGGTACCCCGTTGACAGTGTGTTGACATTCTGTACACGAAACAACCAACCACACAAAAACAACCCAACACACAAAAAACAGTGTGGTGATCGCCTGTTTACAGTGTGTTGCGATTCCATACACAAGGTGAGTAGAACAGTGTGGTGACGGCCTGTTGGCAGTGTGTTGACATTCTGTACATGGGGGTGAGTAGAACAGTGTGGTGACCACCTGTTGACAGTGTGTCAACACACTTCTGTGGTAAATGTATGTACCCCCCCCCCCCTCCAGAACACACACATGGTTCGTACGGGTCATTGAAAACCTGGAGAGTCCTGCAATTTGGTAAATTAGGGTTCCACACTTTGAAAGTCCTGGAATTTGTCTCTAGATCCTTGACAATCCTGGAAATAGGAAAATGGAACATCATGACTATATACCTTTAAGCCAATTATTACTTTTCAATCATAAATAGCTGGGGTTTTGTGTGCATATGTTCTTTATTCATTAATCATGTTTTGTATTTAAAGTGATTTTTGGGGGTTTGTTATCCTGCTTCTTGATTTTATATCAAAACTATGCATATGTTTGTTATTATTTTTTTTGCTTATTTACACTTCACATCTTACACAGTGAATCGACTATGAAGAAGGCCATGTTTCAAGGTCCTTTAATTTAATAAACACCTTTAAAACATCCATGGATTTTATACTGAAAGTTCCTGGAAAGTCTGAGAAATTTGATATCAAAATGGGTATAAACCCTGACACACCCTTCCTCATGATGAGACATGACCTACGGGAAGCGATGGCCGAATCGGTGGTAGAGTGCTAGGTTCCCAAACGGAAGGTCAGGTGACCGATTCACAGCTGAGTCAAACAAATGACTTACATAATTGATACTTGTCGCTACATAGCCTGGCGCTCAGCATTAATAGGATAGGACATGGACTGGTTAGCACAGTATCAGGACAATCTGACTGTGGGGTGTCGGGTTATGGTGCCCAGTAGTAGACACGGTGTGCAGGCTGCTCTGGGTACTTGTCCTACTAGTTGTAATATTGGCGGGACTTGGCCGTCTGAACACCAAACATTACCAGTCTCCACAGGTGCGTTCTGACAACTGTCTGTCAGTTCCCACCTATTGTTACTCTCAACAACTCATAAGAAATAAAGGAAGACAAGTCGCGCAAGATTGACAGTGAAGAGGTTGTGCTTTATTGGCATCAACCCCTGTTCACCTACTGGTGACCTATCACCCTCACTCCTTAGCAACTGCCCACACAGATCCACATGACTCTTGCTTGTGTATATCAGGATCAGTGCCTACAGCCCATTGAACCTGGGTGCAATGGTTGTTGCACACAGCTCAGTGTCTTTGGAATAGCTGTTGCTCATTTGAGTGTAGAAAGTGGAGTGTCTCTTGCTAGAGAGTCTAGCCAAGACTGCCTCTTGTGGGGTCTGTGTGTCAGGTATAAGGAATGCAGGTGACTGGGCTCACACAGCCAGCCAATCATACACCCTCTACAGCCTGGGTGGGCGACGCCCTAATAGGGGGTAGCTGTCACTCAACCCCAGCTGCAGGTGGTGTCCATAATGTATGCAGGATGGGTGTGTGTGCTTGTCCATCGGTCCCGCGGTAACAGGTGGTTGTAGACAGTTACAACAAACATAGCTCAATGCTTCTCTCCCGCCATGCACTCTTTCTGGTGCATGAAGGGAACATTTAAATAATTATTAACAGTCTCTTAGATATGAACATCACATCACAATCTCAGTCGCTATGTGTTATCACATTTCCACATAGGCGCTTATGCCACTAAGCGAGTGGGGCACCCATTGCTTTTCTGTTACATAATCCTTGTCCCGACTCCGTCACCCGAGAATAATAACGTGCTTTGCCAATATATAAATCCAAACCGAAGATCTGTATATTTTTACACGGTGATAGGCGGACAGGTGCGGTGTGCAAATTGGGTTAGAGGTACAAGAGAACTGAACCTGGGGTCAGGGAGCCTGCACAGAGGTCAAGGCCGAGTTGGGTGCTGCGTGATATGCACAACGCCGTGGTTGACATGTACTACACTCACACACACACACACATACCTCCACACACACACCTCCACACACATACACACCTCCACACACACACACACACACACACACTCATCCACACACAATGACTTGAAAATTGATACTTGTTGCTTCCTAGTCAGGCATTCGGCGTTATTAGGATAGGGCAAGGACTGGTTGGCTCAGTGTCCTGATAATTTTACTGACTGGGATATCAGGTTATGGTGCTGGCGGCCTGGTCTCCAAGTGGGGCAGCACTATGAAATCGCCATGAGTGCGCACTGTCACAAGTCGGTACCTCTCCTGATATGACCTTAGATGTTGCCAGGATATAAAACCCAAGCAACCAACCAACAAGCAACACTCACCGACACACTCACAGACACAGACCTACACTCACAGACACAGACCGGGCGTGGTGGCCGGATCGGTAGAGCACAGGCCTCGCGTGCGGAAGATGGCGAGTTCACGAGTTCGGTTCCCGGTCGAGTCAAACCAATGACTTACAAACAAACACAGACACATACCTACACTCACAGACACCGACATACACTCACAGACACAGACCTACACTCACATACACATCCATGGAGTCAGTGCCGGCGTGCCGTTGAGAGCAGCTCTCAGCCCACAGTGTTCGGCGAGTCTGATTGACACACCTGTCCCACCAGGGAGGCTGCAGTCAGTGGAGCTGATCCTCGTCCCTCCCCTCCCTCCCTCCCTCCCTCCCCACCCCTTTTGATACCTCCACCCGCCTCCAGGCCACCCGCCTCCCGGCCGCCCGCCCGCCAACCTGCTCGGCCAGACAGGGAGTGAGTCACTCAGTGAGTCGGTCAGCCCTCACCCACCCCCCCTCCCTCCCTCCCTCCCTCCCTCCCTCCCTCCCTCCCTCCCTCCTTCCCTCCCTCCCTCCCTCCCTCCCGCCGACACTGGAGTTAAGGCGGGGCTGGGTGGAGCTGCTCGCCTGACTACTGCCACTGCTCCTCCTCCTCTTCCGACTCCTACCACACCCAGCACCGTGCAACAGTGAGTAGTATAGGTCGACCAGGCTCTAGAGGGGCTGGTGGAGGCAGGGGGCACTGTACATACCACCATGCCGCCAAATCACTGTGTGCATGAACACTTCTCTATATACCAACCCACACACTCATATACACACCTAGTGAGTTGCCTGCTCAGTTGAACCAACCACTCACACCCTGAAGGACTTGCAGACTAACCTGGGATATGCTGAAGAGCTGGAGGAGGGACTGTAGAAGAGCTGGAGGATGGACTGTAGAAGAGCTAAAGGAAGGGATGTTGACAAGCTAGAGGAGGGGTTGTAGAAGAGCTGGAGGAGGGGTTGTAAAAGAGCTGGAGGAGGGGCTGTAGAAGAGCTGGAGTAGGGGCTGTAGAAGAGCTGGAAGAGGGGCTGTAGAAGAGCTGGAGGAGGGACTGTAGAAGAGCTGGAGGAGGGGCTGTAGAAGAGCTGGAGGAGGGACTGTAGAAGAGCTGGAGGAGGGGCTGTAGAAGAGCTGGAGGAGGGGCTGTAGAAGAGCTGGAGGAGGGGCTGTAGAAGAGCTGGAGGAGGGGTTGTAAAAGAGCTACAGGAGGGGCTGTAGAAGAGCTGGAGGAGGGGCTGTAGAAGAGCTGGAAGAGGGGCTGTAGAAGAGCTGGAGGAGGGACTGTAGAAGAGCTGGAGGAGGGGCTGTAGAAGAGCTGGAGGAGGGACTGTAGAAGAGCTGGAGGAGGGGCTGTAGAAGAGCTGGAGGAGGGGTTCTAGAAGAGCTGGAGGAGGGGTTGTAAAAGAGCTACAGGAGGGGCTGTAGAAGAGCTGGAGGAGGGGCTGTAGAAGAGCTGGAGGAATACATATATATACATATATATATATATTTATATATATATATGTATATATATGCACTCAGTGCCTACAGCAGTGGACACTAGTTAGTCGTCTACCCCGTCCTGTCGCTGTCACTGTCATGGTGCCAGAGCCCGCCTCACATGCCACCACTCCTGCCGTCACATCCCGCTGTCACGCCGCCACCACCTAGCGCATCTCACCGGGCCGGCACGCGGTACCAGGATACCGGGGACACGGTGCCGGGGCACGGTCTGGCACCCTGCCCGCCCTGACACGACGACAGCGGGTTGTCGGTGTGGTGCCGTGGTGGTGGTGGTGGAAGTGGTGGTGGCCTTGGCCGCTGCCACTGCTGCTATTGCTGAAGGGGGAGCTGGGAGGGCTTGCAGGTCTCCTCCCAGTGTAAGACTTAGAGGTGTTGCAGTGGACGCATGCCTGCTTACCTACCCACCTATCTATACCTACCTACTTATCTGCCCACCTACTAACCTTACGTACCTACCTGCCTACCACTCACCCTGGGATGCATACCACACTGGAGTAACCCAGACACACACCCATGGAGCTATTATTGTGTGTGTACATATGTGTCTGGACTAGCACCTTGGACTATTATAATACTATGGAGTACTAGTAGTGGTAGTAGTAACAGTAGTAGTGGTGGTGGGTGTCTCCCCCTCTCTCTCTCTCTGTCTCTCTCTGTCTCTCTCTGTCTCTCTGTCGCTGTCTGTCGCTGTCTGTCGCTGTCTCTGTCTCTTTCTCTGTCTCTTTCTGTCTCTCTCTGTCTCTGTCTGTCTCTCTCTCTGTCTCTCTCTGTCTCTCTCTGTCTCTGTCTCTCTCTGTCTCTGTCTGTCTCTCTCTATATCTCTCTCTTTCTCTCTCCCTCTCTGTGTCTTGGTTATCCATCGGAGGCAATGCCGACAGCAACTCATCATTTGTTGTGAACTCGTCGGTGACCGATGAGTCCAATCTGTGCTCGGAATGTGCGGTGACACTTTGGACATGTGTGTGTAGCTGCAGTCAGAGAGAGTCTGGTAGATGAAGGAGACGGACAACCTTTTCTCTGCTGACGCTTTTGTTTAGCTGGAGATATACGATCGGTCTAAAACTGTGCTGTGCCTTTGCGAATAGAAGCACGGGTGTACACGGGTGTACATGTATGCAGGGCGACATACCCCACCCTCATGATGTTGTCTGGAATAGTAGTACTACCAGGAGTACACACCTGCTTCATGGAGTACTGTACCATTACGGCGGTACAGTGAGTGGTCCATGACTACCTACACCCCCCCCCCCCCCCCCATACCAAAGGTGACGACATAACCAGTCCAGTTATAGGTCATCTCCTGTACGTGTCTTTCAACGCTGCGGAAGGAGGTCATAGCTATTAACATGGAATAGTGACCTTACTGTGTAGCGGCGAACCCTGCCTAGCTGGAAGGAAACAAACTGACAATCAGGGCGCCCCGTGCTGCGTGAGGCTATGTGATCCACAGGAGCCTTACTGAGGAAACCTGTTACACGAGGACGTGAGTGGTGTATGTGGTCGGCCCAAGAATGAAGCATGTCACGCCGATGATAGAAGATTCACCCCTAGCCGGAGTTGGGGGTGACTGACAACTATGTCGAAATCCGAGCCAAAACTGCTTCAAGTAGGAATTAACTGTGGAGGTAGTGTTTCCATTTTGCAGTATTTATCTTCTTTTTTCTTTGTTTAACGACCCCCCAGCACAGAAAGTAAACATCGGTTTTTGGGGAGGTCAGTATTTATCTATATCGGTGTAAAGTTGAGAAATTGCTAGATTTTGTTGTTTGTTTGTTGTTGTTTTATGTCCTAGCAACATCTAAGGTCGTATCAGGATGGGTAGCAACTTTTACCAGTGCGCACTCATAGCGACTTTATAGTGCTGTCCCACTGGGAAACCAGGCTGCTGGCACCATGACCTGATATCCCACTCGGTCACATTATCCTGACACTGAGCACACGAGTCCTTGCCCTGTCCTAATAATGCCGAGTGCCTGGCTAGGAAGCGACAAGTATCAATTTTAAAGTCATTGGTTTGACTCAACCAGGGTTCGAACCCACGATCTACCAGCACGGGAGATGGACACTCTAACTCATTCGGCCATCCCATCTGGTTAGAAATTGCTAGAGAATGCAAAAAAAAACAAGATGGCTGCCACAGGAAACTCTGGATTCGACTTTTAAAGTTTGTTTTTATTTCCATGATTTAATCTATTATACAATTCTAAAAGTAGCGGGTAAATATAAAGAGGAAAATGATGAATGTATTTTGCGTCTTAATTTCCTTTACCCAGCCTTCCGACATTTTCTTTTAATGCGTTGTTCAGCAGCCTTGTCTCAGGAACAGGGTTACGGGAGTAACTAGTCATATTAATGTTCTAGGATCAGGACAAAAGGTGTCTATCTATGGGTTTTTTAATGGAAATAAACAAAGTGGGTCACACTGGAAGGCGAAGTGAGAGAGACTGGGTCATTCTGCCGGAAGTTGGACCCATCAGCACCAGCACCATGAATATGTAGGTCACATCCGGGTACTGCGAGTGTGACCTATATAAACACAACCCTCATTCACAACACCGCTAAGCAGTCGACACGCTCAGTCTGGTGGGTTGGTTTATTTTGGGTGTGTATGTGTTTTTAGGGTGTTTTTTGGGCGGAGGGTAACAATTTGTTAATCTGGTAGATATTTATTGATTTGAATATATTGTTTGTCAGCGCTGGTCTTTTAGCCGTTACCATTGACAGTTATTGACATGCATATTTTGCTCAAGAATGTAGCTTTGCCTTTATTTCATTCTTTCTTTCTTTAAAGTTGCATAGTGCGATGATTTTGAGTTTCCGTAATATTCCGAGTTAAATATATTAGGTTGATCATCATAACCTACCTTACTTTAGTTTGAAGTAACTTAGCTTTTAAATAGCAAATTTTCTGACATATTTGAAGTGCAAACATGCTCAATTAATTTTGGCATGCATGCCAAAAGTCTGACACCATAAACTTCTGCAGCAACAGGTTATGTTAAATTGCCTCAGTATTCCCTTCTGTGTGTTGACAAATGTTTAATATGTACACTAGTATCTAAGTTAGATATGTAGAATCAAATCTAGATAATTATTTTGGTTTTGAATATTTTATGTTTACATTGGACAAGCAAAGGGCACTTATAAGTTATATGGTACAAGCAAAGGGCACTTATATGGTACTGATTGGTCCTAGCTGGACTACTGAAACAGCGCGTCATGATGGTAAAGAATGTTACATAAAATGGTAGCTGAAAGGCAACATGGTAATGCTATTTTGCAATTATTTAAAGTCGCATAGTCCAATGGGTTTGAGTTTCTGTCATTTTCTGAGATAAGTGTAGTAGGTTGATTGCTAAGGCCCGGTCACATTTACGTTAATGGACGTAGTGAAGGCTAACGTGGGTCAAACGTGATGTAAGTATGTTAAACTACGTTGAAATATGTTAAGGTACGGCAGGTTTTGGTACGGATAAATTCGTTACGGAACAGATAAATACATTACGGTATGAATAAATGCGTTATGGTATGGATGCCGGTACATTCAACTACGTTCAACTACTTTCAACTACGTTAGCCTCCACTACGTTCAACTATGTTCAAGTTCGTCCACTAACAGCTATGTGACCACGGCAAAACGGCCAAGCTTTTGTGCAGGTCAAAGTATGCTAGAGTACGCTAGAATACATTAAGAAGTATGCTAGAGTACGTTACCATCACGGATGCAAATTCAGGTTCTAACATAGCGCTCTTTTGACCATGTCGAAAGCTTAAATCGGAACTCATGGCCCACCCGTGTTATTACCAAGTTAGCATCACGGACAAGTATGGATGCCGGTACGTTCAACTACGTTAGCCTTCACTACATTAAACTACATCCACTAACGTAAATGTGAACGGGCCTTTATAATCCATCATACTTTCATTTGAAGTAACTATGATTCAAAATTACTAACTTCAGAGATATCTGTAGTGTAAACCTGCTAAATTAATGTGGGCGTGCTTGCCAAAACTCTGATCATGTACGCAGAAACTGGTTCTATTAAACTGACTCTTCTATATAGCAACTAATACTTGCAAAGTGGACCAGTATCGTAAGTTGGAGATGTAGATTTAAATCTAGATAAGTGTTTTGGTTTTGTAAATTTGATGCCTTTAACGGACTATGCAACTTTAAACTCTGTATGCAATAGTAGAATGAAGAAGGGGGGGGGGGCAAATTGGATTATTATTTTGAACAGTAGCGCCATGTGGTGTGTGAGGAAGTGACGATTTGGCACCATTGGCATTATGGTTGGCACACAAGGAGGGCGACTGTAGTTCCAGGGATAGCTGTCAGAACTACTGTGGGTTGGTGCAGTGGTGTTGAGCCTCAGGATTCTTAGTTAAGCCCCACTCACACTATGGTCAGCGTTCGCTTGCGACCATCTTACGACCAAAAGCTGGCGACCTCCTTGCGACCACCTTGCGATGTTGACGCAAAAACCTTGTTCGACGAGTAGTCACCGAACGACCAATCGGCGACCGGCAGGCGACCTGTCCCTGACTGCGATCGGTCACTGATGAAAATTCTCAGACTCCTGGTGTGGTGGTCGCTGAGTGGTCGCCAAGGAGGATATTGGTGCAGCAGCTGCAACTTCCTTGCAATCAAAACCACCTGAAATGGTCATCGACCAGTCCTAAGGTGGTCGCAAAGTGGACACAAGACGGTCACAAATTGATCGCGAGCGAACGTAGGCATAGTGTGACTGGGGTATTAGCAATAATGGTTAGTCTGAGGGTAGCAGTCTGTTAGTAGGGTGAGTCAATGTGGGTGGGGGGGGGTTAGATGAGTCGCTTACTTGTGTGTCCAGGAGTTGGCCATGTTGTAGTTCGATGTTTGCCATGTTCTAAGATGCTGGCCACGTTGTAGCTAAGTGTTAGCTATGATATTAGATGTTTGCCACGGTGTAGGTAGATGATGTCCATGTTCTAAGATGCTGGCCATGTTGTAGTTAGGTGTTGGCTATGCATGATGTTGACCATGTTGTAGTTAGGTGTTAGCCATGTTGTTAGATGTTTGCCATGTTGTAAGATGTTGGCCATGTTAGATAATGTCGGCCTTGTTGTAGGTGTAAAGCTAAGATTCCATATACGCGGTATGCGGCATGCGAATGTGGTATATGCGGCATAGATATATGCCAACCCCCAATAGCCGATGTTTACTTTTTGTGCTGGGGGATGGTTAAACAAATAAACACACCATAAACGTTACCCATAACATTTTTTGGGGTTTTTCCTCCAAATTTGTGAAGGAAGATCAAAGTTAGTATTGTTTTCTATGGCAAATGCAGCAGTATTCGAATTCACACTGATCGGTCCATGGGTCGATCCATTTGCCTCATTCGCATTCGTGTTCGTATTCGCATTCGGACGTATGGAAGCACCACCTTTCAATTACATGCTTTTCGATTTGTTGCTGCATTCGCATTCGCATACCGCGTATAAGGAATCTTAGCTTTAGTTGTGTTGTTAAATATTGGCAATGATCTAGTTAGGTGCTAATTATGTTGTTAGATGTTGACCATGTTATATAATGTTGGCCTTGTTGTAGTTAGGTGTTAGTCGTGTTGTTAAATATTGGTCATGATCTAGTTAGGTGCTACTTATGTTGTTAGATTGTTGACCATGTTATATAATGTTTTCCTTGTAGTTAGGTGTTAGTCGTGTTGTTAAATATTGGCCATGATCTAGTTAGGTGCTGATTATGTTGTTACACGTTGACCATGTTATATAATGTTGGCCTTGTAGTTAGGTGTTAGTCGTGTTGTTAAATATTGGCCATGATCTAGTTAGGTGCTGATTATGTTGTTACACGTTGACCATGTTATATAATGTTGGCCTTGTAGTTAGGTGTTAGTCGTGTTGTTAAATATTGGCCATGATCTAGTTAGGTGCTGATTATGTTGTTACACGTTGACCATGTTATATAATGTTGGCCTTGTAGTTAGGTGTTAGTCGTGTTGTTAAATATTGGCCATGATCTAGTTAGGTGCTGATTATGTTGTTACACGTTGACCATGTTATATAATGTTGGCCTTGTAGTTAGGTGTTAGTCGTGTTGTTAAATATTGGCCATGATCTAGTTAGGTGCTGATTATGTTGTTACACGTTGACCATGTTATATAATGTTGGCCTTGTAGTTAGGTGTTAGTCGTGTTGTTAAATATTGGCCATGATCTAGTTAGGTGCTGATTATGTTGTTACACGTTGACCATGTTATATAATGTTGGCCTTGTAGTTAGGTGTTAGTCGTGTTGTTAAATATTGGCCATGATCTAGTTAGGTGCTGATTATGTTGTTACACATTGACCATGTTATATAATGTTGGCCATGTTGTAGTTAGGTGTTACTGTTAGCCATGTTGTTAGGTGTTACTGTTAGCCATGTTGTTAGGCTTTAGCCATGTTATAAGATGTTGGTAAGATAGTTAGGTGTTATCCATGTTGTTAGATGTTTGCCATGTTCTTATAAGGTCTTGACCATATCATGAGATGTTGACCATCTTGTAGTTGGGTGATATACATGTTAATAGATGTTTGCCATAATAAGGTGTTGGCCATGCCATGTTGTAAGGTGTTGGCCATGTTATGATGGTGCTGTGAACTAGGGCGCGTTTGTATCACACATGTCACACACACACATGCAAGCATTTAGTCTGAGCGACTTGAGCGCTCAGTCGGTCGGCAGTGACTGGGTTACCGATCCTAATTACAATCAACCAACAGATGCGCACAAAGCGATGCCCTTAATTACGGCCCATTCACATCCATGTCGGCCTCCCATTAATAACGGAGTTATTACACAAGCACGGCGGGCTGTGAGTGAATGGGATGCCAGCAATTAGCACTTAATTAGAGTGTTCGCGTCTAGGAAGACGCATACGGTATAGAGTCGGGTAGTGGGTGTTGGCAGATGTGTAGTTACGGGGGATTCTGTTAGTGTTTGTATATTAAGGATGGCGTATATGTGAGGTAGTGGGTGTTCGCTGGGACGGTTAGGTGTGGGTGGTTGTGTAGTTACGGGGGATTCTGTTAGTGTTTGTATATTAGGGATGGCGTATATGTGAGGTAGTGGGTGTTCGCTGGTTCGGTTAAGTGTGGGTGGTTGTGTAGTTACTGGGGATTCTGTTAGTGTTTGTATATTAAGGATGGTGTATATGTGAGGTAGTGGGTGTTCGCTGGGATGGTTAGGTGTGGGTGGTTGTGTAGTTACGGGGGATTCTGTTAGTGTTTGTATATTAAGGATGGCGTATATGTGAGGTAGTGGGTGTTCGCTGGGACGGTTAGGTGTGGGTGGTTGTGTAGTTACGGGGGATTCTGTTAGTGTTTGTATATTAAGGATGGCGTATATGTGAGGTAGTGGGTGTTCGCTGGTTCGGTTAGGTGTGGGTGGTTGTGTAGTTACGGGGGATTCTGTTAGTGTTTGTATATTAAGGATGGCGTATATGTGAGGTAGTGGGTGTTCGCTGGTTCGGTTAGGTGTGGGTGGTTGTGTAGTTACGGGGGATTCTGTTAGTGTTTGTATATTAGGGATGGCGTATATGTGAGGTAGTGGGTGTTCGCTGGGACGGTTAGGTGTGGGTGGTTGTGTAGTTACGGGGGATTCTGTGAGTGTTTGTATATTAGGGATGGCGTATATGTGAGGTAGTGGGTGTTCGCTGGGACGGTTAGGTGTGGGTGGTTGTGTAGTTACGGGGATTCTGTTAGTGTTTGTATATTAAGGATGGCGTATATGTGAGGTAGTGGGTGTTCGCTGGGATGGTTAGGTGTGGGTGGTTGTGTAGTTACGGGGGATTCTGTTAGTGTTTGTATATTAGGGATGGCGTATATGTGAGGTAGTGGGTGTTCGCTGGGATGGTTAGGTGTGGGTGGTTGTGTAGTTACGGGGGATTCTGTGAGTGTTTGTATATTAAGGATGGCGTATATGTGAGGTAGTGGGTGTTCGCTGGGACGGTTAGGTGTGGGTGGTTGTGTAGTTATGGGGGATTCTGTGAGTGTTTGTATATTAAGGATGCCGTATATGTGAGGTAGTGGGTGTTCGCTGGGACGGTTAAGTGTGGGTGGTTGTGTAGTTACTGGGGATTCTGTTAGTGTTAGTATATTAAGGATGGCGTATATGTGAGGTAGTGGGTGTTCGCTGGGATGGTTAGGTGTGGGTGGTTGTGTAGTTACGGGGGATTCTGTGAGTGTTTGTATATTTAGGATGGCGTATATGTGAGGTAGTGGGTGTTCGCTGGGACGGTTAGGTGTGGGTGGTTGTGTAGTTATGGGGGATTCTGTGAGTGTTTGTATATTAGGGATGGCGTATATGTGAGGTAGTGGGTGTTTGCTGGGATGGTTAGGTGTGGGTGGTTGTGTAGTTACGGGGGATTCTGTTAGTGTTTGTATATTAAGGATGGCGTATATGTGAGGTAGTGGGTGTTCGCTGGGACGGTTAGTGGTGGGTGATTGTGTAGTAACGGGGAATTATGTTAGTGTTTGTATATTAAGGATGGCATATATATGAGGTAGTGGGTGTTCTCTGGGACCGGTTAGGTGTACATGACTGTGTAGTTATGGGGGATTCTGTTAGAGTGTTGGTTGGGGCCAGTTAGGTGTAAATGTAGTTACGGGGGATTCTGTTAGAGTGTTTATATATCGAGGATGGCGCATATATGAGGTAGTGGGTGTTGGCTGGGGGGACAGTTAGGTGTATGTGACTGTAGTTACGGGGGATTCTGTTAGAGTGTTTGTATCTAGGAGGGGGTTATCTGAGGTAGTGGGATTGGCTGGAGTTGACCAATGGGTCTGATGCTTTTGTTTAGCTTGAGATATGCAATCAGTTTCAAACCGTGCTGTGCCTTGCGAATAGAAGCCCACCATAAACTCCTGTGCTTGGCCACTGTTGCCCAGGTTTTAGTGTTGAGATTACATTTCTGTAGGTTGTCTTTCTCTCCTTTCTCCTTTAAGGCCCGGTCACATACACATTAGTGGACGTAGTTGAACATCGTGGAGGCTAATGTAGTTGAACGTAGTTGAACGTAGTTGAACGTAGTTGAACATAGTTGAACATAGTTGAACATAGTTGAACATAGTTGAACATAGTTGAACATAGTTGAACATAGTTGAACATAGTTGAATGTGCCAGCATCCATACTTCTCCAGTAGGTTTGACTATGTTCAACTACGTTCAACTACGTTCTACTATGTTCAACTATGTTCAACTACGTTCAACTATGTTCAACTATGTTAGCCTCCACTACGTTCAACCACGTCCACTAACATGGATGTGACCGGGCCTTCACTGTCTGTCACAGACTGCCTGGCTGTGTCTTTCTTTGAACCACAGCCACTGGTCAAGTCTCATTCGGCGGGTCCCACCCAGACCGAGGTGCCGAGGAGTGTGTGTAATTTCATTCTGGCTATGGGGGTTGAGGGCCCAGGGGTTAACTGCACTAGGTCAGACAAGGTGATACTGGGATTGGCAGGTCAGGGAGGTGGGCAGAAGAGGGCTCAGTCTGGGGGTGGTGCAGTCTATTTATAGAGTGGTGGGGCAATCTAGGGGTGATGCAGTGTGGGGTCGTGCAGTGTAGGGTTGGTGCAGACTCGAGGTGGTGCAGGCTAGGGGTGGTGCAGTGTGTGTGTGGGGGGGGGGGGGGGTGCAGTGTAGGGTAGAGTGCAGTCAAGGGTGTGCAGTGTGGGGGTGGTGCAGTGTAGGGGTGGTGCAGGCTAGAGGGGTTGCAGTGTAGGGTTTGTGCAGGCTAGGGGTGGTACATATTAGAGGTGGTGCAGTGTACGGGTGGTGCAGGCTAGGAGTGGTGTAGGCTAGGGGTGGTGCAGTGTAGGGGTGGTGTAGACTAAAGGTGGTACAGTGTGGGGGTGCAGGCTAGGCGTGGTGCAGTGTGTGGGGTGCAGTGTAGGGGTAGTGAAGTGTGGGGGGTGCAGACTAGAAGTGGTGCAGTGTAGGGGTAGTACAGGCTAGGGGTGGTGCAGTGTATGGGTGGTACAGGCTAGGGTTGGTGCAGTGTATGGGTTGTACAGGCTAGGGGTGGTGCGGTATGGGGAGGTAGCGGTGGTACAGTATGGGTGGTACAGTGTGTGGGTGGTGCAGGCTAGGGGTGGTACATTCTAGAGGTGGTGCAGTGTAGGAGTGGTGCAGGCTAGGAGTGGTGCAGTGTGGGTGGTGATGGGGGGTGCAGGCTAGGGGGGTGCAGTGTAGGGGTGCTGAAGTGTAGGGGTGGTGCAGTGTAGGGGTGGTGCAGTGTAGGAGTGGTGCAGTACTGGGTGGTGCAGTGTGGGAGTGGTGCAGAATAGAAGTGGTGCAGTGTAGGGGTGGTGCAGGCCAGCGGTGGTACAGTATAGGGTGGTGCAGTGTGGGGGTGGTGCAGTGTATGGGGTGGTGTAGTATGGGGTGGTGCAGGCTAGGAGTGGTGCAGAGTGGGGGGGGGGGTGCAGTCTATGGGTGGTGCAGTGTGCAGGTGGTGCAGTGTAGTGGGAGTGACGGTGGTTGGCTGGGCTTTTCGACTGCTATAAATCGGGGCATGTTACGAGTGGAGGCGGGAAACCCTACCGTTCCCTAACCCCCTCTGCTTCCCTCCCACACCCACCCACACCCTCACCCACACCCAAAGAACTTTACTGTTCACGATAAGGGAGTGCCATGCAGAATGTCCCATTTGTTGCAGACATTTCCGTGTTCCATAACTTATGAGGTAATTCTGAGAAATGTATGCTGGGATTTGTTTGTGAAACGCACTGCAGTCGATGATTGTCATAAAGATGTCTCCACTCCCACCCACCCCTTCCTTCCTTCCTGCCCCCTCACGCCCCCCCCCCCCCCCCCCGTTCGCCGCATTTATTTACAACCTGCCCGCACCCTCCCCTCCACGCCATTACTTCCTACAAGTCATTCCACCCCACTCCCACCCCACCCCCACTCTCATGCAACCTCCACTCCCACCCCAACCTCCACTCCCATGCCACCTCCACTCACACCCCAACCTCCACTCCCACCCCAACCTCCACCACATCCCAACCTTCACTCCCACCCCAACCTCCACTCCCACTCCCACTCCACTCCCACCCCACCTCCACTCCTTTCCCACCTCCATTCCCACCACACCTCCAAATTTAGATAATCTAATCTTGATGATTGTTTTGATTTACGAAATGGGGCGTTTCATCGAACCATGCCGCTTTAAGGACCCTGCTCACGATGAGCCGTTGTATAGATGTCTGATACTGGACGTCTGGGTATCATAGTGACGTCACGTGACCATGCTACTGGTGTCCACTACATACTCAGTACCTCACCTTTCTGTTACAGTTCATACAAAGAGAAACCCCGAAGTGAAGTGTATTGATAATGTGCAGATGCTGACTCAATCAATCAATAGTTCCATTGTTTTTGTCTTCCTGGCATTCATCTTCATGTTGAATAGTATTCCAGCTTTACTGATTCTATTCACTATATCTTGTAGGTTTTTCTCACTGTCTGCTAGTATTACACTGTCATCGGCATATCTAAGATTGTTTACGCTCATGCCACCTATTGTCACTCCCTTGCAATCTTCAATGTGTCTGAAAATCATCTCTGTGTACAGGTTAAATAGACATGGTGACAATACACACCCCTGTCAAACTCCTCGTTTAATCATAACTTCATCCGATAGGCCCTACTCCATTTTTATAAATGCATGTTGTGTCCAGTATAAGTTCACAATTAGTTTAATGTTTTTGCCATTGACACCAATATCTTGTAAACATTTGATTAACAGTTCATGATTGACTCGGTCGAAGGCCTTCTCATAGTCAATAAAGCAGGCATAAACATCCTGACTGGAGACTCTCAAACTGAAAGCTCTGAAAGCAGTTACATGCCAACCTGACTACCTGTAACTGGGTCACCGGCACCAGACCGCGGCGAGGTCACGTGAGGTCCAACCTTCTGGTCTAGACCAATCGATCCGGCCGTGAGTGCACACGTGGGGCTGATTTATTTGTGCAACCCAGACATTAATCTGCGGGTGGCTATTTAGTAAGCCCTAACCACCGAGCCAACTGCTGAGAAACACCCACGAGGTGTATATCTGTGATGTATAACGCATTATACGAGTATAAATGCAAGAGGAACATATACTTTATGTGATGTATAATGCATTATACGAGTATAAATATTAAGGGATCATATATACTTTGCTACTTCCTCCATCGGCGTATTGGTGGATTGACCCCCCCTCAGCTGTCGGGGAGTTGTATGCGGGTGCCCCCCCCCCCCCGTCTCGCCACACACACTGGAGGATTATTTTCTATGTTAAGGTTCTACACTGCTATATAAAGGCCAGCTGCAGTACGAATGAGAGACAAACAAGGAAGGAGCGATTGAACAGTCAGGGATGAATAGGGGCGGTGGTGGCACCACCAGTCGCGTAGTGTGGCAGGCTGCAGGTATCACCAGCAAATATACAGAAATGATAATAATAAATGACATAATTCCCTTCCGCGCCTTTATACTCACATAATACTTATACATCACACATATAAATATATATAACATGATACCACTATTATTTTACATCTGTATATGTACTTCATAAGGATGCAGATGTAATTGGCTGAGACAGCCCTCTGGCTGGTCCCAAATAGACCCGGCTATTTATCCCTCAAAAGTTAAAATTTCATGTGGAATGGAGGTCGAGAGCACATTTCACTCTTCCATGCGAGCGCCTTGAGATGACCTCGTTCACTTGCCTTTGTGCAAACCCATTGAACCCCAGGCCACTCGAGCTTAACATGACACACAACTTTCGCAACCTTAGTGGTAAGTGTTTTTTTTACTAGGATAGCACAGGATAAGGACATTGCAAATAATATAGACACAATAAATTATACAACATGGTATACCAATCTCCCTCCGAAGTAATACATAATGGGTAACACCGGCTGACATGACATTCTTGGACACACAATCTGTGTCAGATTTCATATTGGAGTCTCCTGTTATAAAGACAGGACAACTCAGTTGAACGCCTTGCACACTCTGGCCAAACTTACACTAAGCAGTTGCTAGCCGACTGTTTGTCTTATGGAGCCCTGAGTGGAGATGAAGTTAATTGTTGTTTGTTTGTTTGTTTGTTGTTGTTTTACGTCCTAGCAACATCTAAGGTCATATCAGGACGGGGGAGATAAAGTTAAAGTTGTGTAGTACTCTGCACTGACCTCTCAGGCAAGGAGCCGCATAGACAGGTAGGCGTGGGTCGTGTGTTGATATCAGGGAGCATAGGTGGTGTAATAGTTAGCACACTGGCCCGGAATGCAAAGAGATGTGGGTTTGAGTCCCGCTCTAGGCGCAATATTTTCCATTTTCATCACCCTCATGACAGTTGCATAATCCGATGGTTTTGAATGTCTGTATTTGTTCATAGATAAATATATTAGATCGATCACTAGTATCTACTTTACATTAGTTTAAAGTTACTTTTATTTTAAATGGTGAACTTTTGAGATATTTTGAGTGCAAACATGGAAAATTAGTTTTGACAAGCTTGTCAAAACTCTGGCACCATAGACTTCTGCAGTAATAGGTTCTGTTAAATTGACTCAGTATTGCCTTCTACGCAGAAACAAATGCTTAATAAGTGCATCAGTATCTAAGTTAGATATGTAAATTCAAAACTAAATAATTGGTTTGGTTTTGAAAATATTATATTTCATCGGACTATGCAGCTTTAAGTATGAGAAGGTAAAGGGTTGAGTGGGGGGGGGGGGTGCAGGGGTGTAGTTAACTGAAAACAATAAGTCACAAGCTAATTGTAACATTTATAGAAAATAACCAACAGCCTAGAGTTATACAATTCAATCACAGCACACACATCTCGTTGAATATCGTAGTCTCGTCGAGCATTGTACAAATTTCGTGGATTCTAGTTCCAATCATGTGGAACCTTGTACAATTCTGGTAGAATATAGTACAAATGTTGTGGAGTATGTGGTACAAAACTCATGAAGTAGCATACACGGCTCGTGGATTAGCGTTAACGTGTCATAGAATATTGTACAAGCCTTGTGTAATATCGTACAAGTATCGTTGAGTAGCATTAAAATCTCGTTGAGTAACATACACAACTTGTGGAGTAATGTACAAGTCTCGTAGTCTATCGTACAACTCTCGTGGAGTAATGCATGAGACATATGGAGTATCTTACAAATCTCATTGAGTATTGTTCACATCTTGTGGAATATCACACACATTTTGTGAACTAGGATACAAATCTCATGGATTGTCATATAAATCTTGTGGATTATCGTACCCATCTCATACAGTATCATACAGATCTTGTGGAGAATCATACACGTCTCATGGGGTATTGTATAAATCTTGTGGAGCATCCTACACATATGGAGTATCATACAAATCTTGTGACATGCCATACAAATCTTGTGGAGTAGTGTACAAGTCTTGTTGAATATCGTATAAGTACTGTGCAAGTCTCATGGAATAATATATTAGTTGTGGAGTGTCTTACAAATCTTGTGGAGCATCGTACACATTTTGTGGAGTATTGTTCACATCTCGTGGAGTACCAGACATATCTAGTGGAGTATGATTCACGTATGCAGGTATTGCAGGTTTAGCAATACCTCCAGGAGTTTGACACCCCTGCTTTGCAGAGTTGTATACCACTGCCTTGTGGTACAGGTTCTTGACAGAACTGAAAGCTAAGGGAGCAAACCCTAAACAGAAAACCATGTCACTGTGGCAGCATTAAGGGCAGTTGATGTATGGAACTCCCAACATCTCCCGACCAGCCACTACATGGACAAATAGTTTTGCACCTGTCTTAACATGTTCTTGCCGGCGTGAAACCTCTATTTGTTCCCCGAGAGAGTGCCGCTGGTAACTTGCAAAAGCCAGCAGCACTTCAACACTTTTGCAGGCAGCTTTCATGAAATGTAAATCTGAAGCTGAGAGACATTAAGACCGACTCATGGACGCAACTCTCACAGCAGAGAGCTAAATGGAGAGAGGCAGTCAAGTAATGAAAGCAGTCTTTGTCGCATCGCCACCGACAGCATGATGATGATGATGATTCACATCTCGTGATGTGTCATGGAAATCTCATGGAATAGTGTACACATCCCTTGGAGTAGTGTACACGTTTTGTTGAATATCACACATATCTTGTGGAGTATCGTGCAAGTCTCATGGAGTGTTGTACAAGTCTCATGGACTAATACACTAGTTGCAGAGTCTCATACACATCCTGTGGAGCATCATACATGTCTTGTGGTGTATTGTACAAATCTTGTGGCGTATCATACAAATCTTGTGGAGTATTGTACACATCCTGTGGAGTATCGTACACATCTTGTGATGTGTCATACAAATCTCATGGCGTATCGTACAAATCTTGTGACATGTCATGCAAATCTCATGGAGTTGTGTACAAGTCTTGTTGAATATCATACAAATCTTGTGGCGTATCGTGCAAGTCTCATGGAGTGTCGTGCAACTCTTGTGGAATAATATACTATAGTCGCTGAGTATCATACTTTTTTTTTTTTTTTTGATAAAGTATTTATTCATCTGAACATGACATTTGTCAGTGCCGGAGCACTGGTCTTCCGGCCATCTTACTATGGGAATTGGCATTCTAAATAATCTAAGTTTGGTCAGTGCTGTATTAGTCACATCACCGATCCTGTAGAATTAAGGGAGTGGCTCCTGCTGTATACTGTACAGAACCAGTCACTGTGGTTCATGCAAAAATGGGGAGCATCATCTACGTCTCATGGAAGGAACATCTTCACACACTTAATACTGTCAGATGACCCATTCTCACCAGTGTGCAGATCAGAAGGATGGGGGGGGGGGGGGTCTGGGGGGGAGGGGTACACCGGTAGGGCGGGTGTCATGTACCTGATCAAGTAGGGACTAACAAACCATAAATGTCTCAATCCTACAGGTTTTTCTCATGTTTATTCCACCTAGTTTGGAATAGTAGCGTCTGACCACTGCCCAGTTGGGTCGAACGTGACTTCGAGTGAGGGATGGTCACTGGCAGCGGATGGATGGAACAGTCCACTGTGGGCGTAATCGATTAATCAACTCGGGTCACCCGGGCCACTTTTTGGCGCATGCGCACATCTTAAAGACTCAAGTCGAATAATCGAATACACTTCTCCACATTCAGGGTGGGAAAATGGTGGCTAATTCCAAACCTTTTTTATATTATTTAATAATGTATATAGCTACAAGAAAATAGGATTTAAAGTATTTTATGATTGCATAGTTATATTTCATTAATCTGTATTATTACCAACAAAAAACATGTAGGACTGGTACTAGTAGCTATTCCATCCTGCAGGACGGTACCAGCACAAATGTGATGTCATCGTTCCTCGCAAACCCTAGCCAAGAGGTGGGTTACTGGGGTCGGGTCGTTTTGCACACGACACTTGTTTTGTTCGATTTGAAATTCTAGCAATTCGGGTGACCCGAATCGCCCGAGTCGTGTTTCTCAATTACGCCCCATAGGGACCACCCCTGCTGGTGTGCTGCCACCTACCGGTCCTTTTGACCGATAAAGGGTGAGTGTAGCGGAGACCGCTATCGTGTGGTAGTGGGGCTCATTGTGGATGACTACATGCGCAGTGACCCTACCACACACAATGCTAACTCTGTACTAATGGTTACCTTTTGTTTAACCGTCACCACTTTTTTGTGGGACAGTGACTTCCACCTAGAATCCAAATACAAGTGTCTGCATCCATAGCTGTTGAATGCCCCTGGTACCCTGAATGCACCTAGATATAGCCTATCTATTTAATGTGCCTACGTCTCTTACTCTGCGAGCTTTGTCGCAATACCCGCCTCCTTCATATCAACTGCTGATTTGTTACGCTATATGGGATATTCTCTAAAACTGGGCACAAAAGAGTGAAAAACTTCCAAATCATAGCATAAATCCTTCCAAATAATATCCTAATCCAATGTCCTATGAAGGTTTGCATGTTGTGCATATGTCAGAGTTGAAAAAAATTAGTTTCACTTTTTGAATTAGATCTTATACAAATTGAGAAATACATTAATATCACTTGTGTAACATGAAAATCAAAGACACATCCAGAACCTCATTTTAACATATACAACATAGTCAAACAAGATTGTATTGTTTACTGTTAAGCAGACAAGGTTACGTCTTACAAGAAAAAAGTAGAAAAATAAGTTGAAAAAAAGTTTGGCTACATGTATGGTGTCAATGTGTAAATTGTCACATTTTCACTCTAGCGCAACATCATACAATTATAATTTTGATATCTTATGTGGGATAAATTCAATACATGTAGAACTGCTAACATACCTAATAGACAGAGACTACAATACTTATTTGACTTGCTATCAATAAAACAAAGACTTAATTATCAGCATCGTAACATGGAGACCAGTTTTGGAGAATAACCCATATATATATAATAAGCCTGTATCAGGATGTTTGCAGCACCTCAACATTCATTCGCAGGCAACCGCTTGACCGAGCGCTGACATGGCTGGACGCTGCTTAACTTTTTGGATCAGATGAGAACCAGCGTTTCCGGTGGTATAATTTTTTTATCAGGCGCTCCTGAGTTTATCTTAAGTCCGCTCGTGGTTGAGGTGTGGGTGTGGGTGTGGGTGTGGGTGTGGGTGTGGGTGGTGGGAGGGACGTTTCCCGGATAGCCCACTTGGTGGCGCCTCGTCTGCTGGAGCCGGTTCCCATGCGGGCGGTACTCGGGGTGCATCGTTGAAGTAACAGATGTTGGTTGGTCGTTGGAATTTTACGTCCTTGCAACATCTAAGGTCATATCAGGATGGGTACTGACTTGTGACAGTGTGCCTTCATGGCGACTCTATAGTGCTGCCCCACTGTGAAATCAGGCCACCGGCACCATGACCCGATATCCCACTCAGTCAAATTATCCTGACATTGATCTAACCAGTCCTTGCCCTGTCCTATTAATGCGGAGCGCCAGGCTAGGAAGTGACAAGTCTTAATTTGATAAGTCATTGGTTTGACTCGACCGGGGACCAAACTCCCGACGTTCTACATTGCGAGGCCCATGCTCTACCGATTGGGCTACAGGGCCCGGTGTGAAGTAAGAGAGTGATGGCGGGAGGTGTACTTGACGCGCACGGTGAGTAATTGTCCACTAATTACTCCATTAATTGTCGAGTAATTGCCGACTTTGTATGTGTGAGATTATTATGTGCACCACGCATCTCAACTCAAGTCGTTATGCCGATTGGTGCCTTTTGTGTTTGTGTGGCAGGCTCTACTTTTTTTTAGCGGGTTGTCGGAGGAGGTAAACAAAAATGTATCATCTGCTGGAGGAAAAAAATGTTTTACTCTATTTGCAAGACTTTCCCGTTTCGGTTTTAGTCTTTTTTGTTTTCTTCTGGTAAATGACATTTCCATAACTCTTTGATTATTTAACTAGGTTGTCAAATCTTTCATACTGTGGCTTTATTGTATGGGCTGCTCTCGCTAGTAAGTAAGGGAATTCTGGATCATCGTTTTTATTTGTATTGCAATCAGACATTTATCAAACCACGACAAATAAAAACTAACGCTTGACTCTTTGAATAACCACTCAATAGGTTTGTTTTGTTTGTTCCATTGTTCCGTGTGTCGGCTCAACTGCCGAATAAGAAGACCAGGCGGGATGGCCGAATGAGTTCGAGCGTCCGTCTCCCGTGTTGGTAGATCGTGGGGTTGTGGGTTCGAACCCTGGTCGAGTCAAACCAATGACTTAAAAATTGATACTTGTTGCTTCCTAGCCTGGCGCTCGGAATTATTAGGATAGGGCAAGGACTGGTTGGCTCAGTGTCAGGATAATGTGACTGGGTGGGATATCAGGTCATGGTGCTGGCAGCCTGGTCTTCCAGTGAGGCAGCACTATAAAGTCGCCATGAGCGCACACTGTCGCAAGTGGGTACCCATCCTGATATGACATTAGATGTTGCTAGGATGTAAAACAACAACAGACAAACAGCCACATAAGAATGGAATATTCCACTATGTAATAATACATGTTTCAGAACAAGGACAAACTTACACGAGCACTAAAACAGCTTTTATGGCAGACACTATTTTACTGCGTTGGCAAATTGTTCTTGTCATTAGAGTTCTTTGACACTTCTTTTTTTGAGGAAATAGGGGAATCACTCTAATTTGGCTGCCAAGTCCCAAGAGCCACGATTAGGACTGCATCCGCCTAGTGTCGCAACGCAGCGTCTGTTTGATGTCACCACTGTCGTGGGAATTGGTTGCCATGGGAACTGGTTGCTACAGGCAACGAGGGACATTAGGCGGACGCTGAGTTGGCAAGGTCCTGTAGGTAGGTGTGGAAGGATGAGGGTGGGTGGGTGGGTGAGGGGTGGGAGGGGTGGTGGGCGGGGAGGCGGTGAGGGTTGGTGAGGCTGTGGGCGTCGGTGTGAGGGTTGGGTGAGTGGTGGGGGTCGGGTGAGGTGTGATTGGGCAGAGGGTGAGGGGTGGGTGGGGTAGTTGGGTGGGTGGGTGAGGGGTAGTTGGGTGGGTGGGTGAGGGAGGTAGTTGGGCGGGAGGGGGGTAGTTGGGCGTGTGTGAGGGTAGGGTGGGTGGGTGAGGTGTTGGGTAGGGTATAGGGTGTGGGTGAGGGGGTAGTTGGCGGGTAGGTGTGGGGCGGAGTTGGCGAGGGGTGGGTGAGGGGTAAGGTTGGTGGGTGGGTGCGGTAGTTGGGGGGGTAGTTGGGCAGGTGGGTGTTTTAGTTGGGGTAGTTTGGGTGGGTGAGGGGGTAGATTCTGGGGGTGGGTGAGGGGTAGTTGGGGGGTTGGGGTTGGGGGGTTGGGTGGGTGAGGGGTAGTTGGGTGGTGGTTGAGGGTAGTTGGGAGGGTGGGGGTGAGGGTAGTGGGGGTGGTTGGGTAGTGGGTGGGTGGGTGAGGGTAGTTGGGCAGGTGGGTGTGGGGTAGTGGGGGGGTGAGGGGTAGTTGGCGGGGTGGGGTAGTTGGGTGGGTGAGGGGTAGTTGGGTGGGTGGGTGAGGGAGTTGGGCGGGCGGGCGAGGGGTGTTGGGTGGGTGAGAGGGGTTGTTGTGGTGGCGTGGGTGAGGGGTAGTTGTGCGGGTGTGGTGAGGGTAGTCGGGCGGCGGGCGTGTGGGGATTGTGGGGTGGGGGGAGGGGTAGTTGTGCGGGTGGGTGGGTGAGCGGTAGTTTGGTGAGTTGGAGGGGTGGTTGGGCGAGGGGGTGGGGGTGGGGTTGGAGTGGGTGGGTGGGGGTAGTTGTGGGTGGGTGAGGGGTAGTTGGGTGGGTGGGTGAGGAGTAGTTGGGCCGGTGGGTGAGGGGTAGTTGGGCGGGCGGGTGGGCGATGGGTAATTGGGCGGGTGGGTGAGGGGTAGTTGGGCAGGCAGGTAGGGAGTAGTTGGGTGGGTGGGCGGGCGGGTGAGAGGTAGTTGGGCGGGTGGGTGAGGGGTAGTTCGGCGGGTGGGTGAGAAGGGGTGGACGGGTGAGGGGGGAGGGTTGGGCGGGCAGGTGAGGCGTGAGTGGCGGGTGAGGGGCGGCAGGCGGGCGGGCCGGTAGACATCCTGGGGATCGATACTGTGTTGCGTGTGGTTGATGAGGCAATTTGTCACATGTAAACACTACTTATGGACTGCATGTAGCACCGCCAGCTGAAGGAAACTTCCTGTGTGTCTCCGTCCCACAACGCAGTCAACAGTAAGTTGTCTCTCCCACCCCCTACTCCCCTACCCCCACCCACTCACCACCCCCACCCACTCACCCATCTAACCATTCACCCGGATGTGGTCACTTCGGTTATCCGTCCTGATATGACCATATATGTTGCTAGGACATAACCCCCCCCCCCCCCCCAAACAAAAAACCCGCTTCGGGTATGATTTCCTTCGCTTGCAAAACATGGCGGAGATTTGATAGCAGATGCAAGTCTTTAGATTTACTCCTTTTATTTTTTAAAGTGTTGCACCTGTCTGTGTAAGGGGCAAACGAGGGGTTTTCAATTCCCTGTCAACAATTTACTCGATTAAAAAAAAAGTTTGTTTCTCAGAAATTCAAGTCCCAAATTCATGTTCTGTAGCGGAGGAAAATAATATTTGGCAATGCTATAATTACCCCAGACACGCCCTTTCCTTTTTTGTGATGTGGAATATAATTTATTCATTGAATAAGTTTCAGCTTTCAATTGGTCAACGTTGAAGCATTGGTTTCCCTGACATCTTAAGAATAGCACCATAAAAACACATTAGAAACCAGATAAAAACCACAAACCACGTACCATATAAAAACCAAAGACCTCATTAAAAACCACATAAAAGTACACTAAAACCTCTCTAAATCAACTGACCATGGGACTGATTTTAAATGGTAATTTTAGGGAGGTGGTTGGTTTAGGGAGTTTGTTTTATAATCATTACAATGGTATTGTATAGGCGATCGTTGGGGACCCAAAAAAAGCGATTGATATAGGGGAGTGGTCGATCTGTGAAGGTGGTCGGTTAATGAAGTTTTATTGTACATTAAAAAAAACACATTCCACCCGACCTTCTAAATGGGAAGCAGATGCTCAAATCATTCGACTACCCCATCTCATTATTTATATTCTCCTAATTAATTATATGCCATATATATAATAATGCAATAATCATGATAACAAGCAATTCCCTTCTGCGCATTTATACTCACATAATGCTTTATTCATCACATACATTATATATAAGACCCGTCTGCGTGGTTGTTTGCTCAGATCCGTCCTGACACGCGTGTAGACATCCAGTATAATACTTTGTTTTGTGTGCTTGTTTAACGACCCCCCAGCACTCCACATATAATCCATACACAAATGACAAGACTTTCATTCTGCAGCCATCGTGCCAGCATATCTTTTGTTTGTTTGTTTGAGTTTCACGACCTGGCAACATCTAAGGTCGTATCAGGATGGGTACAAACTTGTGACAGTGCGCTCTCATGGCGACTTTATAGTGCTGTCCCACTGGGACACCAGGCCGATGGCACACTGACCCAATTTCCCATTCAGTCACATTATCCTTATACTGAGCTAACCAGTCCTTTGCCCTATCCTAGTAATGCCGGGTGCTAGGCTAGGTAGCAACACGTATCAATTTAGTAAGTGATTGTTTTGATTCGAGCGAGAATAGAATTCCTGACCTTCCATATGGGAAGCCTGCGCTCTACTGATTTGGCCATCACGTCTGGTGTCAGCATGCAACACCCCCACCCCACAACCCCACCCCACACACACATCCACCAAACACATTTATACCACATACACCACATACATCACATGCATCACATACACCACATACACCATATGCACCACATACACAACATATACCACATACACCACATACACCACATACACCACATACACCCCACACACCACATACACACACGACATGCACCACATACATGACATGCACCACATACACCACATACACACACACACCACACACACCACACACACCACATGCACCACATACACCACCCACACCACATACACCACACACCACATACATCACATACACCACACATGCCATACACACCATATACACTACACAAACCACATGTACCACATCCACACACGACATGCACCACATACACGACATGCACTACATACACCACATACACCACATACACCACACACCACACACACCACATACACCACACACATCACATATACCACACACGCCATACACACCATATACACTACACAGACCACATGTACCACATACACACATGGTACGCACCACATACACGACATACACAACATGACATAACAACACGCACCACATACAGCACATGCACTGCATACACCACACACACCACATACATCACATGCACTGCATACACCACATGCACCACATGCACCGCATACACCACATACACCACATTCACCACATACACCGCATACACCACATACACCACACACACCACACACCACATACACCATACACCACATACACCATACACCACATACACCACACACCATATAACCACATACATCACGCACACCACACACCACTTACACGACACACACCACACATCACACACACACCACATACACCACAACCACATGTGTGACACATGTGCACACATGTGACGCTGTGTGACACATGTGCACACCCATGTGAGCAGATACAATGGTACAATGCGTGCTTCCGGCCTAACTTACCTGGCCAGTGCCAAGACTGCATGTTAAAAGCATGCGCTGGTACAGGTGCATGCCACTATCTGAACAGATAAAGCCATCCACTTACCAGCGCAGAACTCACTCAGCCAATGGCTGTACAGTATTTCATCATGTGACCGACTAGTACCATTGTGACTAGGATACTTACTCAGCCTATGGCTGTACAGTATTTCATCATGTGACCGACTAGCACCGTTGTGACTAGGATACTCACTCAGCCAATGGCTGTACAGTATTTCGTCATGTGACCGACTAGCACCATTGTGACTAGGAAACACACTCAGCCAATGGCTGTACAGTATTTCATCATGTGACCGACTAGCACTGTTGTGACTAGGATACTCACTCAGCCAATGGCTATACAGTATTTCATCATGTGACCGACTAGCACCATTGTGACTAGGATACTCACTCAGCCAATGGCTATACAGTATTTCAGCATGTGACCGACTAGCACTGTCTATGAAGCTACCTGGATAAAAGATTTACCCGGTACTACTTGTAGTACACGGGTGAAGACCAGCCTTATATAAAAACGGTCGAAAAATCGGGCTAATGAATTGAGTCATTATGAGAGCCTAATTTCACAATCTAAGAAGCAACATTTATTCTTTGTATATGTCTTCATGTTTACCCGCTACTGTTGAGTTGGAAAATATAATAAAACATATACTTTAATGCAATTTAAAAGTGAAATCGACGGCGTTCTCTGGCTGCCATCTTGTCTTTTTGCATTCTCTCCCATTTCACCAACTCTGTGCTGATATAAGTAACCATTTGACACTGGTGCCAGGCCTTCTACTTCTTGTTCCATACTAACCTATTTTCGCCCGTATTTACACTACGTTGTCGTTCACCCATGTACTACAAGTACCGGGTGAATCTTTTATCTAGAAGCTACCTAGATCTAGATGTTGCAGTTAAATCAATTCCACACCGGACATGCTCCCAGGATTGCTGGTGCCTCTGGCAAGCTAAACGTTGGCACCTTTACAAGTATAATTGTTAATGATCTGTTATCAAAAGCAATGTAATACTTTCTGAATGCTGACAAATTGGCATACTGTATTCAGGTTACAAAAGACAAGAAAATTAATTCAGAATTTAATACGAATTTATTACGAATGTATTAAGAATTTATTAAGAATTTGATAAGAATTTATTAAGAATTTATTAAGTATTTATTAAAAATCTACTAAGAATTTACTAAAAAATTTACTAAGAATTCATTAAGAATTTACGAAGAATTTATTAAGAATTTATTAAGAATTCATTAAGAATTTATTAAGAATGTTATAAAAATAAGTTAAAAACAATTAAATTAATGTTGGCGCCCCATAGCACGTGGCACCCCTGGCGACTGCCCGAGTTGCCGATATCTTCAGGCATTCCTGATTCCACGGGGGAAAAAGACTGGACTGCCTAGGAATGGGTAGTTTAATCCTAAATTATTATGCTCATCCAAAGTGTCGCTAAGTCATTTCCCCTGTTATCCGCCTACCCTGAGGCAGGTGACTGCCACCAGACGGAGCTAGCAGTCATTCCTCTCCACGTGACCCATTGTGTCTAAAATTGAACAGCTCTTCTCCTTAAAAGTTACATAATTCAATTTTTATTTTCTGCCTCATTCCATTTAGATAAAGATATTAGCTTGATAATTGTGAATTGCTCTACTTTAATTTTGAAGTTTACAATTGTTATTATAAAATGTTAATCTTTTGAGATATTTTTCAAGTGAGAACATGCCAAATTAAATGTTGGTATGCGCGTTGAAATGCTCAGCGGTAATAGCTTCTATTAAAGTTGCATAGTCCGATGGTTTTGAGTTTCTATCCTTTTCTGCGGTAGATATATTAGATTGATCGTTATAATCTACCTTGCTTTCGTTCGAAGTAACTTATATATTAAATGGCTAACTTTTGAGATATTTGAAGTACAAACATGCCAAATTAATTTTGGCAAGCATGCCAAAACTCTGACACCATAGGCTTCTGCAGTAACTGATTCTATTAAATTGCATCATTATTCCCTTCTATGTGATGACAAATACTTAATAAGCGCACCAGTATCTAAGTTAGATATTTAGAATCAAATCTAGGTAATTGTTTTGGTTTTGAAAATTTGATATTTTCATCGGACTATGCAGCTTTAAAGCGACATAGTATTCCCTTCCGCCCAGCAATAACTGCTTAAAGGCCCATTTATAGTTTTGACGCCATCAACTTTACGCCGGTTAGCGCCGTGTGACAGCCCACAAAACAGTTTTTTAGTCGGGCAGTACTATGAAGTCGCCTTGAGTATGCACTGTCACAAATCGGTGCCCGTTCTGATATGTGCATGGTGGTGTGTGATGGTGAGGTGGGGGGGGGGAGGGGGGGGGGGGAGGGGAGGGACCGGGCTTCGTCATAAGTAAGGGATTGTCCCACTTAATCTTAATTAAGCCAGCACACACTTACCAGAGCCTCTGGTATGGAGGAGTGGCGGTGTGACAGTGAGGGTAGGGGAATGTGGGGGTGGTGTGGTGTGGGGGCGGGATAGTGTGGTGGTGTGACAGTGAGGGGTAGGGGAATGTGGGTTGGGGTGGTGTGTGGGGGTTGGGATAGTGTGGAGGAGTGCCAAGATATACGACCCCAATAATCAAACCATATGGCTGCCTTATTATTATAGCCTCGCATCCATGACTCACTGCGCATCTTGTTTCGCGCACATACTCTTCGCTTGAGAGCAGGTGGAATTAAGCCTGGTAGAACTGGCATTGTCTTGGAGAGAGTGCCTTTTTACCAGATGAGTTAATTCACTTTGCGCCATACCAGGCCCTAACGATGGAAATTCAGGCTGTACACCTATATAATGTATGCACTGACCAGAACACAGTTAGGGTGTCCTGGAAGGGCGGATAGGGGGGGATTGGGTTATGCTATATGTTTGGCAGTCTAGGGATACCTATTGGAAGTCATTGGGTTCATTAATATAATAAGCTAATGTACTGGGAAGTTAAAAATACAATCAAAATTCATCCGAGGTCAATTTTGAAAATGTTGTGTTAAATATTTAATAATGTCCTTGAAATATCCTTTCAAAATTCCTGTCATAAAGTTGGGGTGATTTTTTGTGGGTTTTCTTTTTTTTAGGGGGGCGCGGGTTGGGGGGTTGAAACCCTGTGAATCTCCTAAATTTCTTAAATGGGCATTGTAACACCAACCTAATTTGAGTTAATCTGAAAATGAACTCCTATTATTCAAACAAATATTGTGAAGAAAATATGAAGATAATAACTGGTTA